>WAAF01018813.1:70217-130449 GCA_013400475.1 Tricholaema leucomelas | reverse complement strand
TTTCGGGCCTATGGGCCCTCCACGACACTGTGATACTGTGAAATGCAGGACCCCAAACTTATCCTTGTGAAACTTCATTAGGATCCCCTCCACTCAATTCTCCAGCCTTCCAGGTGTTGCTGAATGGTATGTCGGCCAGTCTTCCCAGTGCAATGTTAACAAAATTCATTTATTGCAGTCCCCTTTTTCGTTCTGTCTTCTTTATTTCTTTTTTTTTCTTGTCTGTTTTTTTTACGTTTGTCACAGTTTCCGGTTTGCATGAGAGAAAGGTTAAAAATCAAATGCTGCCATATAACCTAAGTAAATGGACAATGCTCATCTGAATTCTGCAGGGGAAGGACATTTGATGATGACATAGGGGTGCAGGTAGGCAGGAAGCTAATCGAAACCCAAGGCAGCAAAACCCAACAACAGCTGTAGTGGGGAGAACTTCAGTAATATAGGTCTGGGAAGTACTACACATTCAACAACACATCCTCATGCTAATGAAGAAAACCCCTTTGTTTTTCACTGACTTGTTCTTTAAGTGTTTTTATCTTTATGTCTTGATTTTACTAATGGGAGGGCCCACTTACCTGTAGACTTGGAGAAGTCTTTGTAGGTCTTTAATAGTAGACTTCTGTTTGTGTGCTGGTTTGAGCCTAGCTAGAATGTTTTGGTGAGAGGAATTACATTACAGGCTGTGAAAAGGAAACAATGGTGATATCTGCTTCACTCATAGGCTTGCTGAGAGGTATAAGAACAAGAACATAAACAGAGATAACAGAGTTGCTCTCTGGACTTCATGGGCTGCACTTCTCTCTCTAACCTAACTTGCTGTCTGTGTGACTAATCCATCTGCTTCCTAACCCCCCTGGCCTACCCTCCAATCTACTTTGAAAATAAGACAAAGTCTTGGGTAAGGTAGAGGGGTGGGAGAAAGGTGGAAGGGTGGTTGAATGCCCCTGCTGGGGACTCAGGTATCTGGGAGGGCTGTTGTGTTTCTGTATTACTTTCTAACTTGTATATTTATATATATATTGTAAATATCTGCTTGTGTACTCTGCTGAGCTGTAAATATAAAGCTTCATTCAATTTCCAGAGCTGCTGAGTCTAATCTGGGTGATTTTTCCAAAGTGTGTGGGGCAGGTAACACCCAAACCATCACAGTTTGTGACTTGTGTTGCTGTTTTTAAATTGCATTGTTTTTGATGCATCAAGAAAACTTGTTTTCATGAAGGAAATCACTACTTCTCTATGGTAATCTGAAAGATAGTAATTAAAAGATATTACATAGTTTGAAATGTTTGATGCATGCAAGTTTTAACATCTGTCTCATTACAGCTGAAACATTCAGAAAAGTGTTTTATACCCTAACAAAAGAAGTGTCTTGTGCTGGGACTGGCAGAAATGGCTGTTTGAGAACATCACGGGGAGAGAACAAGTTATTGCTCAGGTTAATTTGAATGACTCTGGTCCACTTTGACATTTTTTCTGGTTGTAATTATGTATTTATTAGCTCTCAATGAAGTGACATTTTCTTTATGACTGAAAACTCTCAGGTAATGGGCCGGATGTCAGAAGTGTATGCTGTTTTCACTCTTGCTTTTAATTTATTTCCTTGTCATTTCTTTCATAGTTACTGCCGAAGTTGTTGCTGAATATTTGAATATCTCAGCTAGAACAATTCAGGAGCAATTTCAGGTCCCCATAGGATGTAAGCCTTTTTTAAAAATGAAACTAGAAATAGATTTAATTTTGATTGCACTTGCTTTCATATAACTAGATTAATGAAGGCTTTTTCCTTTGGTCTTTCTTTACATGTTCCCTTGTGTCCTTGCCTAGGTTCTTCTCAGGAAATTTTTCCAATGCTTTTTCCCCACTACTGCTCACATACAGTAAGAAAAAAAAAAGGAATCGGAGAGCAAAAGTAGTTAGCAGATTCCAAAGAGCAGTATCATTTAGTTGATGCTACTTTTTGACACTGAACTATTTAATTTTCCTTTTAAATTTTCTGATATTTGGAGGTAATTAAAGTTAAATGGCTGTGACAATACATGTAATTAAATTTTCTGCCTTCATTTCGTGACCCCATTCTCTAGATCCATACACTGCTCACTGACTGAATTGACTTGCAGCACTTTCCAGTTGTATTAATTATTAAAATAATAGTGCTGCATAAAATATTGATGGTGCATTCATTTTTTAAAAGTAAGCAGAGCACGAGACATATTACCAGGAATAATGCCTGGACCTTTCTTTCAATAAAGATAAAATATTTCAATGCATGGACAAATAACTAAAAATACATAGTCATTATGTGAAGTGCCAAGTGTGCCCTGGATGACTTGCAGTTTTACATATCATACTGGCAGTATTAACTCACTTTACTCCTTAGTTACAGGTAAAATTCTGCAGCGTCAGAACTCAAGATCGTAGCAGATGGTATTTCAGTTATTTGTGCAAAACATACAGTTCCAACATTACCAGGTCAGTCCTGTCTTCACTTACACCTTAGCTGTGAGGACTTTTCCTTTCCTTACAGTTGCTCTGTCTGTTAGCTCTTAATTTTGTGTAAACTATTTGGGCCAGTTTCAGCCTCCCTTCTTTTACAGGCGCCTCAACTATTGGTTTTAGAACGAGAGATTGCCTGCACTTAGACTTTATTTCACTTATCTACTTGAGCTGGAAACCATACTCTTTAGTTTCTTTAAGGACAGTAAGGCCTTCTGGTTTTTTTGGTAGTGTTTCTTGTGCTTGTAAATATTTGTGCAAGAAAGGCAGAGGAACTATTGAAGGGAACCTTGATTTCCTTTTATCCCTTTTTTGAGACAGATTGACATGATTCTTGTTTGCTTTTTTTTTTCCCTTGCCATATTCCTAGATTTTCTGGAAATACATTGCACGAAGGTATCAGTGGGAAGATACTCTTCTTCCTCCTGTACCGGGACTTACTGTTTCTGATTCATAGAATCATAGAATGGTTTAGGTTGGAAGGGACCTCAAGGATCATCCAGCTCCAACCCCCTGACATAGGCAGGGACACCTCCCACTAGAGCAGGTTGCTCAAGGCCTCATCCAGCCTGGCTTTAAACACCTCCAGGGAGGAAGCATCCACAACCTCCCTGGGCAACCCTTTTCAGTGTCTTACCACCCTCACTGTAAAGAACTGATTCGTCTGCATCTTCCCTATCATTTCTTCCAGCAGCCTTCAAAGTGCTTTACAGCACTGAGTAAATGTAATATTACAGATAGAGACCTTTGGAGCTCGGAGAAGAAAAGTGGTTTGCCTAAAGTTGCACTGTGATGTAGTCAGTTCAGGTTATTTCCTGACATCAAGCCCCACATCCTGTCTTGAAGCAAGAGCCATGCATACAAACTTTCTTCAATATTCTTCCTGCACTGGAGGCTGATACTTATCTGTCACTGTCAGCACTTAGAAAATGCTGGTTTCGATAATGTCTACTGATGAAGACTTTCTTTAATGTCAAAGTTCATGTTGCTTATCTGTTGAGTTACATACTTTCTGCAGAGCAGCCATACTGAAGAGATTACTTTAAAGAAAAAAATTACTTACTGTTTACGTCTTTATTTACTACAGGCTGGGATATCATGTGTTGTTCTTTTAAGAGGAAGTTCTCAGGCTGGCATGAGAACTCTGGTTTATTTTAACCCAAAGCTTATTTGGTATTTTATAAAGGTTGGGTTTATTGTCCAGAGTCCTCTTGGGGTGGGCACTTATTTGCTATATGCTTTCCATGTATGGTGTAAAAGATAAAAAACATAATAGGAAATGGTGTTGAGGTTTTGTAATTTTCCACTTGTGTATTGCATGTGGCACTGATTCAGAGTATGCAGATGGGCACAAGTGTCTGAAACAGCTTTCAAAAACATTTCTTACTTTGGCACCTTCATTTGCCACTGGAGTGGGCTGCCCAGGGTGTGGTTTGAGTCACCAACCCTGGATGTCTCTAAAGGTTGTTTGGATGTGGTGCTTGATGATATGGTGTGAAGGGTTATGCAAAATTAACAATCTGTATTAATTTTGATATCCAGGCGATGATTGTTAATAACCATGAAAACTGTTTATTAACATTGAAACTCACCAGAAATTTATTCACGGGTTCAAAAAACAAACACACAATTTGGAAATTTATACATGCAGGGTACAGACAAAACTAGATCACTTGTTTATTAAAGTGGCAAACGCTAATATTCTACTGGAAGAGTCTTTTAAGTATTTACTCACAAAATTATAAATCAGACAGTACCCAAAACACGTGGAACTCTGTCCGATTGGCCGTGAGATGATTTCTCCCAGGCTTCTGGAAAGGAGGTTGACAATCTCTGACCTCGTCCCCGGCTCCTCTGGACGATCTGTGTATCTCCAGGACTTGCAGTCTTAGCAGGAAGACTTTCAGGGGCAGACAGGATGTCTTGAGTTGTGCACAGTCTCAGCACAGTGTCACTCTAGGGGCTATGCAAGGTGACCACATGCAGGCATTTGGAGCCTGTTCCTGCTAAGCTCTCCAGGAAAATGTGGGATGCAGAAATGAGGCAGCAGCAGCCTCGTGCTACCTGCTCATCCCTTTTGTCAATATCCAGCCCATGACTAGTGGGGCATTGGACAGCAATTAGCTAATCAGAATGGCACTTTGCCAGGCCTCAACATATTAGGCAAAGCCTCCCAAGGTTGCTTCCCCAGCACAGGAGGGCGAGGTGGGAGGGTGGGCAGGCAAACATGTCTGGGCATGGATAAGACCATGTTTGCTCCATCAAGCCTACCACCACGTATAGTTTAGGGGTGAGCCTTGTAGAGTAGGGTTGTCGGCTGGACTTGGTGATCCCAAGATCCAACCTGAATGTTTCTGTGATTCAGTCCCCCTGCTTCCCCCTCTCCCTCTAAGCTTCTAGAATTTGCAGGTGTTTCTGCTACCTCATTTGCAATCTAAAGAAGAGACAATTTTATTTGACTTTGTAAGATGGGAAAAGTGCTTTGAGAAGATGCTGAAGACTAGAATTTTCATGAAAAATAAAATTACAGATTCTTGGTTAAAACATTTCAGAAATTATTTAATAGGCAGAGGAAGGATCAGTTTGAAGTAGTTTGGTAAAACAAATGAAATGCTAAGGCAACCGCTGCAAACGATTCCATATTTTCCTGTAGATCTTTGATTTCAGAGTGCGTTAAAGAGAAAAGTATGTAGCCTAAGGAACTATCAGGTAGTTGTTGGACTTCCTTATACAATCTGCATACATGATACTAAGTATTTCTGTATCTCCTGTAAAAAGATTGTACTTTGGAACCTCAATTTTACCTTAATTTCATGCAGGATCCTGTGTTAAGATGATCAATATTTAGATTATAGATGTATTTCAATATGTGAGCTATTTTGGTTACTATTATTAAACCTTTATTAGATATTTAGCTCGTAGTTCTTTCAATTGAGAATTTTATGTTTATGTATCAAATTTCCCAGTAGACACAAGCTAAATTACAAAGTGGAAAGTTTGCTGTGTGAGAAACTTATCTTCCAGTAGTAAATATTGGTCATGTTTTCCATTTGCAGTGTTTTTTTTCCGCCCTGATTCATATATCACAACTTTTTACATGTGGAAAANGCCTCCTCTTCTCCAGGCTAAACAACCCCAGCTCCCTCAGCCTCTCCTCATAGGGTTTGTGTTCCAGGCCCCTCACCAGCTTTGTTGCCCTTTTCTGGACATGTTCCAGCACCTCAGCATCTCTCTTGAGTTGAGGACACCACAACTGGACACAGTCCTCAAGGTGTGGCCTGACCAGTGTTGAGTACAGGGGAAGAATAACCTCCCTTGTCCTACTGGCCACACTGTTCCTGATCCAGGCCAGGATGCCATTGGCTCTCTTAGCCACCTGAGCACACTGCTGGCTCATGTTCAGCCTATGATCATAAGAGCTTTACATTTATTGTGACTTTTTTTTTAAAGGCAGTGTTTAATTTTTATGTTAATTGCTTCCTTGCTCAGCATTTTGGAATAAATTTGGCTGAAGCATTATAGCAGCACTCTGAAAATGTAGCTTTTGAAACAGGGGTGGAGTGGAGAAAATGTCAAGTTGGATGAATCTCTATCTGTGAAGGATTCATTCCTTTTGCAATTTAATTTCTCTTCCTGTCAGTCAGCTCTCTGAAAGTGGAAGCAAGGAACACAGTAGAGAAATAAACTGTGTAATCTGAGTTATCCTCATTTAAAAGATACTTCTTTAAAAAGGGTCAGAATATTGTGAAACAATAATATTCCTGCCCAACCCCCCCAGCATGTACTTATGGTATTCTCAAATAGTTTTCTAGATATAAATGACAAGATATTTGTTTTCTCTCAAGTTTCTTTCTGCAGTAACTGGAAAGACAGTTAATGAAATATAGAGGTGGTGTTGTTATAAGTGGTGTCATTTGACATAGTTGTGGAACAAAGTGACATCTTGTAGGATTACGTTCAGATGATGAGCATTAAGTCATTCAGTGAGTAGCTCTGCTGATTTCTTCTGGATCATTTATCTTTAACATGTAATACCCCCACACCAATAGTATCTGGTTCTTAGATTGTTTTGGTTCCAGCAGCAAAGAAAGGGCATTCTTGGAAATGCATAGAATTTTAATGTATCTTCATACCTTAACAACATATTTGAAGACAGAAGTTCTGGGCAGTGCTTGTACACAGGCACATTTTATATGGGTGCAGAAAGGCTTCTGGTTTTGACTCGCTAAAGAGCTAGGTTGGATTGCAACTCCGACTTCAGGTTCTTCTGTATAGGTTGAAAGGGTCATAAGTAGATAGGTAGAACTTACATTCAGCCTACTGTTCAGCAGAAGCAATTATCTTTCACCTGTAAAGATAGAAAATGAAATTTTCTGCAACTTCATTCCAGCAACAGTGAGATATCCTGGGGCTGCTTGTAGTGATGCATCTAACTTGATGCCATAAATTTCCTGAGAGGAGGGGTTTGTGGAATACTCAAAAAGAAAGGTTTGGGGGTTCATTGGAAATTATGGTAGACAAGGTACAAAGTATCTTGTAATTTCATAGAAACTGAACATATTTATTCAAGTTTGCCTGAAAATCACAATGTAATATAGGACTTGTTTCACTATTTTACAGGAAACATACACAGAAATGTGATGGCTATGCCTAAATATTTGATCAAAAGACATGTGAAGTGAGCAGAGGTTTTTGTGACATGTCTGTAGTTTTCCAGGCTGTTCACTTGCGACAGTTGCATGTCAGTTATTCCCTCCAGTATTTGCAAGCAGAATGCTCTTAAGATGTCACTTTAAATTAAAGCCAAGATTTTGAACAAAATAACTTATTTATATTCTTGATTTAAATTTCAGTAGCGTGCTGAGACTAAATTTATTCATCCTATGTTCACAAAGGTAATTTTATGTAACAACATGAAATTTCTGTAAGACAGAAAATAGTTTATTTTAGCTTACAGATCAAAGGTGCTTATGCCAACTGGATACTGAATGGAAGATCTTTCCTGTACCTGACTCCCTTTTGTGCCTGAGGTTGTTCATGGAGAAGAACACAGAGAATGCTTTTCAGCACCTTGAAAGCATTTCTTTTCTTGGTTTGTAGAAATTATAGATGCAATAGGAGGATGTGATATGATACCTTCTCTGGAAGACATTTATTAAATTAAGAGTGCATATGAACAGTAACTACTGCCTGTCTTAAGCAGGATAATGAGCAGTACCTGCTAGCTTCATTCTCTGAGAGCTGAGCAAATTAATTCCTGAACAGATACTCAGATTTTATAATGACACTATCAACCTCTGTAAAAGAGGAAGGAATCTTGAAACAAGTACCACTTGATGCCATGGTCTAGCCTTGAGCTCTGAGGTAACAGGTTGGACTTGATGATCTATGAGGTCTCTTCCAACCTTGGTGATACTGTGAAGTACTAGATTTTTCATAGAAGCCACAGAAGGATGTGTTGTTCCACTGCTTGTTTTGATATGCCTGAGGTCTAATTGCAGAGAACAGGGCAGACAAAACACAGAATTGTGGTGTGTGTCCTGTCAGACAGGTTTCCTAACTATAATTTATAGTCTTTCTGTGCTCACAAGGATGCACTGTCTTACAAAGACCGTTTTGCATAATGATGGATTCTGTCTGGGGAAGAGAGCTTGTAAGAATAATGGTGAAATCATTGACAAAGGAAAAGAAAGAGATAAGCTTATTGACAGTAACAAGAGGAATGAGGATACCGCTTAGTGCTTTCTGCAGGACCTCAAGTGCTAATATTTAAAGAAGGGCAGAAGTCAGTTCCCTGTCCTTCCAGACTTATGTTTTAGAATTCCAAACAGCAGGTGTTTCACCCCCAGCCAAGGGAATGCTTTTGCTTCTGTTTACTGTGAACAGCTGAACTGGGTCAGGTGTGTCATTGCCTGAGACATCTCCAGAGAGGGCCCTGGAAATGGAACTCAGCCCTGTGAGAAATACTGAGGGGCCACTGTTTTTACAGTAGTTCAAATCCTTTGTAAATGCCCGAAGTCATTTGCTAAGAGGGTGGTGTGTTGGCAGAGAATCCAGTGTTTATTGAGGTAATACCTTAGAATTGTTGGTGCTCAGCTTTTGGAAACCCTGGGGAAACTTGATTGCACATGTTTCTTCATGCTTCTGATGGCTTGGAAACTAAGCTGCGAAACTCCTTTGCACTTACAAGGAGAACAGATACACTTATTTCAGTGGCTTGGCTAAATTCCAGTGAGTAATTGCATTCAGCTTATCTAAATTTCTTTCTGTAGTTTGAACTGGTTGAGATAGTTTCTATCTGCTGTCTCATACTATTGTTTATTTTAGTGAGTGGTGTTAAATAGCCTGCTGTTTTTCAACTTGACGTTCCCATGTTGTGTTAGCAACTGAAATTATTCTAAGGTGTGCATATGACTTGCAAATTACTCTGACAGCTGAAAAAAAAAAGTAAATAGTTGTGTCATGGTATCTTTATAATCTTATGGAAAAAATAGCTATAAAATATCATGACTGTTATTTTGAAGTGTGCTTAAATAGGGTACTTACATGTACTCACTCTGAGCTTTTGAAGCATAATGTAACAGATAGACATTTCAGGTTTTTTACTTTAACTGTGGAGAAGCATTTCTGTTGCTTTGAGTTAAGCTTCTTCAGTTGCATTTGGGATATGACAGGTGATAGACAAAGAATCAGTCAATCTAGGTACAGCAGGAGCTTTGGTGAGAAAGTTGTGGTACCCTACTGCAAACAATAAAAGGCAGGGAAGGTTTTAGACCTGTTGGCTGAAGATGAGTGAAGTTACCCCATCCCTTTCCAGAATGGTAAATATTGAATAGATCTAGGCAATTTCTATTTTTTTTTCCAAGAAGATACTCTCCAACCTCATGACGTTTAACAAGGCCAAGTGTAAGGTCCTGCACCTGGGTCGGTGCAATCCCAGGCACAGATACAGGCTGGGTGATGAATGGCTGGAGAGCAGCCCTGAGGAGAAGGACCTGGGGGTCTGGGTCGACGAGAAGCTCAACATGAGCCGGCAGTGTGCACATGCAGCCCAGACAGCCAACCGAGTGCTGGGCTGCATCAAGAGAAGTGTGGCCAGCAGGGCAAGGGAGGTGATTCTCCCCCTTTACTCTGCTCTCGTCAGACCCCACCTGGAGTACTGTGTGCAGTTCTGGAGCCCCCAATACAAGAAGGACATGGAACTGCTGGAGCGGGTCCAAAGGAGAGCCACGAAGATGATCAGAGGGCTGGAGCACCTCTGCTATGAGGACAGGCTGAGAGAGTTGGGGCTCTTCAGCCTGGAGAGGAGAAGGCTTCGAGGAGACCTTATAGTGGCCTTCCAGTATTTGAAGGGAGCCTACAGGAAAGCTGGGGAGGGACTATTTACACGGTCTAGTAATGTTAGGACGAGGGGGAATGGGTTTAAGCTGGAAGGGGGGAAATTTAGACTGGATGTTAGGAGGAAGTTCTTTACAGTGAGGGTGGTAAGGCACTGGAATGGGTTGCCCAGGGAGGTGGTGGATGCTTCCTCCCTGGAGGTGTTTAAGGTCAGGCTGGATGAGGCCTTGGGCGAGCTGCTCTAGTGGGAGGTGTCCCTGCCTGTGGCGGGGGGTTGGAGCTGGATGATCCTTGAGGTCCCTTCCAACCTAAACCATTCTATGATTCTATGATTCTATATGTCTGGGATGCATATGAACTATATTAATTTGTTCTGGCTTGTGTATTGTTTTAGCTTTGTCTCACCATTGATTTTATTCTGTAAGTTCATAGAGCTCCTTGTCATGTGTTTTACTCATTCAGTGAGTGTATCTAGTTTCTGATAGATTACCAGTCATTTGGTGAGTTTGTCTAACTTGAGATAGGCAGTGGCTACCCTGACTCTATTTCAGATGTCTGAGTATCACTTACTTAGCTACTGTGCCGCACTGGACTGAAGGGTAAGTAAAATGCATGCTTGTTTAAAGACGCCTAAGAGACAGACTGTAACAGCGAAGTGTCCTTGTCAGGTATTCTTTTGATGTCTGCTGGGATGTCTGTGTGTGATGCTTTTATCTCATCTCAGTGAATATGTAACTTTTCAGAAGAATGAAGGGTGAAATATTTGTTTCCATCCTCTCCCACTCCTCCCAGGAAAGAGGAAATACGGTTGCTGCTGCTGTTGTTAGAAAGTTGCCCCTTTGTACCTTGTCAGCTGTTTGAGAGCTGCACACAACAGACTCTTTGTCTCTAGCACAAGGCAAAGTGCAGGCATCTTTCTGTCATAGAAAGTGTCTTGCAGTCATGAGTAATAGTCCTTCCTCTGAAGTCATCTAGTTCCAACCCCTTGCCATGGGCAGGGATACCTCCTACTAGACCAAGTTACTCAAGGCCCCATCCAACCTCATTTCCAGGGTTGGAACCTCCATGGCTTCTTTGGGCAACCTGTTCCAATGTGTTACCACCCTCATGATGAAGACTTCCTTCCTAATTTCTAACATAAGATTATCTTCTTTCAGTTTGAAGCCATTACTCCTTGTCCTATCACTACATGCCTTTGAAAAAAGTACCTCTCCAACTATCCTGTAGGTCTTCAAATACTGGACATTCACTATAAGGTTTCCCTGAAGCCTTCTCTTCTCCAGATCAAAAAAGCTCCGATTCTCTCAGGCTGTCTTCACAGGAGAGGTGCTTCAGCCCTCTGATCATCTTTGTCAGCCTACCTCTGGGCTGGCTCTTAACAGATCCTTGTTGTTTTTGTGTTGAGGGCTTCAGAGCTGAATACAGTATTCCAGGAGGGGTCTCATAACAGGAGAAGAATCACCTCCCTGGATCTGCTGTCCATGCTTCTTTGATGCAGCACAGGATTTGGTTGGCTTTCTGGGCTGCAAACACACAGCAGTTTGGTGGCTTGTGTTGATCATCATAGGCACTGCCAGATACTTTGCCTCAGGTCACTTCTCAGTCTATTCTCTGCCCAGCTTATACTTGTGTTTGAGATTGCCCTGACTCAGGTACAGGACCTTGCATCTTAATGAATGTTGTCACTGGCCTAGGTCTCAAGCCTGTCAAGGCCCCTCTGCATGGCATCATAGAATCATAGAATGGTTTAGGTTGGAAGGGACCTCAAGGATCATCCAGCTCCAACCCCCTGCCATAGGAAGGGACACCTCCCACTAGAGCAGGTTGCTCAAGGCCTCATCCAGCCTGGCCTTAAACACCTCCAGGGAGGAAGTATCCACAACCTCGCTGGGCAACCCATTCCAGTGTCTCACCACCCTCACTGTAAAGAACTTCCTCCTAACATCCAGTCTAAATCTCCCCTCCTCCAGTTTTAACCCATTCCTCCTTGTCCTGGCATTAGTAGACCTTGTCAATAGTCCCTCCCCAGCCTTCCTGTAGACTCCCTTCAGATACTGGAAAGCCACTCTAAGGTCTCCTCGAAGCCTTCTCTTCTCCAGGCTGAAGAGCCCCAACTCTCTCAGCCTGTCCTCATAGCAGAGCTGCTGCAGCCCTCTGATGATCTTTGTGGCTCTCCTCTGGACTCGCTCCAACAGTTCCATGTCCTTCATGTGCTGGGGGCTCCAGAACTGCACACAGTACTCCAGGTGGGGTCTGAGGAGAGCAGAGTAAAGGGGGAGAAGCCCCTCCCTTGCCCTGCTGGCCACACTTCTCTTGATGCAGCCCAGCACACGGTTGCTGTCTGGGCTTCATGTGCACACTGCTGGCTCATGTTGAGCTTTTTGTCAACCCAGACCCCCCAAGTCCTTTTCCTTCTGTGCTGGATATCGTCTGCATCACACAGCTTGGTGTTGTCAACAAACTTGCTGTGGGTCCATGCCTTGTGACAAAGATATTAAAAAGCACCAGTCCTGGTACTGACACCTGAGGAACACCACTTGTCTCTGCTTAGAGCCATTGACCATCACTCTTTGAGTATAATCTTCAAGCCTTTTCCTTATCCATGGAGCAGTCCACCCGTCAAATCCATGTTTCTCCAGTTTGGAGACCAAGATGTTGTGGGGGGACCATGTCAGACACTTTGCACAAGTCCAGATAGATGACAATCATTGCTCTTCCCTTGTCCATCAGTACTGTTATCATGTCATAGAAGGCCAGCAAATTTGTCAGGCATGTTTTGCCCTTGGTGAAGCCATGTTGGCTGCAACCAATCATTTCTCTTTTTTTCACATGCCTTAGTGGAGCTTCCAGGAGCATCTGCTCCATGGTTTTCTGGGCACAGAGGTGAGACTGGCTGGTCTGCAGTTCCTCAGGTCTTTGTTTTTTCCTGTTTTTTCCAAAGTGGGCGTTTCCCCTTTTCCAGTAAATGGGACCTTTCAGATGTGATGGAAAGGCAGCTTGGCAGATTCATTTGCCAGTTCCTTCAGAGCCTGTGAATGGATCCTGTCAGGTTCCATGGCCTTGGGCACCTCTGGGTTTTTCATGTGGACTTGAACCTTATCTTCACTTACAGTGGATGCCTTTTCATTTTCTCAGTTCTTGCTTTTACCTTTGTAAATTGGGTGGTGTGCTTAGGGCTCTTGATGGTGAAGACTGAGGCAAAAATGTAAATGAGTACCTCAGCCTTCTTCTTGTCCTAGGTGCCCAGGTACCCTGTTTCTTTTCAGAGAGGACCCAGCTCTTTATTTTATCATTGACATGCATATAGAAGCTTTCTTGTTTCCCTTGATGTCCCTGGCCATATTTGTTTCTGTCTGGGCATTTGCTTTGCTGGCCTGGTTTCCATCTACTCAGACTACTTCTCTGTACTCCTTCCAGGATGCTTGTCTTTGCTTCCCATCCCTGTTGAAGATTGTGTGTTTCATCCATGCAGGTTACCTAGTGCTTTTTGTCTATTTTCCTCTTTGTTGGGACACTGTGATCTTGAGGTTAGAGGAGATAATCCTTGAATATAACCTGTCTTTCTTGGGCCCCTTTGCCCTGGGACTATATCCCACAGTACTCCTTCTAGCAGAAGAGACTAACATCAGCTCTTTTGAAGTCAAGGGTAGTGACCTTGCTTGTCACTCTCCTTGTTGCCCTGAAGATCCTGACCTCTCCCATTTTGTGGCCACTGCAGCCAAGGCTGACCTTGAGTTCCATGTTCCCCTTTAGCTGCAGCTTGTTGGTGAGAACAAGGTACATCACAGCACCTTTCTTCCTTGCTGTACTAGTTTGAAGCTAGCTAAAATGTTTTGGTGAGAAGAACTAGATTACAGGCTGTGAAAGGGAAACAATGGTGATGTCTATTTCACTCATAGGCTTGTTGAGAGGTATAAGAACAAGACTGTAAGTACAGATATAACGTTTGGTCACTGCCTGGCNAATTTCCAGAGCCGGCTGAGTCTAGTCTGGGCGATTTTACAAAGTGGGGGGGGGGGGGCAAGTAACACCCAAAGCATCACACTTGGCTTCTCAACCACTTGAAGGAAATTGTATTGTCATCAACACATTCCAGGAACGACCAAGATTGCTTAGATTGCTTGCGCTCTGCCCTCCAGTAATCGTTCGGATGGCTGCAGTGCTCCATGAGGACCAGGGCATGTGAATCTGAGACCACTCCTGTCTGTCTGCAGAGGGCCTTATCCTCTCTCTCGTCCTGATCAGGCAACCAGTAACAGACACCCACTATAATATCATCTGTCTCTCTGCTCTGGCTTTAATTCTGACCCACAAGGTCTCAGTCATCTCTTTATCTATCTCCAGGTGAAGCTTCATGGACTGCAGCTGGTCACTGACATAGAGGACACCCTCTCCTTGTCTCCCCAATCCATCCTTCCTGTAGAGATTGTAAGCCTCCATCTCAGCATTCCAGGCACAGGCTCTGTCCCACCACATCTCAGTGATGCCACCAACATTGTGGCCTTGCAGGCATGCACAAGTTTCTAGCTCCCTTTGTTCCCCACACTATGTGTTAGCACAGAGACCTTTATGTTGTGTCCCTGTTGAAACTGACTGGTTAAATATCCTTTCTGCTGCATTTCAGGTGCTCTCCTGCTGGCCTCCAATCCTCCTCCAGGCTCTAGCCTGGCTGTTGCTGGCATCTGTTGCTGGCACGACATCTGTTGCTGGCAGAGTGACAGTCTTGAAGATCAGCTTTGATCTTAAGTTTTTCAGCAGGAGACCCAAGAAATGAAGTACAGAAACCAGCTGACAGAACTATTCCCTGCTCCCACAAAAGAACAGCTTTAAGGCAGTGTTGTCTGTGTCTGAGGAGGCAGAAGCCAAGGTGTCTGGAGGTAGTCAGTGAGGTAATGTCAGCCTTTGTATAGAGACTGAATGAAGAAGGGGCTGTCAACTGTTAAGAAAACGGATGTGTAGGTGTCTACTCTGCTGCTCAGGATATGTGCTGGAGAAACAGTGGGCTGAGTTTACCTTGGTTTTGAATACCTATCTAATTTTGGAGTAGAGACTAAAAGCTCCCTCTATAGACCTTGGAATACTTGAAATAACTGTCCTTCCCACTCTGCCATGATGGAGATCCATCCATGATCCTAGTAAACAAAACACACAAAAAACCCGCAAACCTGGAGAAACAACTAATGACAATATAAACTTAATTTGTATTTTCTTTTACGTTCCATCATGTAGACTGATGTCCAAAATCTGTTTTCTCTTCTAAACCAACTTACTTTTTTTTTTTTTTTTCCCATTTCCCCATGTGAAATAGGAGGAGGCAGTTGACAAAGACTACTGTAAAGTGTGATATATATCCACTGGCTTATTTCATTTGTTGCTGCTCATACAGGGGTTTTGGAATTGGATAACATTTAAGGTCCCTTCCAATCCAGTCATTCTATGATTATTTAATCTACCTTGGGTCTGTTCGCCAGTATATAGACTGAGTTTGCTGTTGAATATCCACGTAACTATTAACATCTTTTATCTGCAATGACTGTAAACTCAGAACTGTATGATAGGTGTCTAGCAGAGTGCAATAGCCAGCATAATTTGCTAGCAAAGTGCTAGATTCAGAGATAGAGACTAAAGACTGAGTTCACGGGCATAGAATAATCAACTCCTTCAGCTATTCCATCTTATCATATTTGACTTTCTAGTTAGTAATAGGCATTCTCATACATTGTGCCAATTCATTTGCACAAGTAAGCTGAATAGCTGCAGAAAATGAGTTTTAATTAGGGATGACCATTGTATTTGTGGGAAATAACTCTCTGTACCATCACTTGCAACCATTAATTTCAGATACCCCAGGGCAGTTATGCTCAGGAGAGAGAGGCATTCAGATGTGCCTTGAGACCACCACTGCATTTGCAGTTTAAGGAGCAGCTGGTAGTTGTATAACCTGGTTCTAAATCCAGTGCATTCCAGGTAGTTATCATGGTAAGCAGCCATAGAATAGCAAAAGCATTGCTCTTCACTAAAGGGGAGAAAATTAATTGTGGAAGATGTGAATTCAAAATGATCTGACTAAAATGACAGCTCCGCTGCTGTAGCTGTAAAAAGAAGGCAAATGGCTTCTTCCGTAATGCAAACATCACACTGTTAGTTTGCTGTCTTCTTTCCATAAGCATAAATTCATCTTCTTGGTTTTTCAACCCAAGTGTCTGTTCTTAGCTGTTGAAAAGGACCTCTGCAAAGTAGCTAAAGAATCCTTTCTGGAAATTTTTGAAGTATTCTGAAGTGTGCATATTTTCATCCTTAGAGACATTTGTAAGAGACTTCCTAGTCTGGTGCAGCCATTGGACTACTACCTACTGCTGGTTATTCAGACTGGGAGTAAAGGAAAGGAGTATAAAATCAATTTAAAGACACTTCAGGGCTTTGAGGAGATTACTTGATGTCTGGAAGTGCAAGTGGTGTTCTCCGCATCCCTCCAGTGACAGGGATATTGAAGGAAGGAAAATATCCATGTGATTAACACATGGCTTAGAGGTTGGTGCTGCCAACAGAACTTTGGGGATTTTGACCATGGGGAAGTTGTTTTGGCACCGGGTTTAGTGGTGGCAGATGGAATTCATCTGTCCCATAAGGGGAAAAGAATCTGTGCACACGAGTTGGCTGGGCTCATTGACAAGGCTTTAAACTAGCTATGACGGGGTCTGGGGATGTAGCTGGCCTTGTCAGTGAGAATCCTGGGTGTAATAGCCCAGCACTTGAGTAGCAGGGTTTGGGCATTTTAGATAACCAGAGGGTGTACCCTCCTTCAAGGCTGAAAACTACGTACTCCATCCTTTAAATGTTTATACACCAGTACACAGTATGGGGAATAAACAGGAGAAGTTAGAAATTCATGTGCGGTCAGGAGGTTATGACCTGGTGGCAATTACAGAGACATGGTGGGACAGCTCACATGACTGGAATGTGGTTATGAATGGCTATGTCCTTTTTAGGAAAGCAAGGCGAGGTGGTGGAGTTGCTCTTTATGTGAAGGAGCAGCTAGCATGTCTTGAGTTCTGTCCAGGAGTGGATGAGAGGCAAGCTTGTGAGTGTGAGGTCTTCTACAGGCATCTAACAACAGCCTCACAACCACACCCCGGTTCTAATGGGGATTTTAACTATCCAGATGTTTGCTGGAAGGACTACTCAGCCAATCAGCCACAGTCCAGGAGGTTTCTCCAGTGCACTGATGATAACTTGTTGATGCAAATGGTTGGAGGAGCCACCTAGAAGAGGAGCACTGCTGGATCTTACCCTCACCAGCAATGAAGGTCTGGTCACAGTATCACAGTATCACCAAGGTTGGAAGAGACCTCATAGATCATCAAGTCCAACCCTTTACCACAGAGCTCAAGGCTAGACCATGGCACCAAGTGCCACGTCCAATCCTGCCTTGAACAGCTCCAGGGACGGCGACTCCATCACCTCCCTGGGCAGCCCATTCCAGTGTCCAGTGACTCTCTCAGTGAAGAACTTTCTCCTCACCTCAACCCCAAATTTCCCCTGGCGTAGCTTGAGGCTGTGTCCTCTCATTCTGGTGCTGGCTGCCTGAGAGAAGAGAGCTGCCTCCTCCTGGCTACAACCACCCTTCAGGTAGTTGTAGACAGCAATAAGGTCACCCCTGAGCCTCCTCTTCTCCAGGCTAAACAACCCCAGCTCACTCAGCCTCTCCTCGTAGGGCTTGTGCTCGAGGCCTCTCACCAGCCTAGTTGCCCTTCTCTGGACACGTTCAAAGCAGTGAAGGTTGAAGGCAGCCTTGGCCTTCATAATCATGAGGTGGTGGAGTTCAAGATCTTGTCTGGTAGGAATAGGATATCAAACAGGACTACAACCCTGGATTTCAGGAGGGTCTGCTTTGGCTTTTTCAAGCAACTGTTTGGTGAAATCTCATGGGACAGAGTACTAGAAGCCAGAAGGGCCCACGATAGTTGGTTAACATTTAAGGACCTCTTCTTCCAAGCTCAAGGTCAGTGTATCCCAGCAAGTGGGAAATTTAGAAAGGGAGCCAGGAGACCTGCATGGTTAAGTAAGGAACTGCTAAATAAGCTTAAGTGGAAGAAGAGAGTCTACAGATTGTGGAAGGAGGGGCTGGCCACCTGGGAGGAATATAGGACTGTTGTCAGAGAGTGTAGGGAAATAACTAGAAAAGCTAAGGCCTCGTTAGAACTCAACCTTGCAAGGAAGGTCAAGGATAACAAAAAGGGCTTCTTCAAATACATTACAAGAAAAGCTAACGTTAGAGGCAGTGTAGGCCCTCTGCTGATTGAGGTTGGTGCCTTGGTGACAGAGGACAAAAAGAAGACAGAGTTACTCAGTGTCTTCTTTGTCTCTGTCTATACTGCTGGAGACTGTCCTCAGGAGCTGTGGATACCTGAGGCACCAGAGGAAAGCATGATGAAGCAGTCTTCTCTGGTTGGTGAGGAATGGGTTAAGGAGCAGTTGAGTAATCTGGACATCCATAAGTCCATGGATCCCAGTGGCCTGCACCTGTGGGTTCTGAGGGAGCTGGCACAGGTCATTGCCAGACCACTGTCCACCATCTTCAGTAAGGCATGGTGGACAGGAGAGGTGTCTGGGTACTGGAGGAGGGCAAACATCACTCTAATCTTCAGAAAGGGTAAGAAGGAGGACCCAGGTAACTATAGACCAGTCAGCCTCACCTCCATCCCCAGAAAGACAATGGAAGAATTTATTCTCGATGCTGTCCTTAAGATGACAGTGGGGTCATTAGGAGCAGTCAGCATGGTTTTACCAAGGGCAAGTCATGTTTAACCAACCTGATAGCCTTTTATGAGGACATAACCAGGTGGACTGATGACAGTAGAGCAGCGGATGTAGTATTTGACAGTGTCTCCCGCAGCATACTTGCAGCTGAACTGATGCAGTTTGATCTGGATGATCAGGTAGTGCGGTGGATTGTGAACTGGTTGAGAGAAAGAAGTCAGAGAGTTGTGGTCAATGAGTTGGAAGCCTCTGACTAGTGAGGTCTCACAAAGGTCAGGACTGGGACCAGTTCTATTCAATATAGTCATCAATGACCTGAATGAGGGCACAGGGTGCACTGCTATCAAGTTTGCAGATGACATCAACTGGATGGAGTGGCTGCTACACCAGAAGGCTGCACTGCCATTCAGTGAGACTTGGACAGGCTGGAGGGTTGGGCAGGGAGAAGTTGAATGAAATTCAGCAAGGGCAAGTGTAGAATCTTGCACCTGGGAAAGAACAACCCCAGGGATCAGTAGAGGTTGGGGACTGATCTGTTGGAAGGCAGTGAAGGCCTAAAGGATTTGTGAGTCCTAGTTGATGAGAGGTTGACCATGAGCCAGCAATGTGCACTTGTGGACAGGAGACCCAGTGCCATTCTGGGGTGTATTAGAATGGCTGTGGTTAGTAGGTCAAGAGAGGTTCTCCTGCCCACCTACTCTGCCCTAGTGAGGCTGTATCTGGAGTATTGTATTCAGTTCTGGGCCCTCCAGCTCAAGAAGGACATAGAACTGCTTGAGAGAGTTTGACGCAGTGCCACAAAGATGATTAAGAGAATGGAACATCTCTCTTATAAGGAGAGCCTGAGAGAGATGGAGCTCTTTAGCTTGGAGAAGAGGAGACTGAGAGGTGATGTCATCAATATTTATAAATATCTAAAGGGTNTGGCAAATGATAGCTTAAACATATGTGGAGACAGAATCTCCAGGAATAATGGAGTAATTGCTGCATTTTCACACAAAGCCTAATGTAAAGCAGTGATGTCTTCAGTACTGTTTATCAAGGCAGTAAAAGCACTGGAGCAGCCAAAAATGACAGTGTACTTACGGAACTCTATCTCCCTTTTGGAAAACATTCTAACTTGTGAGGTAGTGGAGAGTGGTCATCACTTGAGGCAGAGCCCAGGAATCATTTCCTGATTTACCTGAGCAAATAGTTGTAATGAGCAACCTAGTACATTGTTTGAATAAATGCAGCTTCCAAAAGTCTTTCACTTAGGGCTTGACAAAGACTATTTAACCAAGGTGAATAACGTCAGTGCCTGTCGCGTGATTTGTACATTGTACAGGATTGTGTGTCTGTGTGTTGAGAATGTGCAATAAAACAGGTGTAAGTGAGCAGTTTTGTTTTTGTGGCAGGATCTCTCTGGCGACTGCAGCTGGTTGCTAAACTTTGACTTGGTCTTTCTCTAACTAAACAGTTGTGTTGTCTGTACCTGTCTGCAGCCTAACAAATGAGCAGTTCTTGTCTCTGCCGGTGGCTCGCAGGTATGATGGTGTTACACTGACAGCAGCATGAGGTCATTGGCTCCTTGGGAGCCAGAAGGGCAAAAGGGAAAGAATGCTGCTGACCAGAGAAGGCAAGGGGCTGTGTTTTGCTTCGTGTAGGGAAGAAATACCTTTTTTTTTCTTTTGATATACTGACCTCCTTATTTTAGTTGAGTGTTCTATTTTTCAGGTGCAGTTGAAAACCAACATATCAAGTCACTATGTAATTCGTACGCAGCCAACAAACAGCTGTCTGTCTACACTAGAATGTGCAGCTGCTGCTCTCTCTATCATGGAGAAAAATAATAGTATACAAGAGGTAGGTAATTCTAAACACTTTTTTTGTTTTGTTTGTGAAGAGTAGAGGGGCAGTTGAAGGTACTTAGCTATTGATGTCACATTTGGCAGTCAAAATCTTAGCCACATTGCAATGGTTTTTCTGCACAGCAGATGAAAACGAGGGTACCAGGAGACACTGTTTCATCAATTATTTCGTCTTTCTTTCTTGTGTTCTAAGTGTCTTTGTGGTTTTCCTGTTCTTTATTCAACATTGCTGTCTGATTCCTGAGGTAACTCATTATGTACAAGTGTCTTGAATGATTGTTTTGCTCTTCTTCTTTTCAGTATTTTAAATTCTAGTAAGGTATATTTTGTTCTCTCCCATAGTGGAACTGGACTGGCTGTTTTGTCACAAAACATTGTCTGAAGATAAACCTGGGCATGATTCACAGTTAACAATCTTGATTTTATAGTGTTTCAAGTTCCAGTTATGATCAGATCATGTTTTGTAAGAGGCTGTGTTTGGCAGGCTCCTGTCTTGCAGCTCAGTTTTACCATGTTGTTTGTGTGTGAAATGGTAGCTGGATAATTGAACAAATGCTACCTTCGCAACCAATCTACTCAGTCCATTGTTTGTTGCTTTTATTTTTCCCCGTTTCTTTAGTTGTTTAATGCTTTCCCCAGGCACTTCCACTTAAACAGATTTTGACTGTGCAGTCTTCAGGTTCATGTGTCTGAGTTGGAGGTTTTTCTCCTCTACTTGTTCTTCAGTCTCCTTCTCTGCCCTTTTTTTTCCATTTGCCTTTTCTGTTCACTTTTTCTCTTTTGTACCTCTTAAATATTTTTAACTCAGCAGTCCTGCTGTCTTCCAGTTGCTTCTTTCCTTCTGCTTCATTCTTCTTTCCTATCACATTTTCTCATGGTGGACTACTGCCTTGCACACCACTTGCTGTTATTCCAAATGTGTTTTCCTCCATTATAGCAAAGCTTTGAAACAGAGCTTGTATACCAGGCATGTATGCTAGGTTCAGCTGTGCAAATATAACAGGGTGGATTGATTAATTTTAAACAGCTTTCTTTTGTTTATTTTTTACTGTTTTGACAACGCGTTGAAAACTGCTTTGATCTATGTGCTGTGTTAAATAACTGCAACTAACAGTTAACTCCTGACAGCTCTTCAGTTGCTCTAAGATGTGGAATCTACTTTCTGCGGTCTTATGTTACCAGAGAGGAACTTGCTCTAAAAGGTGCTCAGTATTTTGTAGCAAAGGAAAACATGGCTGAGGTGATGGCATATAATCATTCTGATGTTTAAATTTGATGAAAACAGAAGATTGTGATGATTATTTAGTTGATTATTGAGTCATTGGTGCTGAATAATGTGGCAAGGAGCATTTGAATTGATATATTTGTGCTGGGTCTGGAAGGCTGTGGGCTATTGACTTTCTTGTCCTTTTTTTCCTCTTTTCTTATGGGTAAAACCTGAATCCATAAAATCAGGAGAGTTTGTAGTAGATGTTAGGAGGCAGTGTGTATGTATACACACCTTACAATGCTTATTTACCTCAGCTGGGAACAAAATTAACATGGAAACATTCAGATATTATCACCAATCTCTTCTGAGGACAGGAAGGCTCAGCAAAAGGATCTGCACAAGCTGTATTGATGGGCTGAGGTCACTAACAAAGCCAAGTTCCAGGTCCTGCACATGGGTCCTAACAACCCCATGCAATACTACAGGCTTGGGGCAGAGTGGCTGGAAAGCTGCCCAGCAAAAAAAACCTGGGGGTGTTGGTTGAGAGCCAGCTGAGCATGAGCCAGCAGTGTGTGCAGATGGCCAAGATGGCAAATAGCATCCTGGCCTGTATCAGCAGTAGTGTAGCCAGCAAGAGCAAGGAAGTGATCATGCCCTTTTTCACAGCACTGCTGAGGCTGCACCTCGAATACTGTGCTCAGGTTTGGGCCCCTCACTACAAGGAGAACACTGAGTTACCAAAACAGGTCCAGAGGAAGGAAAAACTATTATGGGAGCGGAACATCTTTAGTTTGGAGAGGAGGAGACTGAGGGGTGGCCTCATTAATGTTTAGAAATATGTAAAGGGTGATTGCCAAGAGGATGGAGCCAGGCTCTGCTCGGTGATGCCCAATGACAGGAGCAGGGACAGGAAGCTGAGGCATAGGAAGTTTCATTTAAACACGAGGAGGATTTTTTTCCCTGTAAGGGTGTCAGAACACTGGAACAGGCTGCCCAGGTTGATCATGGAGTCTATCTCTCTGGAGATATTCAAGACCCACCTGGACACGTTTCTCTGTGATGTGGTATACGTAATCCTGCCCTGCAGGGGGATTGCATGATCATCTGAGGTTCCTTCCAGCCCCTGACATTCTGTGGTTCTGTGAAAACTGGCAAAGGGTCTGGAGGACAAGTCTTATGAGGAGCATCTGAGGGAACTGGGATTGTTTAGTTTGAGGAAGAGAAGGCTGAATGGAGACCTTGTTGCTCTTTATAGGTACTGTAACAGAGGTTGTTGTGAGGTGGGTCTCAGTCTCTTCTCACTATTCCCTAATATTAGGGAACAGGATGAGAGGAAAAGGTCTGAAATTATGCCAGGTGAAGTTCAGATTGGAGAAGTTTTTTTACTGAAAGAGTGGTCACATACTGGAATAGGTTGCCCAGGGAGGTGGTGGGGTCACCATCTCTAGGTCTTCAAGAAACAAGTGAATGTGACAGTTTGAGATATAGTTTAATGGCCGTGGTGATCTAAGGTTGACAGTTGGATTGGATAATCTTAGAGGTCTTTTCCATCTGAAACAATTCTATGATTCGTATTCTAATAGTAGAGAATAGTATTACTAAGCTTTGGGAATTTGTAAAATACCTTTGGGTACAACTTGTTAAAAAGGAGAAGCATTTCCAAGTTGTGAGAAACCTAAGAAAATGTTGTTATTAGTATTAGGAAAGTTTCTTTCCCTTACATAAGATATTAAAGTATATAAGTACCTTTAAATATGTGGTTAACTTTTACATTTAAGATACAAATTGAAAATCACTGGGCTGACAAATGTCATTGGCAAGAGCTGGTGCTGAACTCTTTAAGAATTTTGAAGTTCATTTAGTTAAATAGAATCAGTTCCCTTTTTAACATGTGTTGGACCGGGAATATTTACTGGAGTGAAATAACAATTTAGTATTTTTAAATGATCCTCTGGACTCAAAGCACAGTGGAGTGATCTTTAAGTCTGGGAAACCCAGAAGCTGACCCAATGCCAGACAGACAACTGAATGTATTCCTACATGGGAAGTAGAAGGTTGTTCTCCAGAAAGTTGGAGATTATTTGAAAACCTCCTAATAGCTATCTTGAAGATAAAAGCAAGCCTTTCCCACTGACCTCCTGCAGCCAGGGAATGCAGCCCACTGGGTTATGTCTTTCTGCCAGCCAGCTTACAACTCTTGTGTGTCATTGCAGGAATTTGGGTCTTGAGTTTAAGTTTATCTCAGTTCAGAGGATGCTAATTGGACATTAGCCTTTTCCTTACAAGTTGTGATCCCACTAGTCTGTGATGGAGGAGGTTATTAAGCTAAAGTATTTCTTAATCTTTTGTTGCTGACAATAATATCTTTTGAAAAAGGCCTGTGAGTAGTTTTGAATTACAGACCCAGATCTGCAGTTTGATTGTGTGTCCTGCATGTAGTAGAGAGATTGAATGTTCATCTATGTATTCGCTGCATTCTAGTGTGCACCCTGGGGTACTCATGTCCTTCTTCATCAGTTAATGAATATTTTAGGACTTGATCTCCTCCTGTTGAAAGACATTCCCAGATGACAAATTGCATCTGCAGTTGGCATAGTGTAGAGTAGTCACCTCAGTATTTTCCTCTGTGACGCTTGAGTGTCAATGCAACATTAAATCATTTAGAACTAGACAGGGATGAAGTGTATTGGCCACACAAGAAAACATGTCTCAGAAATGGGAATGTTGCATAAAGAAACTTCTAGAAACTTGTGTATCTTTGGGACAGTGCAGCTTTTTTTTTTTTTTTCTTTTCTGCTGAAAGAAAGTGATTACTTATTGTACAGCTTCAACTCTGAAAAATGAGAAGTGAGAAAAGGTGGGTTTAAGTAGCTTTTTCATTTGGTGTTGTAGGACAACCTGGGCATATTTTCCCCTTTGTGTTATCCAAGATCAGAGTGAATGTTGTGTTAGTGTCTACAGTTCCTGGTCCTATGTTCAGTTTCATCCATACTATCAGAACTGGCAGAGCCTGCTTTACAGAGGCAAAATTATCCATTTTTAAGTGGTGCTTCTATAACTGCCACAATAGCCAACAGCTTTGTAAACACTGGTGTCCCTTTTTGTATGCTCTGTGAATTGAGTGCTATTTCCAGCATGTGAGAGTGGAAGTTGAGAGCTATAGAAGTTAAAAATGGGTGCTTAGTTTGCACTCAGTGTAGGTTACTTGATTTTCCTGCCAGTTCAGTTCACCTTTTACTTTGTGGAAACTAAGCTCCTGCTGACTGCACTTATGCTTGTGATTGCTTTACACATCTGCACATGAGGCCCCATGATACTGAGTCAGGCAACCAGAAAATGAAGAAACTACAACTGGCAGGCACTTGAGATAAATTTGGTTTGTGTGGCTTCATTAGCCCTACATAATATCACTGGGTGGAATCAGTGATACAGGCCAGTCTCCAGGATAGCAGGCCAGCTGCCCTGATCATGAGTACCTTTCTAAAACCCTGCCTCAAGGTATTTTCATGCAAGCACAAACAGCTTGGTTATTGTTACTTATTACAGCTTATTCACTAAGCCGTAGTAATTGGTTGCAGTTCATTGCTAAGGTCAAGTTAAAGCG
Source organism: Tricholaema leucomelas (assembly GCA_013400475.1). Taxonomy (NCBI): domain Eukaryota; kingdom Metazoa; phylum Chordata; class Aves; order Piciformes; family Lybiidae; genus Tricholaema lacrymosa; species Tricholaema leucomelas. The sequence continues at coordinate 105,194 of WAAF01018813.1, read as the reverse complement.
GCAACTTAAAGTGATGTAGCTGGGGCTGAAGTCAGAATTGAGTAGGTCCAAGGAAGAACTAAGGGACAACATCAGTCAGATGAATGTATGCCTGCTATGTGGCTTCTGTGTAGCACATCTCTTACTCAGCTGTGCCCTTTGTGTCTCTAAAGGTTATATTTTATCAGCATTTATCATCCATGTAGTATTTTATCAACATTTTAAAGTAATTCTTGAATACAAAACCTGGAATAATTGATTTCTTCAAAGTAGCTTACTAAAAGGCTGGGGTTTTGTGTCTCCCTGCACCCTTTTATCTTTCTGCAGACTATGCTTCGTCCGCTTCAAGCTCTGTGCTCTTTCCAGCTTCAGCATGGCGCCCAGGTCCATCACAGCAAGGAGCATCTTCTCAAAAATGGATTATATGACAAGCCAATGCCAAAGAACAAGCGCAAGCTGCGAAGAATGGAGCTTTTGGTGAATAACGTGAAAATATAGGAAAACTGACAGTACAGTGGGATTTATTTGCAGCTAACAAATATGAATCTGCATTTGATCCAGATGGTTGACTGTACTGCAGTAAAACAACTTTTAGATCACTTATAGGCAACAATTTTTCTACCCATGCGACAAACAGTAATGGATAAGCCTTTTCATTTTTAGTAGGCTAGGTGCCTTTTTTCAGATGACACAAGATCTTCTCATTTCCTGTAGAAAAGAAGAGAAAGACTGAGCATCATTTAGAATTCTGTTATCTCTTGGGTGACAGGTATGATCCTCAGTATGACTGGGTAAATTTCCTTTGGAGAAATGGTATGAAAAGACAAGAAATGTGAATGTAATGGAATGGCAAGGGTTCAGTATTTAGATGTATATTGATTTTCTGCTGCGCATTTTAACTAATTACAGTAGGTTTTCAAACTCTTAATTCCTTGTATGGCTTGGTTGAAATGCACATAAGGCATGCTTTTTGTATAGTGTTTTTTAACACAGAGATTATTTCTTACATGACTGGAATTGTTTTTTCTGATTTTATATCCATTTTACAATGCAGTCAGGTTTAGTTTGTCTCTCAGACTTAATTTTTAAATGAAGTCCACATATGTTTTTACTACAGCCTTAACACTTGCAGCTTAAAAAGCTAAGGAAAGTGAATGCAGAGCAGTTATTTTGGGAATTATAACTCAGGTGCTTCACTTCTACTTGAGGAGAAACTACTCTTCTGTACAAGTGGATGTTTCATGTTTCATACCCATACCTTGACATACAACGATAATGACATTAAAGGAATTAAACAAACCCAATATTAACAGCTCTGTAAGAAGTGTGATGCAGTAGCGAGTGATTATAGCTGGGTACAGCTTACTAACGTGATTGCAGATCCATTGGATTTACATCTGTTCTCTAATTAGTTCTTTTCTAACAGTGATTTAACTGTACCTCTTTCAAATTTGAAATCACTAGAAGCAGAATAATTGGGTATTTGTTACAAGCCTGGTGAAGTAATATTTTATGATCTGGACAAAAAAAAGAAGTGAAATAAAACTTTTGATGTTCCTTTCTTCATGTTCTTAAGTGTCTCTTTCACGAAACAGGTTAATGCTTGTTTTTGCTGTTGCTTCCGCTCTAAGTAGTAACATGATACTAATTGGGTACTAATTAGTCGTAGAAAAAAGTATTTTGTCTTTAACTTATGAACTGCAAGGCAAGAAATTAGGGAAGTGGGAGGTGTAAACACAGCTGGCCAATATATTAACTGAAAACATTTCTGCAATTAACAAGAGAGGTCAGAAACAGGTCAGAGATTACCTAAGAAGTTTTAGTTAACCTTGAGCTACTAGTGGCCTTTTGTTTAGGAATGGATTAGCAAATCAATTTGTCTGCTAATGTTAGCAAAGTTTATGTAACCTTTTTCTCTTCTCCTGGTGTAGATATAAATCCTGTATCTCTCTCTAAATTCAGCAAACCTGAATTAGTTTTGACAAATCTGAAGTAAAACAGCCTCATATGATTAATGATAGCGTGGATGCACTTTTGTTCACATTGAAACAAGGAAAGGGTATGTTTATTCCTCTAGCAAAGCAGCAATCTCCAGGCTAGCTTGGAGTCTGAAGCTGCAGTGCTGTGCAGCTTGCGTGCATGGCCTTGTGTGTGACGCTGCCTCCAGTTCTGGGTTGGCATGACTCATGTTGGGTAGGGAATCCTGTTTCCCCCGTGCTCAGGGCATGGTTCCAAGCATTCCTTAAGAAAACATGGGTGTCAGTTGGGCTTTATTGTTAATGCCATACAGAATTACAGATATTAGGGGTTGGAAAGGACCTCTGGAGGTCTAGACCAGCCTCCTTGCTAAAGCAGGGTCACCAGGAGCAGGCTGCACAGGAACCGGTCAAGGTGAGTTTTGAAAGTCTGCGGAGGAGGAGACTCCAAAATCTCTCTAGGTATTCTGTTCCAGTTCTGTCCTATCCTCACATAAAATAAGTTTGATTAGTCAGAACTTCCTGTGTTCCAGTTTGTGCATGCTGCCCCTTGTCCTGTTGTTGGACACCACTGAAAATTGCCTGGGCATGTCCTCTTGCCACCTGCTATTTAGACATGGATGAACCTTGATGAGATTCCCTGTCAGTATTCTCTGCTGCGAGTAAACAGCCCCAGATCTCTCAGCCTTTCCTTATCAGAGAGTTGTTCCAGTCCCCTCAGCACCTTCGCTGCACTGATAAATTAAATAGTGCCAATTATTATAGAATGTACTAACTTACTAGCATAAAATTGATTTTATACATATTTCAATCAGGGAAATTAGTTTCAGCAAATACTTTTGGTAATATATGGGGAAGCATTTTTCTACAAAATGGTAGCCTAAGTTTAATTACCATAAGCATATATCGTGGTTAAACAGCAAGTGTATAGCACTATCTTACACTCTGTACATTTATTTACTACTTTTTTGGTGAAGGCAACAGCTTCAGGTTGTCAATGACCAATATGGACATTAAGGGTCCTGTACAACATCTTTGTTGATGATCTGGACGAGATGATTGAGTCCAGCATCAGTAAGTTTGCAGATGACACCAAGCTAGGAGCATGTGTGGATCTGTTGGACGGAAGGAGAGCCCTGCAGAGGGACCTGGACAAGCTGGATGGGTGGACAGAGACCAATGGGATGAGATTTAACAAGGCCAAGTGCAGGGTTCTGCACTTTGGCCACAACAACCCCAAGCAGCACTACAGGCTGGGGACAGAGTGGCTGGAGAGCAGCCAGGAAGAAAAGGACCTGGGGGTACTGGTAGATAGTAGGCTGAAGATGAGCCAGCAGTATGGCCAGGTGGCCAAGAGAGCCAATAGCATCCTGGCCTGTATCAGGAACAGTGTGGCTAGTAGGATGAGGGAGGTTATTCTTCCCCTGTACTCAACACTGGTCAGGCCACACGTTGAGTACTGTGTCCAGTTCTGGGCTCCTCAATTCAAGAGAGATGTTGAGGTGCTGGAACATGTCCAGAGAAGGGCAACAAGGCTGGTGAGGGGCCTGGAACACAAACCCTATGAGGAGAGGCTGAGGGAGCTGGGGTTGTTTAGCCTGGAGAAGAGAAGGCTCAGGGCTGACCTCATTGCTGTCTACAACTACCTGAAGGGAGGTTGTAGCCAGGTGGGGGTTGGTCTCGTCTCCCAGACAGGCAGCAACAGAACAAGGGGACACAGTCTCAAGTTGTTCCAGGGGAAGTATAGGCTGGAGGAAGTTCTTCCCAGAGAAAGTGATTTGCCATTGGAATTGGCTGCCCAGGTTGCTGGTGGAGTCACTGTCCCTGGACGTGTTCAAGAAAAGCCTGGATGAGGCACTTAGTGCCATGGTCTGGTTGACTGGATGTTCTTGGAGGTCTCTTCCAACTTGGTTGATTCTATTCCATTCTATATATTACTTTAGTTTACCTCATTTTTAGAGTCATATATAGCAGTAGACATAACTTTCAACCTATACATGCTGAGGATTGTTTTCAAGACAGAATTTTAAATATGTCTTTTCATAAAATGTGAGTTTATATTATTGAGTATTTTATTATGGAGGACAGAAAGAAATTTTTATTACAAACATCTGCAAAATGCTTAGAACTTCAGGATCAGAGAAACAGTTTTCTTAATTGAGTTATAATCCTCCATTGAACACTCTTGTGCATGCAATCTGTGCAGAGTTTTATTCTTTTTCAGCAAAGTTAAAAATCCACATAGCTTACAAGAAGTGCTTCTTAGTTTTGTGTATTCTTCTGGTTCCCCCAATTTTGGTTCTGCGGTTAGCAGGATTTGTAGGATCTAATGCTGAATGCATCGAAGTCTAATTGCTAATTTCCTGTGTTGTTCAGTACTAGATCAATCACTGTGCAGAAGTTGTTGAGGAAATGAAAGACAATTCATTGCAAGCCTCCAGGCATTTTAGCTTGTGAGTTTTCTCTATCTCCCATTTCAGCTACAATACAGTGATCATTTAGATGCAGCTCAGCAGTTATGTGAGATTAGTTTGAGACCATTGAACACAAAATGCAATCCTTCTTTTAGTCTAATTTTTGATGGAACTTGCATGGCTTTAAAAGTTTACACAATGTAAAAGTAAGAGTTTAGAAGGTTTGTTTTTAGACTTTCTGGATTCAGAATTTACCCCAATCCATTACCTCAAAGAAGAGGGTTCTCTGAAGTCCAGACTCTTCTGACAGAAGTTGTGTGTGATGAAGCAGCACTCTTCACAGGCAGCTTTATTAGCATGAGTTTAATGATCAGTCTGTTTCATTAATGAGTGAAACTCGTCTGTTTAACAAGATGTTGATCAAAAATAATGTTTGTTTCTAGTGTTTGGTCCTTTGTCCTCATTCACTTTACAAAGGGGGATGCTAAGTCTCAGTATTTTTGTAGTTTGTAAGACAAAAGTTTAATAAAAAATACAAAGTTGGAAAGCTTTCAAAACAAGAACACAGCCACTCCACACCCTTTTGTTTAGAAAGATTTCAAATTGTGATGGTTTGGGTGTCCCCCGCCCCCCACACTTTTAGAAATTGCCCAGACTAGACTCAGTCGGCTCTGGAAATTTGAATGAAGCTTATATTTACAGCTGGCACAATTTACAAGCAGATATTCACAGTATATACAGTTATATACAGAAATATACAAGGTAAAAAAGGTAATACAAACACAATTCCCCTCCCAGAAACCTGAGTCCCCAGGAGGGGCTCTCAACCACCCCTCACCTTCCCCCTACCCCTCTCAACCTTACCCCAGTCCTAAGGAAGAATGGAGGTTCGGCCAAAAGGGTTAAAAGCAAGGTGAAGCAGCCAAGCAAAGGAGGGTGAGGTTAGAAAGCAAGATGGAGTCCAGCCAGCAGCCACGAGCTCCCCAGCAGGCAAAGTTCCCCCAGCGAGGAGAAGCAGCAAATGCCCTAATCTTTGTTTTGCCTTTCTTCTTTTGTATACATCTCAGCAAGACTGTGAGCGAAGTAGACCTCACCATTGTTTTCATTTTACAGCCTATCATCTAGTTCTTCTCACCAAAACATGCTAGCTAGGCTCAAACTAGCACACAAATGTAAAGAGAAGAAATGCTGTGGACAAATATAATTTTTTATTTTTCTTCAAAATTTGTCTTCTCTCTTTGCCTCATAACCCCACTGGCATTCCAGCTGGAAGATAGTTTTACTACCAGTAAATTGTTCTTGTATGTTTTTTTCTTGATATTAAAAGAAAACTTTTCATCTGACTTCAAAAGGGGCAAAAAATAATTTAAGACCAAGGTTTTTTTCCCTGAACTGTTACAGTAGATAAAAAATTGCTTATGCTGCATTCATTTCTAAAACTTTCCAGCTCGTTTCAAAATTTAATTAAAAACTGAACTTTTAGAAAGGGATAGTGGTTCATGCTTTTCTCTTGAGGTTTGTATGTGTTATGCTTAGATACACGAGTGCATATAAATTATATATTTGTTTCTGCTTTGAAGCAATGAAAGGTCTGATTTGCTGTGATCACGTTCCACCGCTCTCTACAGTACCGCATTTGTTTGCATGTGTTGGTATCACGAAGAGGTAAGCTGAGTCCTTTTTGGTGCCTTTTAAGAACCATTCAGTGAGTTAGTGAAGAGATGCAGCTTTTTCGAAGCCGTTTGAAGTAAAAGGTTACTTTGTTATCCATTCCAATATGAATGAAGACTAAACTGCTGAGGCAATTTCTCAAGTATTTCAGTTTGGAAGCCCCTCTTCTCTCTTTTTCAGTAATGACTCCTGTTTGCAACCTGAACAAACATGCACACCTTCCCACACTCTAGCATCTCCCACGTACTGCATCTCCAGCTCAGTGCCCTAGTGGAAGTAATGATCTGAACAGCCTTTATCTCCTTCCAGAAAATACTACACTCTAAACCAAAACCTTGCCCTGTTCTTATTCAGCCCTTCTTCGTCCCTCTGCTGCAAGACCTTTGCTTTAGCGACTTTGATACACTCTTATTTACCAGGCTTGTTCCTTGTGTCTCTTTTTACAAGCCCTCAAAATCCTCAGCACTTCATGTCCTGGGAGCTGCTGCTTTTGTGGTAGGGAACATGCGTTGTGGGGAAATAAAAAGGGGAAAAGATAAAGCTCTGTGCTTTCAGAAGTTGAACAAGGGATGGAAGTCGTTTCTGTATGGCTGCTGTGAAGCTTGATATTTGTCTTGGTGTTCACCTAATACCTAGATTGTCCTCACAGTTTGACTTCTTTGTAAAGTGTATCCTAGGGCAGATGCTTTGTCTTATTGATGTAACACTCGTTAAATCCTCCTTTGGGTCCCTTCGTATTTTCTAAAGGATGCTAACTAGTCTTCTGTGTGGGAAGGTACTTTCACTGCTAAGCAACTGTAGAATCGCTACACCTGTAGGATAGCATTGCTCGCAGGACAGTCAGCGTTTAAGCTAATGTGTATACACACTGCTTGAGCTGATCAAACCATGCATACTGCATTTCTTGTGTCATGAATGTAAGAGGCAGCAGATCCTCATTTGGAAGTAGCTTTGAAATATTGTCTCTGACATGTAAGCAGTAATTAAAAACCTCAGGAGCTGTAACAGACCATATGCTATGCTATGCTGTGGCCTGCAGTGTCTGTTAGGACAGGTAACATTTTAGCTTTTGTAGCTGGGGACTGGAGCAGGCATTGCTGCACTTTGGCCACAACAACCCCATGCAGAGATACAGGCTGGGGTTGGAGTGGCTGGAAAGCAGCCAGACAGAGAGGGATCTGGGGGTGCTGATTGATACCCGCCTGAACATGAGCCAGCAGTGTGCCCAGGTGGCCAAGAGAGCCAATGGCATCCTGGCCTGCATCAGGAATGGTGTGGTCAGCAGGAGCAGGGAGGTCATTCTGCCCCTGTACTCTGCACTGGTTAGACCACACCTTGAGTACTGTGTTCAGTTCTGGGCCCCCCAGTTTAGAAGGGACATCGAGATGCTTGAGCGTGTCCAGAGAAGGGCGACGAGGCTGGTGAGAGGCCTCGAGCACAGCCCTACGAGGAGAGGCTGAGGGAGCTGGGATTGTTTAGCCTGGAGAAGAGGAGGCTCAGGGGTGACCTTATTGCTGTCTACAACTACCTGAGGGGTGGTTGTGGCCAGGGGGAGGTTGCTCTCTTCTCTCAGGTGGCCAGCACCAGAATGAGAGGACACAGCCTCAGGCTGCGCCGGGGGAAGTTTAGGCTCGAGGTGAGGAGAAAGTTCTTCACTGAGAGAGTCATTGGACACTGGAATGGGCTGCCCAGGGAGGTGGTGGAGTCGCCGTCCCTGGAGCTGTTCAAGGCAAAGTTGGACGTGCCACTTGGTGCCATGGTCTAGCCTTGAGCTCTGTGGTAAAGGGTTGGACTTGATGATCTGTGAGGTCTCTTCCAACCTTGGTGATACTGTGATACTGTGAGACTGTGGTTTTTGAGGGGATTTGAATACTAGGATTTACTTTCATTAAAAAGGTGTACGAAGGAGCATATGAAAAAGATTTAAAGGACATTAAGACATATGTACTCCTCTGTTGGTGGAACAGAACAGCATAGAATATTCTTTACATAATGTAACATTTGCATGTATGTAAAAGTAGATAGTGTGTTCACAATATACATAAGTGTTCCAATGAGCTATTGCTCGTTTAGTATGTTCTAAAAGCAAAATTAAGCATATGCAAACAACGTCAGTGGTTCTAGTTTCTTGGTTTTCCTCTGCTACTGAAAAAGTCATACAGCAAATGTGTAGATAAAGGTACTAAATTTTTACTATTACACTTGTATTTTCTCTCCATAGCTTTTCAAATCCATCTATAGAGAAATAAACTGGTTGTGATTTGGCAGGTGGAGAGCAGTGAAGGGGAAAAGGACCTAGAGGTCCTAATGGATGGAAGATTGACCATGAGTCAGCAATGTACTTTTTGGCCAAGAAAGCCAGTGCCATTCTGGAGTGTATTAGAAGGGCTGTGGTTGGTAGGTTGAGAGTGTTTCTCCTCCTGCTCTGTTCTGCCCTGTTGAGGCCACATTTGGAGTACTGTGTCCAGTTCTGGGCCCTCAGTTCAGGAAGGACCTCAGGGAACAGCTTGAAAGAATCCAGCACAGAACCACAGAATCAGAAGGGATTGGAACATCCTCGTGAGAAGAGACTGAATTATAGACTAGCTCAGCTTGGAAGGGACCTCAAGGATCATCTAGGTCCAACCCCCTGCCATAGGCAGGGACACCACCCACTAGAACAGGTTGCTCAAGGCCTCATCCAACCTGGCCTTGAACACCTCCAGGGAGGGAGCATCCATAACCTTGCTGGGCAGCTGGGTCCAGTGTCTCACCACCCTCACTGTAAAGAACTTCTTCCTAACTTCTAGTTTGAATCTCTCCTCTTCCAGTTTAAACCCATTACTCCTCATCCTGTCATTATAGGATCTTGTAAATAGTCTCTCCCCAGCCCTCCTGTAGGCTTCCTTCAGATACTGGAAGCCTACTATCAGGTCTTCTAGAATAGAATCAACCAGGTTCTTTGAACAGGCATTTGTAGTAGACAAAGTATGTACTTCAGCTGAACTTGAAAGGCTTAGATTCTTGATCTTTTCTTCATCTGCCTCTTCCTAGACAAACAGCAGTCCTCCCCGTTGGGTGTCCTGCTGCTGGTCACTGAAAGTTTCACATCCTTTAGCTGTGCACCTCTGCCTGAAAAACTAAGTTATGCTTGCCTCTCTGTTCAGATGACAGTCATGTTTCCTTTTTCACCTCAACACCATAGTGGAGTCACTGGTTATATTTTACAGAGATGTTCTGGTTCTACTGGGCCATTATCTACTTTTGTTCTGGTTTACCACAGTCTCTTCCACACAGAAGTGAGGAAAAGTAACAGACACATGCACAAATCGAGGTTGAGATAAAGAGTTAAGTCTTTAATATAAATGAGATAACATAATGCACAACTACGTTACCTTATTTGCAGAAAAAGCACAGCAGAAAGTAGTGAACTAAAATCCCAAGCCAGGGAACTACTCTCACATTGTCTCCTTGTGCAGATGTCATCCCAGTGAAAGAAAGCCAGCATCCCAAAAGCCACAGCCTGAAGGCAGCCACAGAAACAGGAAGCCTCCCATATTACCATATGAAATTCAGGCCCCAAAATACTTTGCTACACCCAGCACTTCAATTTTGAAGCTGACATGACAGCAGCATGGGATTGAGTATCATCAGCAGATTCAACTTAACCTGTGCCAGCTTTTGATATGAGGAGAGAGAACAGTGAGAATGAAGTGTGAATGCCAGTTTCTGTTGCAGTTACTCTTTACTAGGGACTTGCCTGAAAGGAAAGAAAAAAACCCAAAAAACCCCAAACCAAACAAAGTCAATATTTGTTCAATGATAAAGGATAAAAGATGGAAGTTAAAGGGGCAGGTAACAGAAAGTCCTTACTCATGCTCCCTTCACAACATGCAAGGAAAATCTCAACCCTTCTGTTCTTACTTTCTGTCTTTAAAGGCATGCATCACTTCAAAGACAGGGAGAGGGGCATGACTATTTTATATCTCAAGGTTGATGTAACACTGTAAATTGCCACTATAAAAAGGTCTATGAGGGTAGATGCAACCTCTTCTTTAGGATATGTTGACTTCTGAATTTTTAAGGACTTTAAGAGGAAGTTAAGTGTGGTTCAAAGTCAAACGAGATGTGTTCAATTACCTGACAGCAGTTTATATCAGACAGAAACTGGCCGGAGCTTTTGTTTGTTGCTTTCACAGTATGTATATGAGAAAATAGTAACTAATTTAAAGTCATGGCAAAGTCTTGAGAAGGGGAATTGGATGTTGCCAGTTTTGCTTGAATGTGTTTTTTATTTGTTTTTTTTTTTAAGGTAGCTGTAACATTAAAGAATGAAGGGGAAATTGTTTGAGGAACCGGATTGGATTGAATTGGAGAGGTGTGAGTTACAGAATTTGAGAGGTTACACCCTGTAGCCTGTATTTGCTCTTACTTCCTAGCACTTTCAAATCATGAAATATTATAATGTGAATGCTCTAACCTTTCAGGGAACTAAGGCAGTCTTCATCATTATATCCCATTGAAACATTAAAACATAATCCTGTGCTGCCCTTAGCAGAGGTAGCAACTTTGCCTTTGTGAATATTTACATTAAATTTTGGTGATATAGATGGAATTTGCTGCAAGTGTTGTAGTAATTCTGGATGGTTTTTTTGCCTGTAAAATACTGAATATGTTCTGCCTCCAAAACTGCTGAAGCAGCTATAGAAGGTGGAAACCTAGCTGCACCTTGTGTTTGTATTCAGTTTTTGTGGTGAGTCATCATCTTCCTCAAAAAATTAGTATGAATTATCTCTACCCGGTGACATAATCTGATCACCTTTAAAAGTTCATCTTAGGCTATTAATATCTACCTATTAGGTTTTATGAAACAGATCTTCTGCACAGAACTCTGCACAACGGATTTCCCACCTTTTGCGCCAAGGTGCTGTTTCCAGTTTGTGGCAGGCAATAGGTGTTTATGAAGAAGTGCTTCATACACCAATTCTTTGGAGGGGCGGGGGGTGGGGGGAGGAAATGTAATGCTTTTGATTAACATTGGAACTTAATAAAGGGGAAAAAATAAAATGTGACGGGAGTGTTCTCTTGAGTGATTTTTCCAGCTACGTTCATGATTTCTACGGGGAAATGCCTCATGAATAATTCAGGTAAGATGGAAGCAACTGCCTCGCTGGCCAATGACTTGGTGAAGAAATTGTGTTGGAACCAAAGCACCCTATGTAAAATGCATGATAATCTTAATGCTGATGTTTAAGTATTAATAAGTTTCGTCCTGCAAGACAGCCAGAGGTGCCGTAGTGTTGAACCCCAAACAGCACTTGAAGTTGTCACAAATGCTCTTTTTAGAAATGGAACCAAGTGGGTGGTCAGTGCTGCCTCCAACAGCACCATGCTCTGGTTCTCAGGCAAGCTGAACTGGTTTTTAAAAGCGAGCATGGTGACAAAATCTTACAGGTGGTCATGGAATAGTTACAGGGAAGAAGGTACTCCACTCCGTGTTGCTCTGCTTCACAAAGAGTTAAATTGCTTTGTGTAAATAATCTAAAGCAGGGAGACAGAGGAGCTTTACTAGAAATCCAGTGGCTTTTGAAAATGAGCTCATAAAAGAAATGCATAGTAAATACCAACTGTTATGTTTTCATTTCCATATTTATTAAACAAATATGTTTGTTGTGCAAATATGCCCCAGTTGCGAGTGCAGGCTGTACGTGCTTGAGTTACACAGAGGATAATGACTGTTATCTAAGAGTCTTGGAAGAGTTCAAAAAGGTTGCTTATCTTCTGCCAAGACCTTGCTAATAAACTTCATGCTCAGGAGCTTTTGAAAAGTTAGTAGGTCAGTTGTGCCATCCCTGTGAATCTCTTTCATTAGTACCGTTTGGTAAGAGTAGAATTCATCCTGCAGCCATTGTGGCTTTTGAAGGCTTCTCTGAGGTGCAGCTGAAGACTTGCCGCTGCCTTGCAACCATCATGGCGTTATACACTGGCATAAGGACATCACTGCAGCATGCAAAATTAGTTTCAGCATCTCGGAGCTGAAAATATGTTCAGTGAAAATGAAAAATATGTGCAGTGGCATTCAGAAGATCAATGCAGTACTTGGGTAGCTACTGCAGAAAGTTTTACCCCTTCTTAACTACATTTTCACAGAGACATTACAGGCATGGCTGATGGACTCAGCCTTGCCCAGTGCTGAATTTATCATGGAGGCATCTGGAACCAGCTCTGTTAAATATGAGGAAAGCTTCTGTCCTCTTCCCCCAGAAGCCCTGTCTGCAGCTACCCCTCTTCTCCCCCGACATGCCACACAAGCTCAGTGTACGTTCCACATAAACACTGTGTGCATGCCATTGCTGACAGAACAGCTGCAGGACAAGGTTTCCAGGCCAAGTTCTGAACACAGGACATCAAGAGGCAGATGAAGAACAAAATGGTGCTTTTATTGAATGCAGGGACGGCTGAAAGCGACAGCTCCTGAGGAGTCCAGAACATCTGTGCTTCAAGAACAATGGTCAAGTACTTAGCCAAAGTGGCCCAGCGAAACTCTGGGAAGAGGCTCTGCTCAGTCTAGCCAAGTCAGGCTAAAACTCCCATGGGACCTAGTGCCAGTGTCCCCAGAGGAAGATTTCCTTCCTGACTCCAGACTCAGGGCACCAGTAGTGCCTTCATGCTGCAAGAGCAGCAGGAAGGAGCTTGGCCAGAATGGCTCAGCAAGAGGCCGTGGTCAGTGCTGCAAAGGAAAGTTATAAACCCACAGAGATGAGTTCAATCTGCTCCCAAAATTCCTTCCTGATGCCAAAAGCTGCTCATTGAGCACATGAGCAAGACCTGCCTGTTGGGGCCACTGAGTAGTCACACCTATCAGGGACTGTACTACTGCCCACCTCCTTCCCTTATGCACCCCAGATCCATCTCACAGACTTCCGAGACTGGCAGAAAGCTTTGAAGGTGAGAATCCTTCCCATGCCCAGGAGGACACCAGTCGATGCTCCAAAGCACTGAGGGTATGGTGTTTGCAACACATTCTTTAGGGTCACTGTCACTTCCTCTGTAGAGGATGAGGACTACAAGCTTTGCTGTGCTCTTCAAGCATCAGGAATGTGTTCATGATCTTGAAGGACCACCATGCTATCTCTCTGAAAAGGCCTGACAGCTGTGGGCACCTCCAAATGTTTGTGGTGCCTCTCCTCTCCTAAGGAGCATGTTTCCATTCACCAAAGCAAGGATGAAACAACATTTTCATCCAGTATACACAGCTTTGTACATGGCCCTGCCAGGACCTGGAATTATAGCAGATAATCTCCAGCACCTTCATGTAGCCTCAAGTTTTCCCTCTCCCCACCCCCTCCAATTAATCTTACTGGGCATTCAAAGATCAATCCCAAGCAGTAGAATGATCCCTGGCAAATTCCATGCCAACTGTGCAGCCTGTCAGGCTGGTGGTGTGGTGTGGGAGAATGTCCCTTTTTTTTTAATCCTGCCCATGTGTGATGATGTTGACAGGATGACATGGGAGTTAGTGTGGCCTCGCCATGTCACAGTGGAGGGCTAAACAAAAGGAAGGCCTTTGGGTTCCTGACCTTAAGAATATCCCTATGCTTAGGAGCTTGAAAGTGTCCTTGTTCTTGGTGGCCATGCTCTGGCACGGCTGGGGTAACTGGGCTCAGTGATCCTTAGAGGTTCTGTCCTAGTTGTGATATTCTGTGAATATCATGTGGCTTCTGCCATACATCTAAGGTTGAAGTATATTAGAATACTATTTCCCCATTACAGTGAATCGTAACAGCTTGCTGGGTTTAATTTCTGCTTGATAACTTTTGTTAGGAAAAAACCCAAAACATTGTGTAGAGCTCTTGCATACTGTCCTTGTCTCATGTAATGTGCTTTCCAGGATATAATGTGTTTTACTTAATTAACTAGACTGGAAAAGAGAAGACTGAGAGGGGATTTATTAAATGTTTCTAGATATCTGAGGGCTGGGGATCAGGAGGGAGGGGACAGACTCTTCTTACTTGATCCCTGGGATAGGACAAGGAGCAATGGGTGTAAGCTGCAGCACGGGAGGTTCCACCTCAACACGAGGGGGAAATTCTTTATTGTAAGGGTCGTAGAGCACTGAAACAGGCTCCCCAGAGAGGTTGTGGAGTCTCCTTCTCATTGGAGGCTTTCAAGACCTGCGACCTGAGATGGATCGTATGGTTCTGTTCTGGCAGGGGGGATGGGACTCGACAATCTCTTTGGGTGCCTTCCAACTCCTGATATCCTGTTACCCTGTGAACTTATCAACTTGACAAAAACTGCTGTAGTGATGCTCTGTAATGCCAGAGGTCCTACATTTAGTGGTGCTTGGTGCACATTGACTCATGAAACTGTTACAATACGTTCGTAACTTAGTGTTCCTTGAATCAAAGTCTGTTTTAATGAAAATGACACAGTATATGAGACACTGTGATACTGAGGTCATTGATCCTTCAGGCTTCAGAGAACAATGTGGCATGATTTCAGGGCAGTAGATGTGATCCCACAGAAATGTAATGACAGTTTTAGACATAGTGTCAGTAATTCAGGATCTCTAAGACTTTTGATCTCCTTTTATGAAATTAACTTTAAAACATATTAATTCCAAGTAACAGGTCAGATTTCAGTTCAGCAAATTAAACTTAAGAGATACAGGTGAAAATAAAATATCTTAAAATATTTTAGTCCTTGTGCCTCTAATTGCATGTGGTTGAGCATGATTTTTATTTAATGGTATGTCGTCTACCTAGACCTGAGTAAGGCATTCGACTCTGTCCCACAGGACATCCTGGTCACCAAACTGGAAAAGCACAAACTGGATGGGTGGAGCACTCACTGGATAAGGAATTGGCTGGATGGTCGCATGCAGAGAGTGGTGATCAACGGCACAATGTCCACCTGGCGACCGGTGACAAGTGGTGTTCCTCAGGGGTCAGTGCTGGGACCAGTGCTCTTTAACATCTTTGTCAGTGATATGGACAGAGGAATTGAGTGCACCCTCAGCAAGTTTGCAGATGACACCAAGCTGTGTGGTGCAGCTGACTTGCTGGAGGACAGGGTTGCCATCCAGAGGGACCTGGACAGGCTGGAGAGGTGGGCCCAGGCCAACCTCATGATGTTTAACAAGGCCAAGTGTAAGGTCCTGCACCTGGGTCGGTGCAATCCCAGGCACAGATACAGGCTGGGTGGTGAATGGCTGAGAGCAGCCCTGAGGAAAAGGACCTGGGGGTCTGGGTTGACGAAAAGCTCAACATGAGCCGGCAGTGTGCACATGCAGCCCAGACAGCAACCCTGTGCTGGGCTGCATCAAGAGAAGTGTGGCCAGCAGGGCAAGGGAGGGGATTCTCCCCCTTTACTCTGCTCTCCTCAGACCCCACCTGGAGTACTGTGTGCAGTTCTGGAGCCCCCAACACAAGAAGGACATGGAACTGCTGGAGCGGGTCCAGAGGAGAGCCACGAAGATGATCAGAGGGCTGCAGCAGCTCTGCTATGAGGACAGGCTGAGAGAGTTGGGGCTCTTCAGCCTGGAGAAGAGAAGGCTTTGAGGAGACCTTAGAGTGGCTTTCCAGTATCTGAAGGGAGTCTACAGGAAGGCTGGGGAGGGACTATTTACAAAGTCTAGTAATGTCAGGACGAGGGGGAATGGGTTTAAACTGGCAGAGGGGAGATTCCGACTGGATGTTAGGAGGAAGTTCTTTACAGTGAGGGTGGTAAGACACTGGAACAGGTTGCCCAGGGAGGTTGTGGATGCTTCCTCCCTGGAGGCGTTAAAGGCCAGGCTGGATGAGGCCTTGAGCAACCTGCTCTAGTGGGAGGTGTCCCTGCCTATGGCAGGGGGTTGGAGCTGGATGATCCTTGAGGTCCCTTCCAACCTAAACCATTCTATGATTCTAAAAAGCATTTCAGGTAATGTGGACTAATCGTATTTACGAATGAGATGTGGTCACTGCTCGTGTATGTCTTTCAGAGAAGCTGTAGTGTAGAGCAGTTAATGTTAAGCGCAGTTATGGTGTTAGCATCTTGTTTTTTTCAAGCTGATGAGCTGTCCAGTTATCTACAATACTCAGTAGAGAACTTCACATTAAAAAAAAAATAACTTTTACTATATGTAACTTTTCCTGTTCTCTTAGTAGAGGTTTGTCTCATTGAAACAGAAATCAGGTCTGTAGTCAAATACTGGGCACTGGAGTTGTTAGACAGGAATGGAGAGCAGAATATCACTTCTGTACTCCATGAGGAAGTAGCGACTTGCTGTGCCGCTTAGATCTTAACAAATGATGGATCTGGGCAGCTTCGGGAGTTGGCTAGGCTGCTCTCCAGCACTTATCACTGCTCCTGGCTAAATGGGGAGGTACCAGATGATTGGATGTTGGCCAGTGTGACACTCATCCACAAGAATGGCCAAAAGGAAGATCTGAGGAACTATAGGCCTGTCAGCCTGACCTCAGTACCTAGCAAGGTTATGGATCAGCTCATCCTGAGTGCCATCAAGTGACATGTACAAGACAACCAGGGGAACAAGCCCAGCCAACGAGGGTTTAGGAAAGGAAGGTCTCGCCTAACCAGTCTGATCTCATTCTATGACTGGGTGACCTGCCTGGTAGACAAAGTAGATGCAGTCTATTCAGACTTCAGCAAAGCCTTTGACACTGTCTCCCACAGCATCCTCTTGGCAAAGCTGGCAGCCCATGGCTTGGACAAGGCAACTCTGTCCTGGGTTCACAACTGGCTGGATGGCTGGGCCCAGAGAGTGGTGGTGAATGGAACCACATCCAGGTGGTGTTTAGTGACCATTGGTGAGCTCCAGGGTTCAGTCTTGGGCCCAGTTCTATTCAACATCTTTATTGATGACTTAGATGAGGAGATTGAGTATACTGTTAGTAAATTCATGGATGACACGAGGTTGTGGGGGAGTGTCAATCTGCTGGAAGGTAGGACAACATTTCAAAGAGACCTGGACAGGCTAGGTCAGTGGGATGAGTCTGTTACAAAATTAATACTGAAATTAATTATGACTATTATGTTAATGTACAAATATCAAATATTATTTATTAACACTCAATAATCTGGAAAAATCCCATAAGGTTAATTTGGAATTTTGGTCAACAATAAGTAGTTGCACACAGGGTATTATAAACATGGAATTAAACAGTTTAAACAATCAGAACTTGGAAAACAGGAACATGAAACCAGGAAAAATTCTAACTATGCTTATGGAGCCTTAGCATTAACTCTGGCATATGTAGTCACGATGCATTGATGCTCGAGTAAATTCCCTGTACAAAGATGCTTCCAAAAACTGTGATTATGATTGCAAGGGAAGAAGAGAAGAACTAAGTTGCTGCAAGCTGCAAACACGTGGCCACTTCGAACAATGCTGTCTGCAGGCAAGATGCAGCTAAACAATCCGCTAATGAGGCTGAGCATGGTTGGAGGGAAGCTGTGGGAATGTCCCATTTTCAAATTGTTCCCTTGTTAAATATGCCTTTTGAAAATGAAACTGGCAAATAGGCACATGCATCACTTGTTTTGGCCAATGAACTCAAAATTTCATGCCTGGTGTGCCTACACAGGCACCAGTTTAGGGGCTGCACAAGACACCTGACACGTGGTGTTGGCTGCTAGCCCCTCAGGGCAGCTTTACTGAGGCAAGTCCCCATTCTTTAGTCTGCTCATCAACTCGACTCCTGGACCCTGACACGGGAAGAGGAGAGCAGTGACCAAAACCAGTCTGGCAGGATTTCTGCCCTACCAGGACAGAGGCCAGTGAGATAAGTTTTGACAAAGCCAAGCACAGGCTCCTACACTTTGTCCACAGTAATCCCATGCAGCACTACAGACTAGGGGATGAGCTCGTATCAGGATCAATATGGCCAATAGGACTAGGGATGTAATTCTGTCCTTGTGCTCAGCACTGGTGAGGCCTCACCTTGAGCACTGTGTGCAGCTCTGGCCCTTCACTTCAAGAATGATACTGAGGTGCTGGAGTAGGTCCACAGAAGAGCAACGAGACTGGGGGAGGCAACAGAGGGAAACTCTTACAAGAAGAGGGTGAGGGAGCTGGGGTTGTTCAGCCTGGAGAAGAGGAGACTTAGGGGGGACCTTATCACACTCTAGGACTACCTGAAGGGAACTTGTAGTAAGGTGTGAGTTGGCTCTTCTCCCAGGCAACTTGTGACAAGATGAGAGGGCATGGCCTGAAGCTGCACCAGAGAAGGTTTAGGTTGGATGTTAGGAAGCACTTTCTCACAGGAAGGATAATTAGACACTGGAATGGACTGTCCAGGGAGATAATGGAGTCACTGTCTCTGGAGGTGTTTAAGGAAAGACCGTGTGGGGCACTTAGTGTCATGGTCCAGTTGATGTCATGGTCTTAGGTCATAGGCTGGACTTGATAGATCTCAGAGGTCTATTCCAGCATCAATAATTCTGTGACTCTTGCCAGAGGTTTCTCACTCAAGCCGCAGTGATTGTAAACATAGTTTACAGTTTACAAATGCAGTATTTCACTCTGGGTTTTCCTGAGCTTTTCAAGTTCCTCTGTTGTCTTCTTGAGTTTCAGCATCTCCTTTGTGCTAGGAATTAAATGCTAAACTCCCTAGTGCCTCTCTTCACATGCCCTCTTCCCAAATCAAGGCATGTGCCACCTCTCAGAAAAGCTGTGCTTGAGTATCTTTCCTTAGGCTTTCGTCTGAGGTCTAAACCCATGAATGTCGGTTTTCCCAGCTAATAAGTGATCAGATCCTTTTTCTTATTTTTGTAAGCCTAGCCTTTGGTTGGACAGATTCCACAATTGCTGCTCCAGCTGTCTGGAGTTCAAGCACACGCAAATTTGTTCTTTCATTTGCCTTACTGTACTAACCACATTCTATTAACATTGCTTTCAAAGGTCCATTTTCTTTGCTCCAGAGACCTCACATCTCAGTATGAGATTACCACATTCTATGGTTCATAAGGTTGTATCTTAGGCTAAAAATACTACATACAATTGTGTGCTGTCATGGTGTCTGCTGTCTATATGATGCTAAATTTACTCTTCAAGATCTCAACATTTCTCTCTATTTGGAACTTCTTTGGCCTTCCTGTATGTTAACTAACATTTTGTCAGACCATAGCTTCCTACAGAGCACTTACTATGCCATGAAATACAAAATCCAGCTCAAGACCAGTTAACTGTCTTATGGAATATGTGTGTGGGTGTGTTTATAAGTTCATAAGGTCATGTTGGTGATTGTGATGGTTTGGGTATACCCCACTCCCCCCCACTTTAGAAATCACCCAGACTAGACTCAGTCATCTCCGGAAATTTGAATGAAGCTTATATTTACAGCTAGCACAACTTACAAGCAGATATTTACAGTAGCAATACGTCTCAGTGGGCAAGAAGGTCAAAAGTATTTCGGGGTCCATTAAGAAGAATGTGTCCAGCAGGTCAGGGGAGGTTCTCCTGCCCCTCTTTTCTGCCCTGGTGAGGGCAGAAAATATCCCCTCATCTGGGATATTGTGTCCAGATCTGTGTTTCCCAATTCAGGAATAACAGAAAACTACTGGAGTGATTGCAGTGAAGGGACATGAGGATGATTAGGGGACTGGAGCATCTCTTTTATGAGGAAAGGCTGAGCGATCTGCATCATTTTAGCTTAGAAAAAAGAAGACTGAGAGGGGACCTTTTCAATGCATATAAACATCTAAAGGGTGGAGATCATGAAGATGGGGCTGGGCTCTTCTCAGTGGTGGCCAGTGGTGGGACAAGGGACAACGATTACAAACTAGAACACAAAAGGTTTCACTTGAGCTTAAGGAGAAAATTCTGTTCTCTGAGGGTGTCAGAGTCCTGAACTGGCACTGTCTGGAGACTTTATGGAGTCTTGTTCTCTGGAGACTTTCAAAACCTACCTGTATATGTTCCTGTGCAACCTGATCTAGGTGTACTTGCATTAGCAAGGGTGTTGGATTAGATGATCTCTGGAGGTTGCTTCCAACCCATCACATTCTGTGATTGTGTGTAGAAGTTGATTATGCATGACAATGCTAATAATTTCAGACCAACTTTGTTAAAAGTCTTTAAAACATGTCAGTGGACCTGGTTGGTACAGAATAGGCCTGTACAATGTACCAGATCTGATCAGTAGAAGATTGGTAAGTAAGTTTACTTATTTTCCCTTTTTGCTACCTACTTCTGACAGTTAGTGAATGTAACAGGCCGTGTCAGTGATTCAATTTTCTCTGTCAAAGCGGACCGTTGGTTTAATACTGTTTGGAAGCACTAGATGCTTGCTTTGGAATGTATGTGAGCACTGAAGTTGTTCTTTAAAACACTTGAGTTTTGTGTTATACATTTCAAATGTGCTGGTTTTAAGAATGTGGAAAAACAAATTTTGATTTTTCAACTAAGTAGTCCCTTAGTAAAAGAAACAAGAAATAGCAAATAAATTGATTTCCCACGTAGGAGGTGGCTCTTGTGTGGTGGTGATAGAATGCATTGTTTAGTCCAGAAATAGCAGTATGACACTGGGGAACATAGACATGGTTGAAAAGCAGTATCAGTTCAAGGAAAATGTGTTAGTAAGGCCTTGGTTACTGTGCAGCAGGGAGAGAAGGAAAACAGCTAGGAAATTTCCCAGCCAAAAAGAGAGACAGTTGAAAAATGTGGTTAGAGGTTTAGTGAAGCAGAGGAAGCATTAATATAACAATGGGAAACTGGACAGATTAGGAAGCTGATTTTCCAGACTGCACATTTTATTTATATGTGTAAAAATATGTAAAGATACATAAATAGTGTGTGATTAGACAGAGAGTGTGCGCATTTGGCCACCAAACGGTGCACAAATTAATGCTATCATTTTCTTTGAGTTTTAGAGAATGTGCTTTTCAACTTCTTGGCCTAGAAAACGTATTGTGGGCTTGGAAGAATTCCTTTCCAGGTTCTGTGTTTCATGGTGCACTGTTGGAAGAACTTTATAGTGTATTTTCAAGCAGAACTTATTGGTATTAATCCTAACCTCTTACTTTGTCCGAAGCAGAAGCTGCATTGTTGCATTGCTGTGAGTGCATCAGGAACTGCACATAGAAAGCATATTTGTGGAATTTCTTTCAGTTTTTACTCTCTTAAAAAAACCCAAAATAACAAAAAAACCCAAACCAAAACCATTAAATGATATACATCTTCTCATACTGAAATGATGTAGCAGCGGAGGTTCAAGCTACTTTCCAATTTCTAACTTCTGTGAGTGTAGTTTGGAGGGAAGGGAGTCATAGAGCCTTGAGTAAAAGTAACTCAGTGGCCCTTCCATGTTGAACTGCTTCCACTGAGAGACACAGCCAAAACCTGGTGAAGTATCTCCAGGTTTGGGTTGACACTTTCTTAGATACCAAGCCTTGGAATGAATTTTGAGTGTCCTTGGATTTCTTTGAAAATCCGAGTGTCAAACAATACAAAACAGATCAGTGCCCAATTTTGTTTCAGTTAAAGCTCAGCATTGGTGTTTAAGGTTAAGTACACACACACATATCTTGACTAAAGGAGAAGTCACGAAGCAGTAACAGCATTTTCGACTACTTAGCAGCATAGAGCAAGCTTTGAGCCTTTTAATCTGAAGGCCATTTTAAGTTAAGATCAAAATATATAAGAAATGCATGTTAAAAAAATACAAACCCCAAAACCTTGGAAATCTTGAAGTTATGTATCGCTTTTTGAAGGCCTCATGTCATTATGACTCACAGAGCTGAGGGAGAAACAGATCTGTAAGGCTAATAGATTGCTCTGGGAAATGAATCAGGAAAATCATTATGCCTTGCTATTTCAAGAAATCTGACTTTGTGATTTTCCTACTGTCTGCCAGAAAACACATAGGAGGAAAGATTTTTGTGGGTGCTTTTCGGTTGTTATTAATTCAATTCTCGTTCTTCGTGCAAAACCTGTTTTGTTATAACATCTTTACTAGTACCCAGCAGAGTTCACATGCAGCTTGTAAACAATTTTTTTTTCCCCCTGAATTTTTATTTTGTCTTTGTAAATACCTTCAAAACAAAGGTTTTGTCATGGTAGAGTGGAACTGCACATAGCAGAAACAGGGATTAGATCTCAAGACACACTAATTAGATATCTGCCTTTTGCTATGTGATATTAAGACTTAAATTCTAGCACACTTAAAGTTCATGCAATTTCAGACATCGGTCAATTAGACAAAGGAAAAACAGGTCAATTTTGTTAGGCTCTGTGACTCCGGCAGTTGATTATACTGAGAAAACACAGGACTTGGTGCTTTAGCAGAGGGTTTGCTTTTGTAATTGACTGAGTGCTGCCTTCTGCTCTATTGACCTTCACTAATTTGTAGTATTGTCTGTCATTCCTTATCTGCAACCAAGTGGGAAGGTTCATATGTAAACATCAACATGGTTAAGGTCAGGGGGGACTGCATCTGTCTCTGTAGCCTGTTATTTTAATTGTGTGTATATATCCAGGCTGCAGACTTTCTGCCATTTCGTTCCACCAATCCATCTGAAAATCTGCATTCTTTGTTACGCTGTCGTAGTAACAGTGAAGTGAATAATGGGAATAGCTGTGGATCATTTAAAAGCCTTGGGAGTCTCTGTTGGTATGGTCTCCATGCTGCCAGCACTGCAGGAGGGTGACATGGCCTGGGACGCAGCACGGCCGGGGAAGCAGCTGTCTCCATGTACAGGGAAAGCTGTTTTGCCTTGTGTGGTATGGCAGATTATCACCAAGGAAATCTATCCTGTTGTTGTGGTTGCTGTGGGACTCTCTTTCTTCAGCATTTCAATAGGGAGGCTGAAATTGAGAGAAAGCTGCCTGAAACTTCCACTCCAAAAGGTTACATAAGTAGCCTCAAGTTGTACTTCTCAGTGTTTTGGACACATGAGGTAAAAAAAAAAAGTGTCAGTGATTAGAGGGGCCTGTGAAGATTCCAAGTCTTAAATAAAATGGTCACCATTATTACCACTGCAGCATTAAAACGTTTGTGTTTTCTGAACACACTGGTAGTCCTGTTGGTTAGAAACAACGTGACAAAAATGCCGTAGGATAGCTGGTGTTTGGTAGTTTCTGTACCATCTCATTTCTGCTGCAGAATCATTGTATATAAAAATAACACTTTCCCCCCTCCTCCTTCTTCTTCTACTTTTAAAGTTTCAAATCTGTTTGTGATATTTCTCATAGCCTGATGTATTTTTAGCACAAACTATTTTGGGTAATAGCCATATTAAATATCCTTATATTAGTTTCATCTCTTTGTTCAACATAGCAAGCTTCCTATTTCAGTAAATGATTATTTTTCCTTTGATGTTTCTCCCCTTTGGATATTTGCATACACTTAATTTACTT
Source organism: Tricholaema leucomelas (assembly GCA_013400475.1). Lineage (NCBI taxonomy): Eukaryota > Metazoa > Chordata > Aves > Piciformes > Lybiidae > Tricholaema lacrymosa > Tricholaema leucomelas. The sequence goes on along the minus strand of WAAF01018813.1, from coordinate 81,813 downwards.
CCTCCTTATTTCACCTTCACTTTGCTAGTGTTTATGATCATCTTTTAAGAGATGCAAGATTTATCCTCCAGTCTCTTATGCTCATACAGGTTGATCTGAGGCTTTCCCCTAAATTGTCTAGATAAATACCTAGAAGTCTTAGTGCTTTCACTTTACTACCAAATGACTGCTCCTTCTCTGTCTTGTAATGAGTTGAAGGACCCAAACAGATTTTTACACTTTCCTGCTCTGTATCCTAGTGAGGTATCTCAATTAATAATCAACTTCTTTTAAGTGTCAGTATTGTGAGTTAGTTTGCATGAGGAGGTTCTAGTTTGACTTTTTTAAATCAGGTTAATTTGCAACATTTTTTGTGTGCGTTCCGAAGTCTACCTGTTTTTCAAACAATCTATGTACGCGATTACAACTCCTCCTGACATACTACCAATCAGGACTAAAATTGATGCATTTTCTTCCTGCTAATGACCTGGGAATCAGAATGCTAATTAAGTATGTTTTCTTTTACCCTAATTTGAGCAAGAAGTACAAAACCAAAGGGAATAGAGTCTTCAAGCTCTGGTTGTGAAGCTGCCTTGAATGTATGGAAAGGTAGTGAGTGCATTAATGAACAATCAGCAATTCCACGTTGGTGGAAAGTCAATGAAAGTGTGTTTAATGACAGTGACCTACCTGATCCTCCCTCCAGCCTTGCTACTTCAAAATTATCTTCAGAAACCAGTGCTAGCCTGTACAGAATGCTGAGAAGCGCTACAAGTAATTCTACTTGTCGTGATGACTAATTGAAAGAAACAGCTTGATGAATTTTCTAGTTCAGTAGTCTGACTGTTGCAGAGAAACCACATTTCTGAAACACAGCAAGCTGAGACCAAGAAATTATTGCCTCTAGCAATAAGTGGATCTTTGATCTGCCTCTGACTGATGTTGCATATCTATGAATTCCTCAAGGTGACGCAACATCAGTTTTGAGCTGAATTACTTGCAGATCTGGATGATGAAGCAGAAAAATAACCTGTGTACATATTTAACCCTGCAGCTGTCTTACACTGCATTTCCTTGAGATCAAGTTCATGTTTATTCCTGGGGTTGCTTTCTTGAGGAGAACGGTACTGTCTGCCTATTTGAGAGCGGATGAGTAAGACGGTGATATCTCTTCTGCTGGGTTGACTAATGATCATTCCTGCCTACCAAGAAACTGTGGATGAGAGAAAGGAAGCTAATTGATGCCTCTGGGAAATGACAGTAGAATGCCATCCTGCTTTGTAAAACTTGCTCTTTACAAAAGTGCTAAAAGAAAGCAAGCATTACACAGTTCCAGCTGAGGAGATGGGGCAAGTTCATCTGTGAAGGATGCTGTAAATTCCTCGTATGGCTAGTGGGAAGAAGGAAGAAAAATCTGTATCCTAGCAGCTGCATATAAACTCTGTGCACTTTCTTGGCTGTTGTTTTTCTACGACTGTCAGACGATATCTAACTCGCTGCCTTAGAATCATTGCTGTAGTGATGTGCAGATGAAGAATGAAAGGAAATGAAGGCCATCTCAGCCCCAAAAGAAAAAACATTGTTTCCACAAGACCTTTATTCCCAAGCAGAAGGGAAAGCTCGTTTCCTTTAAACTGTGTTTCATCTTGGTGAAATGCGACTGAAACAAAGAGCAAAGCAGAGAGAGAGAGCAAGAGCAGTAATCAATTCAATTTGACCTATGCGTCTCTCATTTGATCAAAGACTGGCTGAATAATCTAAGGGGAGTCATCTTTTTGTTTAGTTTGTTTTGTTTAAACAAACTAAAGATTGTCAGCTTATAAGAAAATTGCCACAACTCTGCGAACTTAGGAAATTGTGGGCACAGCACAGATACAAATTGTAAACAAATAATGCATTATTTCTGCAGCCCATTTCATCTGAATGATTCCAAAGTACTTTGCAAATGACTGTGGCATTTGTACAAACCGATGAAGTGGACAGCAGAAGCCAAAAGGGTGTAATGCCCACCTTAGGAATTTACTTTGAAATTGATGATAAGCAAAAATTGTGTTTATTGGGTTATGCAACAGAGGAATGAATGAATGGCTGATATTTGGTATTAGAATCTTGGAGAATGTAATGGCAGTGTAGCTGTGCTCTTCTCAGTTGAACAAAGCTCTTTATTACTAGGATGGAATTCACTGTCCTGCATTATCGGTTGAAGAAGTGTGAAATTGTGTTAGCAAATTCATGGACAAGCATTCATATACTTACAGGTAAAAGGGCAAAAAGTGACTTATTTGAAGAATCTGATAGACTCCATTAGAGAGGAGTCACAAAACATAAACTTCCTAAGCCTGCTTTTCTGATTGTCATTATGATGATTCATTAAATATGCTGATTTCCCCTTTTCTCTTTGTCTGAGTTATTAGGAATTTCTCCTTATTATGTTAATAATGTTAATGCTTTTAGGCCAGAAATTCCAAATGTCTTCTAAATGAAGGAAAACATTGATGCAGAGTACTGCACAAGTCAATGACCTATTTTGGAAAAGGAAGAAAGAAACAAACTCAATTGACCAATCGACCAACCCTCCCCCCCAACCAATAGAAACTATACAGGGAGATTATGAGACTGAAGGGCAACCCTCAACTATACTAGCAGGTTTTGGGGTTTTGTGTGATTTTTTCAGTATATGTGTTGTTTTGCTTGGCTGGAATAAATGTGATATGGTACGGTGCAATGAAGTAGTGCATCTTCTTTTATAGAGCCAAGTATTAAGTGTACTGCTCTGCTGCTATGACCTTCATATCCATGAACAGGTTTTGAACAGAGCACCCAGCCATGGCTTTGCCTGAAGAGTTCAGATTTCCTGAGAATGTGTTATAAATGTTTCACAGTGTCAGAATACCCAAACTACTGAAGAGTTCTCTAAGGAAATAAAGGCAATGGGAACTGTTGAACACCACTGTGTTGTGGAGGGGTATTCTATCACCTACACGGATTGTGGTGGAGGGAAGAAATTAATTGATGCGAGATAATATTCTATAAAAATATATATTTATTAACTTCTATATTTTGAACTCTCACCACCCCCAAACACTGGATTTTAATATTAAAAGGTTCTACACAGTTATAAAAGACATTCTAGGATTAATATCAAACCATAGAATCATAGAATCATAGAATGGTTTAGGTTGGAAGGGACCTCAAGGATCATCCAGCTCCAACCCCCTGCCACAGGCAGGGACACCTCCCACTAGAGCAGCTCGCCCAAGGCCTCATCCAGCCTGACCTTAAACACCTCCAGGGAGGAAGCATCCACAACCTCCCTGGGCAACCCGTTCCAGTGCCTTACCACCCTCACTGTAAAGAACTTCCTCCTAACATCCAGTCTAAATCTCCCCTCTTCCAGCTTAAACCCATTCCCCCTCGTCCTAACATTACTAGACTGTGTAAATAGTCCCTCCCCAGCTTTCCTGTAGGCTCCCTTCAAATACTGGAAGGTCACTATAAGGTCTCCTCGAAGCCTTCTCCTCTCCAGGCTGAAGAGCCCCAACTCTCTCAGCCTGTCCTCATAGCAGAGGTGCTCCAGCCCTCTGATCATCTTCGTGGCTCCAGAACTGCACACAGTACTCCATAGCTCATTAAGAACTAGCAAACATTCAAACTATTAAACAGAGAGAGGAGTTTCCCTGTGGCAAATACTGCTTGGGGTCAATATGTTGCTTGCCCAGCAGGTGGGCTGAAAGCTCTTTCTGCTCTGTGGCAAGAGGCAATAGAAATTACAGAGGCATTAAAGCATTTACTCACAAATCCTTATTAATTATCAATCACTCTCCGGGGCTATGTCACAGCCTGTGCAAGTGTTCAATCTTAAGTGAAGCTTTGCCTGTGGACTTTGAGGCACGCAGACAATCCAGGGTCTGCTTCCTGGTAACTTGGTGGCAGTGGTGCTCACCAGGCAATGATAAGGCTGCAGGTATGCAATAGTGTGCACGGCTGCATGGGAGACTGAACTCCATAGGTAAAGGCAGGCAACTTTACATCCTGGTAACTCACCGCAGTGGCGTGCAAGTGTGCATAGCTGGATGGGGGACTATGGGAGATTCTGTCTCTGTAATAACAGCAAAGCAAACAGGCGTGCAGGCAGGCATAAACAAAAGCAGTGCTGGTGAGTCTAAGCCTAATAACGAGCGAGTGAGCGAGCAGTGCAGGGGAGCCCGTGCGCTTTGTTTACCTGTGTACCCCTATTTATTAAATGTGGGCAGAGATTAATGGCCCTTTGCACACCAGAATGACCAATCAGGTTGGCAGTTAGCCAAAGCAATATCATAATAGGCAAAAGCCACAGGCCTGCACCTTCCAAATATGGGGATAGCATGGGTCTAGCACCCGGTAAGCGTGAGGTGGTTGCATGGGCTTACACAACCACATTACACAACCACACTATACAACCTGGACCCTGGGCAGGCCAGACTTTCTGGCACCAGGTGTATCGTGTCCCTTTATGTCCATTTAATGCGTTTACCTCTAGTTTGGGCAGGAAAACATGTCCAGGCAAGGTAAGGCATAAATAAGCCTGTTTTTGGGCCTATGGACCCTCCACAACACACTGGAAACTATTTAGTCTGCAGTGGGAGAAACTGGATGCTACTGATGGCTCTGGTTGTAGGGATGGTTGTACCTGTGATTTTTCCACTCTCTGTGGGTCTGTTTTCAACTAAATGGGACACTATTTTTAGATTACATGTTCAGCTATGACCCAGGCCTTGTCCAACACAATCAAATGGGACTGATGAATAGAAAGATGTGCCATCATGTGCCTACAACTTCCCTTGACTTATAGCACAAGGGTGTCCTGAGAAATAAGTGCAGTGGAGGGCAACAAAGCTGGTGAAGCACCTGGAGAATAAACTTTGCAAAGAGCAACTGAAGGAGTGGGGGCTGTTTAGTTTGAAGAAGAGGAGGCTAAGGGGAGACCTCATTGCTTGTTGCTCTCTACAACTACCTGAAGGGACCTTATAGAGAGATTGGTGATGGTCTCTTCCCACAGGAAATTAGCAATAGAAGAAGAGAGAAAATGGCCTCAAACTGCAAGAGGGTAGGTTTAGACTGGATGTTAGGAAAAGCTTTTTTCACAGACAGAGTAGTCAGACACTGGAATAGGCTGCCTAGGGAGATGGTTGAGTCACCATGCCTGGATGTATTCAAAGGTCATTTAGATGTGGTGCTTGGGGATATGGTTTAGGGGTGAACTTTGTAGAGTAGAGTCAATGGTTGAACCTTATTATCCCAGGGGTCTTTTCCAACCTGAATGATTCTGTGATTCAATTATAATGTGTAAGTGGCTTTTCAAAATATTTTTTTTTTCCAAATTTCATTTTTCTGGCTAGAATCCTGCAACTTTCAGTTTTAGCCTGAGTCACCAGTGTCACATATCTATATTTATCATAGCATTTTCTCTGTAGTTCAGTTTGGTTTTTGCAGTGGATAGAGATAGATGCAGTGATCTTAACAACACTTGTTCAAAGAGACCCCACATCCTCTTCTTTTATAGGGCTATAACCCCATCTGAACAAGATGCAGAATTTCAAAGTCAGGAGTTCATGTGCTGTAGTACAGTGATTGCTCAGAGACATTCTTGTTCTTACCATTGTTCAGGCACCACCCATGAACAAGGGATGCTGGCTTACATAGCAGCTGATGTCATGATAGTAATCAAATGAAGAAAAACATACGTGAATTTCTTTATCTTCCTCATCACAAACCTGTATTCATTATGTGTTATTTAATGACCAGTTTTGCCCCATCTTGTTGGTAAAATCTCTGATGTGCTGCTAGAGGTATCAAAGATTTATTCTTTTAGCTTTTTGATCTTCCCTGTGAAGGCTAGACTTGATGGGACTTGGCAGATCTGGGCAAAATTCTAGTTTGGTACTGCCATTTTATTGGATGGGTGGTTCTGTGGTACCTATTCCATTCAACACTGGATCTGCCACCTTCCTTCCGTGTTTCATCCAAGTTCTTAGTCTTTTCTGGTCTCCTGCAGGCAGACTTGATATCAAGGCTGAAAATAACAGTGTTGTTTGTCACTCTTTACTAATAGTGAAAAAGTACAGCTAGTAAAACACATGTTTGGCTTGGGAGAATGATGCACTTAAAGGAGAACCTGTTTTGTCTGTATTTACGGGATTTAGGAAGTCATGTGGGAATCGTGCCCAGAGCAGTGCAGTAGGGTTGATTATCCAGGAGGTGGCAGCTGAAGTATACAGATGCAGTAACAGCAAAAAACAGCTTGAACTACCTGCAGCTTCTGTCTCTTTGCAGGGGGAAAGGCTGTATTGGGTTAAGTACAGCAGAAAAAGAGCACCTACGACCTCAGGCACCTATTTCAGCCTTTGAATTAATTCTGAATATTGTTGTGCAGTGGTACTCAGAATTAATTTAAAGCTTGGAAAAAAAAGTGCTTGCTTGCTTGCCATTCCACACCTGTGTCTTTTTTTTTTATTGCTAGGCAAATTTTGGGGTTTTGGAGGGTGAGGAGAAGCATGCTTTTGAGCTCTTCAGCACCATTTGTTTTATCTTTTTTCTTCTTCTTTTTTTTAAAATTTTTTAATTTTTTTTTTTTATTTTCCAGAGGCTCTGGATGTTAGGAGGAAGTTCTTTACAGTGAGGGTGGTAAGGCACTGGAATGGGTTGCCCAGGGAGGTTGTGGATGCTTCCTCCCTGGAGGTGTTTAAGGTCAGGCTGGATGAGGCCTTGGGCGAGCTGCTCTAGTGGGAGGTGTCCCTGCCTGTGGCAGGGGGTTGTAGCTGGATGATCCTTGAGGTCCCTTCCAACCTAAACCATTCTATGATTCTATGATTCTATGTCCAAAGTCATTGCACTTGAAGTGCTGTAGGGAGAAAAGAATTTTCATCAATAGCAATGATGATTTTTATCTTTCCAGTTGGGTTAATGTGGTGCCAACACAGTTTACAGCCACCTAACAATCTAGTATATTTATAAACAAATAGATCCAAAATACATACTAAGTCTTCAACGTAATACTAGTAAGGAGACATCAAAGCTCAATTCTACAGCTAGCCCCTGACTGTGTTATCCCTTACTGAGGAAAACCTTTATCAAAGAGGACATTGCTGACTGGCCTGCTAATGCTATGGAGAAGATGACTCTTTCAGCCACTTGTGCTAAGTGATTACAAACCAGCAAGCTACACATGGCCTAACTTCTTTTTTAAGAAAAGAAATTGCACAGACAGCTGTAATCATAGGTATTTCAAACATTTTCACTCTTAATAGGCTGGAACAGCTATCTGGGGATTCCTAGCTTTTGATTAAGTCTTTGGAGCAGCCATCCCTTCACTGTACAGCTTCCAAAATGGCAGGTGTGGAAGTTTCTCCCTCAGGCAGCTAATGGAAATGCACCTGTATTCCATATTGAATTCCACATGGCAATAAAATCAAACCCCAAACCAAGCAAACCCAGATACTCCTCTTTAAAGCAGAGTTTGCACTTCTTCATCCACTGGACATATAGCATGCAGCTTCTAAGAAGGAGAACTTCTGTCCTTTAAGGTCCTAAGCACACAACACAGGCCATGTGAACACAGGCCTAAGGATGTGTTTAAGCATTTCCTAGTGTGGAGTGTGATCTCTTTATGGTATACCTGCACATCAGGGACAATGTATCTGTGCTGCCTTATATAGGATGATAAGTCCTCTGCAATGGGTGCAACAACAGCAGTGCACATTTGGAGAGCTGTACTATTCGGTCAAACATCTTTCAATATCAAACTCTTTGTGACGACAACAGTATTGGTTTAGTTCTTGAGAGGAAAGGTTAGATGAAGAGGAAACACGTTATTCCCTCCACATCAAGTTTCTCAATCAGTTACAAGCAGAGTGTGCTTGTTCTGACCTCAGTTATTTGCAAGTATTCTTAGAAAAAATGGTTTGAATTAATTGGTATTGAATCACAGTTTGCCTGGTTTAACAGACACCCTTTTATTAATGTTTCAAAGTTCTTTGTAGCTAATTTTTGAAGAAGAATATCTACCTTCAAGGCAAGAGTAGTCATTAAATCTCTCCTGGTTTCCATTTGTTTTATGGTTATGCCTGAGCCTTCAGCCAGTGTAAATGGGTTTTAAGTAAGACTCCTAAGGCCAGTTAAGAAGAGAATCACAGAAGTATGCTAACCTTCCTAGGATTTAGGTATGTGCCTAGGTCACATTTGGGAAAGTACTGGCAGATAGATACAGAAATGGGTGAAGTGTATTCCTAGAAGGTGTTTGAATTCAAATCTTACACATCAAGGGTGTATAGAATCATAGAATCATAGAATGTTAGGGGCTGGAAGTGACCTCAAAAGATTATTCAGTCCAACCCCTTTCCAGAGCAGGATCACCTATACCAGATCACACAGGAACATGTCTAGGTGGGTTCTGAGTATGTCCAGAGAGGGAGACTCCACAACACCCCTGGGCAGCCTGTTCCAGTGTCCTGTCATTCTCATGGGGAAAAAAATCCTCCTCACATTTACATGAATCTTTCCATGCCTCAGCTTCCACCCATTGCCCCTTGTCCTGACATCGGGCATCACCAAGCGGAGCCTGGCTCCATCCTCTTGGCACTCACCCTTTACGTATTTCTGAACACTGATGAGGTCACCTCTCAGTCTCCTCTTTTCCAAGCTAAAGAGCTCCAGCTCTCTCAGGCTCTCCTTGTAAGAGAGATGTTCCATTCCCTTAATCATCTTTGTCACTCTGTGCTGGGCACTCTCAAGCAATTCTACATCCTTCTTGAACTGAAGGGGCCAGAACTGAACACAGTACTCCAGATGTGGCCTCACTAGGGGAGAATTGAGGTGCAGGAGAGCCTCTCTCGACCTACTAACCACAGCCATTCTAATACACCCCAGAATGGCACTGGACCTCCTGTCCATGAGTGCACGTTGCTGGCTCACGGTCAACTTCCTATCAACTAGGACCTGCAAATCCTTTCCCCCTTCACTGCCTTCTAACAGATCAGTCTCCACATACATGGGGAAGTTGAGGGTTGAGCAAGCTGGGGGTTATATCTTTGACACTCCATCCTTTCCATCACTGCTCAAGAGTATTCACTTAAAGCAATGGAGCCAGAAACATTAAGTATGCCTTCAGTCCTAGATTAAACTTTTATTTGGGCCAGAAGAGAGTTTGAGCTGCTGTTCTGGAAATGCATGAGCTCAGAATAAATACCTGGAAATACCTGTTCAATCAAAGGAAACTTCTTCAGACTAATATCCTGGTTTATCTTGAAACTATTTTTCTATTTGACAAGTATTAATAGAAGAAACACTTTCACATAAAACATCTGTTGAAGATGCACAGAAAAGAACCTGAATAATACTGTAGCAAATCCATCGAACTTACATTCAGTAAATCTTTCTTTGAAGTGTGCTCCATTAAAGTTGTCTTGTTGCTTTGGCTCTGTTGACTAATGGTAGAACAAACAAAAAAAATCCCTCCAAAAGCATCTTCCTTGCCTCTGCTCATAGCTGCTGAGACTGTCCTGATGTTAGTGCAGCATCCATCAGCATAGAAGCTGATTTCTTTCCCAATGAGGCCATCAGAGAGGTTGAGAGACATTTCTGCTGCCATGCTGACATCTTCTCTAGCCTGCTTCCTTATGGTCAGGTGGAATTTGTATGTATGTCGCAGACTGTCCAGGGAATGAGCTGCATGTAGCTCCAGAGCACTGGAAACACAGATCCTAATCAGCTTCATACTAGTCCTTTTCAGTGCTGTTAGAGCATTAACACACAGGAATAGCTGATAGAAACAAGCAGGTCACCTGGGGGCACTATTGTAGCCAGATGCTCAGATTTTGTGTAATTTGCATTCGAAACTTTGTAACAGCAGAATATACTTCTGGTAAAGTTTCCTTTCCTCCCAGAACTGCTCTCTATCAGGAGAGTTCTAACTCAGCTGCTGCTAACAGTTTTAAACGATCTGTGCCACTGAGTGGATAAACAACTGCAAAAAAGGACAAATAAAGAAACTTAGTTTCCTGGGTTGCTAGGTGTTGAAGTTTACCCCCCCTCCCCGGCCCCTCTTATCTAAGCCTTATTTTATCTTTAAAAGATTTCTACAAAGCAGTAACCATTTTCTTGTCAGTTTTGCCCAAACAAATATTTCAATATATTTGAATCATTTTATCTTGTCAGGTAAGCTGATGTTCCTTTTGCTTGTTTCTAAATAAACTTTCTATCATAAAAAGACAATCTGTATCCAAGATGAGTTTCCAACATCCACGTTTTGCTGCAAGAGATAGCAAATGCTTTGAGTGTGCTTATTGCACTCGTTTCTGGAGTTAACCCTTACACCATGTGTCTGTATTTAGTTTTGTGTTGTGTTGGTTAAGTGGAAAAACAATGAAGAGAACCAATTTCCGTTGTGTGACATTACTTGTGTGATGGGGTTGTGTGACATTACATATGTGGTAGGGTTGCAGTGAAATAATAAATGTTGACAAAATTAAAGCTGTGTTTTTGTGACTTCTCATATGCTGAGCAGACTGTTATGAGCACTGGAAACTCTGTCTTCGGTACCTTATGAGCTTCTTATGTTTGGAGAAGTCAGGTAGCTATCATGCTGTAATGCCAATTCTTGTCCTCTTCTGTAGTTGTACACATTCTAAGACACAACTCAGAATGAAAATGTATAAAATGCTTCTCTAGAAGTCTTCAAAAACAAAGATACTGAAAGTATTAGACAGAGACATCATCTGTTACTGCAAGCCATTTTGCCTTTCTGCAAGGAAGAACTGCAAGAGTGATAAGATTAGTGAGTAAATGTTTGTTGCATGACTTGTTACTTGTGGCCTTTTGTATTATCCCTTTAGCAGTTGCTGCATGACATGACCTTTTCAGCATATTTATCAGTCTCAGGCTTATAGATGATGTAGAGTTGCAAATGCTATCGCTAAGGGAAATGACCAATTCTAGGCAACAGTTCCAAAATCAGGTTTTGATGGGGGTGTTTGGCAATGCTTGTGTCTTGGTGCATGGGCCTGATTTCTGTTCTGAAGCTCTAACATCTAAGTATGAGACAGAGCTCTAATTCCACAGCAAGAATTATAATAAAGAACTTAAAAGTAGACCAAATGGCAAATAGGTTGCATCTGATGATGCACAAGTGTTATGCTCAATAAAAGATCACAGTATCACAGTATCACCAAGGTTGGAAGAGACCTCATAGATCAACTCATTACCACAGAGCTCAAGGCTAGACCATGGCACCAAGTGGCATGTCCAATCCTGCCTTGAACAGCTCCAGGGACGGCGACTCCACCACCTCCCTGGGCAGCCCATTCCAGTAGCCAATGACTCTCTCAGTGAAGAACTTTCTCCTCACCTCAAGCCTAAATTTCCCCTGGTGTAGCCTGAGGCTGTGTCCTCTCATTCTGGTGCTGGCCACCTGAGAGAAGAGAGCAACCTCCTCCTGGCTACAACCACCCCTCAGGTAGTTGTAGCCAGCAATAAGGTCACCCCTGAGCCTCCTCTTCTCCAGGCTAAACAATCCCAGCTCCCTCAGCCTCTCCTCGTAGGGCTTGTGCTCGAGGCCTCTCACCAGCCTCGTTGCCCTTCTCTG
>WAAF01018813.1:32693-69795 GCA_013400475.1 Tricholaema leucomelas | reverse complement strand
ATCCATGTTGTCTGGACCTAAGCCCTTGGCCATCCCTCAGGTGTGCAGTTATCACCCCCAAGATAACCTGCTCCATCAGTTTCCCTGGCACTGAGGTCAGGCTGACAGGTCTGTAGTTCCCAGGTTCCTCCATCCGACCCTTCTTGTGGATGGGGATCATGTTGGCCACTTTCCAGTCTCCTGGGACCTCTCTGGTGAGCCAGGACTGGTGGAAAATGATGGAGAGCAGCTTGGCCAGCTCATCTGCCAGCTCTCTCAGCACCCTGGGATGGATCCCATCTGCTCCCATGCACTTGTGGGTGTCCAAGTGGCTCAGCAGGTCCTGAACTAATTCCTCATGGATTTCCAGGGCAACACACCACTCCCTGAACCCATCCCCCAGTTCAAGAGGCCACTTGCCCTGAAGTCCTCCCTTCTCACTGTTGAAAATTGAGGCAAAGAAGGTATTCGGACCTCAGCCTTTTCCTCATTGTCAGCATCCTACTTTGTGTTTTATTTATACATATGTATGTGTGTGTGTGTGAGAGAGAGAGAGAGAGTCTTGTTTCCATAGCAAAAGTATTACAAAATAGTAAGAAATGTGACCAAGTTTCTGAGGAGAAACATGAATTTACTGGTTTAGAGGCTGAAATAAGTACTTGTGATGGAATGCACTGCCCATGCATGCATCAAAACAACTTTTGATTTTGTTAAAAGTTCTTTTTTTCCTTTCTTCCCCCACCCCCTCCACAGGCATGATGGCTCTGTACTTCCTGCTGTAGGGAGCCTTATCTTCGAAAGGCAGAGGATTTGATATTTGAGCAGTAAATTATCCTTGAGGGATATGCTGAGTTATTAAATTGGTTTCCTGATACATCATTGTGGCATTTCTTGCATTCGTGTATGAATTTTCAGACAGTACCAGAGTATGCCTTGTACAATTGAAATCAGTGACAACACTTCTGTTAATTTCAAAGGTGCAGGGTCAAGACTTGGATGAACTGCTGTACTGATTCAGCAGTTCTGCTTTTTTTGCTCTTGAAAGATCACCTACTGTGTTCCATTCACACAAAACACTAAAATATTTCTCTCTACCAGCATTAATCCATATACAGAAAAAGTAGTAATGTATGCATGGAAGGTCATGAGTTACATTCCTGGCACTTTCTGGCAGATTCTACACTCTCTCTTGAAACTTTCAGATCTTCCACTGATAGATAGGAATAAGCGAAGAAAGACTACTGTTGCTGAGGGGGAAATTAATTGATGGAAGATGATACTTTATAAAAGTATATAATTTATTATTTTTAATATTCTGAACTCTCACCACCTTCTTCTTATGGAAGACAGTCTAGGAATAACACCAAACAGAACTATTATCATCTAGCAAACATTTAAACAACAAACGGAGAGAATCCCCATGGTCAGTATGCTGCCTGGGGTCAATACACCGTTTGCCCAGTAGATGGGCCCAAGCCCTTTCTGCTTATGGCAGAAGGCAGTAGAGAATTACAGAGGCATTTAAGCATTTACTCACAAATTGTGATTATTACCCTCCCAGGGGCTAGCCACAGTCCAGACAGTGTCCAAATGCTTTCAGGAGCCTCTGTCTTGTTGACGCTGTGGTTGGGATCTCCTGGCTTCAGAGANGTCTAGGAATAACACCAAACAGAACTATTATCATCTAGCAAACATTTAAACAACAAACGGAGAGAATCCCCATGGTCAGTATGCTGCCTGGGGTCAATACACCGTTTGCCCAGTAGATGGGCCCAAGCCCTTTCTGCTTATGGCAGAAGGCAGTAGAGAATTACAGAGGCATTTAAGCATTTACTCACAAATTGTGATTATTACCCTCCCAGGGGCTAGCCACAGTCCAGACAGTGTCCAAATGCTTTCAGGAGCCTCTGTCTTGTTGACGCTGTGGTTGGGATCTCCTGGCTTCAGAGAAAAGGACGCAGACGATCTCTGACCTTGTTCTCCTGGCTTCTTCTGGACGATCTGTGTATATGTCCAGGGATTCAAAGCAGGACCTTCAGGTGCAGAGGCAGGATGTCGTGCTATTTATGATGATAAATAATGTTCTTTATTGGCCAATAGCCTCACATTAACAAATTTGTCTGAGGTCTGTTAAGGCTCCTGCTGACCATGAGGATGCTACCTCTGCTGCAGCCTGTTCCAGCTTGCTACTAGGACTTGCTGTTCTGGGAGATAAGCCTAAGATATGAAATGGGCTGTATCTGAAACACACTGGTTAGAGAATACAGTGACTTTCAATTTTACCCTAGCTCTAGCATGTGCTTATGTTGATGTGTTCTGTCATTGACTCCTCTATGTCATTGGACATAGTCTGCATTGGAATTGCTAGTTGTCTTTTGTCTCTTATACATTATGCTATGCAAATGATTTTGAAAATGAGCAAACCTATGATTTTTTTTGTTTGTTTGTTGCCTTTTTTTTTTTTTTTTTTCACTTGTACTCTGCCAGGAATGTGAAAATGAGCAGATCTCCAATGACTTTGTGTTCAGCTGTCCAAAATAGCTGAGATTCCTTGGTCCAGGTTTACAAGAGAAGATCAAGCGAAAAAAAACCATGAAGATCTGACAAATTTCTGGCTTCAGAAATTGAGTCATGCATTTGTGAAAATGTACCAAATGATGTGCTGCATAGAGCATAGGATATGTTTAAAGAATGACCTCTAGTAAACTTTTATAGACAATTCCTCTATTTGTCCAGAACTGCTCTCTGAGGTATCATTCAAAAAGTCTTGCCAGAAGTAACAGATTTGAGCAGCAGACATCTGATTCTAAACATTTCACAGCTCATAAACAGAGCTACCTCCATGAGAAGTAAACAGTTTCCACAGAGACTTGCCACAGTTTGTGGCATTGTTTGAATTGTAGCAATGCTAAGGTGCTTGATGGCCTGTGGTTACCTCATGATTTAAGCCATGCCTACAGAGAAATTAATTCTACAGCAATCATCAACATTTTCAACATCATATGAAGAGACATTGGTAGATGTGTGCCAAAAGTTTAGGAGGCTACATCCTGTTGTAATTTTCAAATCACAAACTTTTTGAGGATCTGTAAGTTTATTTTGTGGCATGGTTGTTCCCTGCTCCCTTTCCCCACCTTTTGTTATGCTGAAATAAGTTCTCTTGGTTCTAGTAGATGCTGATCTGGACTGCAGACAGTGCATTGAAAGAGGCCAGCAAAAAGAGGTGGAGGTTGAGAAGAAGAAGTAGAGGAAAAGTGGGAGGAGGCTGTATGGTGCTGGACTACATTACAAACACTGAATTCAAACAATCCTAGTCTAAAAAAACCCAAACATTCAACCAACCAAACCAAAACAACATCCCAAACACCACCAGAAACCAGCCCTGGTGTTTTTAATTTATTTGTTTTCCTTAGCAGCATCTTCCTGTTTCTATGAATGTGTTGAGTCAAATAACTTTAAGGAATACCACAAAAGTATGTGGAACTGTGAAAAAAATCTCCAAGGATTAAAAAAATAATTTAAAAAAAAGGCAGTTGGATAAAATGTTCTACACTTTACATGATGTGATAAAGAAAATAAAATAGAACACTTAGATAAACCTAAGAACTCATTGACTTTATGTGTTTTCTAACAGTGTCATAAGTTTCCATTTTTGTTTTTTTCTTATACAGTTTTCAGTTCCATTAAAATAAAGAGGGGCAGGAATGTGAAAAGTAACATTTTACTTCTTTACCAAGCAGAAAAAAGTGTAAGATGGGAAATACTTTCCGAAAGCAGCTGCCAGAGTGGTCAGATGCAGATTTGTAACTAGTTGGTGGGGTTTTTCTTTTGGTTTTGTTTTGTTTGTTTGTTTTCCCCATGAAACTAAGATAGGGGAAGGAAAATGCATATGAACCACAACATGCTCAGTTGAAAAAAAAAAAAACACCAGCCTAACTGTGGAAAGAGTTCCAGTAAAAAAACTCATGCTTTCTCCATATTATAAGTCTTCAAACAAAATGCATCCCTGGGACCTCTGTAGATGTTGATGAAGCTGAAAGAGTTGTGAGTGGAAATATATATATAAGCAAATTACTCTGTCACAACCTGGTATGTCTAATATCTATATGGCCACTGAAAATGATACTTCATCTGTTTGTCTTTTTTTCAGATTGAAGTCCATCTGATGTTAACAAACATGCTTTGAAAGATAGTACAAAGGGTAGAAAAGAGAAGGAATGTCAATCAAGTTTCAGAAGATCGTTGCTAAATCTGCTGAATGCTCCTGATTGACAGAGAAGATTCTATACCTTCTTTTCTTTGAAAGCATGGAGAAGCCACAGCATAAAGACTTCAGTGATTTTCTGCAGGTATTTTGACATGTGTAAGGAAAAGAATAGCTCTCGGTGCTGACTTTGCAGTCTGTTACTGTGGAGCTCCAGTTGGACTTCAGTAATGAGGCAATAGAGTTCAATTTAATTGAGCAGTTGAATGAATTTCTGTTTGACGAAAGGGTTTTTCCAACATCAATCCCTTTGATCTAAGACAACATCATCCCATCCGGGCACATCGCAAATAGCTGAGATTTTCTTTTTATGTAATAGGAGTACTGAGAGCTGTACTACTACATCTATCTGGCTGCTCGCTAGTAATGCCTTTACTTAAAGCAAAAGAACTCTGGGCAGCTCAGTGTACGTCACAAATACTAAATGAATAACATCTGCATTTCTCTAGTCCAGAGACAGGGACTTGGTTTTAGAGTGGTAGCGTTTAAAATGATGTGTCAGAGGAGTGTATCAGAGCAAAGTTTTGTTTCTTACATTTCCTGACATCTACCTGAAGGAATTACTATGAATACAGCTTATTATCCTAAACTAAAAACTGCCAGTCTCCTGAAGTTCTTCAGCGTCAAGTTTGCATTGTGAATACTGTTTCTACCCACATTCCTTTTCAAGCTTTCCCTTCACACCACATTTTTCCCTTTATTATCCTGTTAGGCTTACTAACCTTTTTCATTCTTATAGCTACCTAGATAGAAAGAATGATTCCCGGCTCTGAGTCCTCTAGAAAACAATCTCTGATCTTTTCAGCTTGAATGTGAGGAAGTAGAACTGAAGCATGTGAAACCCTTTACGGGATAGATCTTGACAGATAGTATTATCTTTCAGAATTGAGTATGCTCGCTGCGAGAATGTGCTGCTCTCTCTGCCTCAAATTCTATTTTGATTTCTGGTCTCCTTAGCAGAACAGCAAAATAACAAAGCACTCTTTCTTTTTTTAAAAAATTATTTTCTAGCCTGACTCAAAAGACAAGCTTAGAAGTAGAGATGAGGTCTTTGTAGAATGGCACCTGCTGGTTGTCTGCAAGGCAGCCCTATCTGGCTTGAGCCTGCAGGATCTTTTGGCAGCACTGTGTTATTCCTGCCAACTGAGAAGAGGGCTGTTCATAGTCACATTTGACTTGTTGTTTGGTCTTAGGTTTTATTTTGGAATATCTTTGGGTTTCTTGATTCCTAAGGAATCTGAACGTGCACAAGTCCATGAGGCCTGATGAGATTCACCCATGGGTCCTGAGGGAACTGGCAGATGAAGATGCTCAACCACAGTCCATCGTATTTGAAAGGTCATGGCAGACTGGTGAAGTTCCTGCTGACTGGATGAGGGCAAACATGATACCCATCTTCAAGAAGGGAAGAAAGGAAGACCTCAGGAACTGCAGACCAGTCAGCCTCACCTCTGTGCCTGGAAAGATCATGGAGAAGAGCTTCCTGAAGACTCTGATAAGGCAAATGGAAAACAAAGCAGAGGTGATTGGTGGTAAACAACAATGGCTTCACCAAGGGCAAATCATGTCTGACAAATTTGGTGGCTTTTTATGATGAAGTCACAGCAACAGTGGACAAAGGAAGGGCAACTGACATAATCTACCTGGACCTGAGTAAGGCATTTGACTCTGTCTCACATGACATTCTGGTCACCAAACTGGAAAAACATGGACTTGATGGGGTGAAGCACTACTGGATAAGGAATTTGCTGGATAGTCGCACACAGAAAGTGGTTATCGAGGTCACAATGTCCACCTGCAGACCAGTGACAAGTGGCATCCCTCAGGGCTCAGTGCTGGCACCAGTGCTGGTTAACATCTTTGTCAGTGTTATGGACAGAGGAATCGAGTGCACCCTCAGCAAGTTTGCAGATGACACCAAGCTGTGTGGCACAGCTGACTTGCTGGAGGGCAGGGATGCCATCCAGAGGGACCTGGACAGGCTGGAGAGGTGGGCCCAGGCCAACCTCATGACATTCAACAAGGCCAAGTGTAAAGTTCTGCACCTGGGTCAGCACAATCCCAAGCACAAATCCAGGCTGGGTGGCGAATGGCTGAGAGCAGCCCTGAGGAGAAGGGCCTGAGGGTCTGGGTTCATGAGAAGCTCAACATGAGCTGGCAGTGTGCGTGCACAGCCCAGACAGCAACTGTGTCCTGAGCTGCATCAAGAGAAGCGCTGCCAGCAGGGCGATGGAGGTGATTCTCTCCCTTTACTCTGCTCTCATCAGACCCCACCTGGAGTACTGTGTGCAGTTCTGGAGCCCCCAGCACAAGAATGATGGCGAACTGTCAGAGCCAGTCCAGAGGAGGCCATGAAGATGCTCACAGGGCTGGAGCTCCTCTGCTATAAGGACAGGCTACAAGAGTTGGGTCTCTTTAGCCAGGAGAAGAGAAGTCTTTGAGGAGACCTTATAGTAGCCTGCCAGTGTCTGCAAGGGGCCTACAGGAAGGACGGGGAGGGACTATTTACAAGGTCTTGTAATGACAGGATGAGGGGTAATGGGTTTAAACTGGAAGAGGGGAGATTCAAAGTAGATGTTAGGAAAGGATTCTTTACAGTGAGGGTGGTGAGACACAGAATCAGGTTGCTCAGGGAGGCTGGAGATGGTCCCACCCAGGAGGTGTTCAAGACCAGGTTAGATGAGGCCTTGAGCAATCTGTTCTAGTGGGATGTGTCCCTACCTATTGCGGGGGGTTGGAACTAGATGATCTTTGAGGTGCCTTCCAACATAAACCATTTTATAATTCTATGATTAAGTTTGAGTCAGAGATTAATTTTATTGGAGTTGAATCAGAGTTGAATTTTCCTGCCCAAAGCTGTGAAGTGGTTGCATATTTCTGGGCCACGACCACACAGGGGAGGAGCTGAGATGGTAGCAGTGTATCTGGGGCCGCTCTTGCTGCTTCCAGACTTGGGAAATGGGAAAACAGTGTCAGCTGTAGATACCATTCCACACACACTGAGTACTCATTGCCATCCAAAGGGACCTTGATAGCTCTGAAAGGTGGACTGTTTCAAACATCAGTATGAAGTCCAGCAAGGCCAAGTGCAATGTCCCGCCTATAGGTCAAGGCAACTCCAGGCACAAATACAGGCTGGGTGGTGAGTGGTTTGAGAACAAGTCCGAGGAGAAGAACTTGGGAGTGTATTGAGGGATAAAGACTGAATACTAGCCAGCAGTCTGTGCTCACGACCCAGAAAATCAACTGCATCATGGAATGCATAAAGAAAGGTATGTTCATCAGGTCAAAGTTATTCTCCCCTTCTACTCTGCTCTCATGAGACTGCCTGAAGTACTGTCTTCAGCTCTGGCATTCATGCATGAGAAGGGCATGGACCAGCTTGAGCAGGCTCAGGGGAGGGCCATGAAGATGCTCAAGGGAGCATGTCCCCTGTAATGATGGGCTGAAAGACTTGAGCTTGTTTAAAGAAGAAAAGGCTGCAGGGAACCCTTATAGTGCCATTTCAGTATTTGAAGGGGACATACAGAAAAGATGAGAAGAGATTCTTGATCAAGGAGTGTAGTGATAGGATGAGGGTTAATGAGACTAAAAGAAGGTAGACTTAGGTTAGATATTAGGAAGAAATTCTTTATTGTGAGGATGGTGAGATGCTGAAACAGGTTGCCCAAAGAAGTTATGGATACCGCCTCCCTGTAAGTATTCAAAGCTAGATTGAATGGGTATTGTGCAACTTCTTCTAGTGGAAGGTGTCCTTGCCTGTGGCTGGGGCGATGGACCTATAAAAGGCCCCTTCTGATGCAAAGTATTCTTTAATTGTGTTGGTACCCCATAGCCAGTCTACCACAGCTGTCCACTTCATTTGTGGAGGATAGCTAGCTATATCCTAAATAGGCTAAATAGCAGTTACTGTTATCATCTTTTCTTCTCACAGGAATGAAAATATTTGGAGTGAAAGGATCTTTCCTTGGAGTGAGCATGCACACCTCTGCACCCACACTCTTGAACTGTTTGATAAGGTTCTGAACACCGATGTGTCAGATTCCATGAAGCTTCTGCTCAGTTAAGCCAAGTCCACATCCTTACACAAACGGTTTAAGTTTCTTAGCCTACCTGCATTACAGAAACCATAATGATGTAAAAACTATTAAGCAAAAAAAAAAAAACTTGAGAAAAGTAAGTGGGAAAAGTAAAAGCAGTTTTTCCACAAAATCAGACAAGCAAAGACAATTTTGAGTTGGAAGCTGTTCCACTTTTTATCCTCAAGGGAATAGGTAGGGTAAATTACATCTGACATTTTTCTCATAAGGATAGTAATTGAATTTTAGCATCAGATAACACCATATTTTATCCAACCAAGGAGAGTTTTTCTTCCAGTACCAATGTAATAATTCCATTAGAACTGTGCTCTGGTCAAGGATGCATTAGTTCCATATCAGACACTTTCTTTCCTGGTTTGTGCATCCTGAATGCACTGTTGCTCTATAAAGTTTCTTTCCAGAGAAAAGAAAGTAAGAGTGATAGCATTAGCTTGGTTGAAGAGTTCAAAAGAAAGACTCCTGTGGCACTGTTTATCTTTTTGTTTGAAAAAGGAAGAGAAGGCAGTGTCTGGAGAGCTATGCTGTTCACCTCTGAAGGATCTTGTTGCATAATCTGAAGGATGAACATACTGTGGTTAGCTTGGCCCTTGTCTAGGGTTAAGGAAGAAAGACAGACTCTCTCCAACTCTTCTCAAATCAGTTAAAGAAAAGCACTCCACACATGGACTGGATAGGATTGGAAAATTTAAATGGACATGCTAAACTACTTGCTACAATATGAACTAGACAAAAAACACCAAATCCACAATACATACTACAGACCAAGAAAAACGCTTTTTCTTCTAATCCATGTATTAATATTCAGGCCTTAATGCTCTTTTCTCCCCCTGCTTCTCCCATTGTCTCCTTACATTAGGTACAAACTGGCCAATACTGTGTATGTAAGATTACCCAGGCCTTTCAAGGCTGCAACGAAACCCAAAGTTTTCCCCCATCTGCCTGATAAGAGCTTACACCTTTTCAGGAGGAGAGAGAAGGGAGAGAAGAGAATGAGCTAACACTATGTTTTACCCATAAAGAGACAGCAGGATTATGGGATAAAGTAGACAATTTGCCCCTTCAGGTCCATCCACTGCGCCCTTCTGGATCTCCTGGAGGTCTTCCACTCAGTGTTTTTTTAAGGGCACCCAGACTTAACCTATGACAGCCCTGAAGTCTCCTGCTCCCTGCCTTAGATTTTCTGGTAGTTGAAGGTAGAGGGGAGTAAAGCTTTCTGAAGAAGGCTGTTCTACTCTTGAAGAGAGAAATCTCTAATTATGTCTAAGGAAAGGATCTTAAAAGTCCATTTAATTATGGAACTGCAGAGTGATTCTGAGTTGTAAGAAAGAAGCTATTCTCTGTGCTTTCCTTATCTTTTCCCAACTTTTTTTTCTTCTTTCTGATATCAAGCTATTGAAAGGCTGTTCCTTTACAATCTTTTGATTATTTTTCTGCATTTGGCTTATTTTCAAAACTTCAAATAGTGTGGCCTCTCTGAGGGAGAAGGGGGAGTATTTATTCTCTTTGATCATAGGCCAGCACTTTCTTTTGAAATAGTATTGTTGTGTGTAAGTACAGAAGAAGGACTTCAAGAACTTCTGCCTGCATAGATGAGTGAGGACAGAGGAGTGATCATTAATAAGACAAAGACTGCAAAGGAGAACTATTGGCAGCGTGCCCATAAAGCTGAAACTGATGCTAGGCTTTCATGTCTAGTATAAAACTTGTATTACTCTCTACTTAGTACAGACCATGTACATCTAATAAAACGTTGGTGGTGTTTAATTCCCATCAAAGAAACATTTCCAGCCATACAGGTCTTCTTTAATCAGAGGAGAAGTTATAATTTGCAGAGCAGATAGAAGCTTTATTTTTTCCTAAGAGAAAATATTTGCATCTATAGTAAGAACAGATGATGCCTTTCCTTATCCTGTTGTGAAGTACCTGTAGAACAAGCATAAACAGGCCTATCACAGATCAGTTTGCACACAGAAAGAAAGTAGGCTGCAGAGACTTATAGAATAATATAATCCCTTGGAAGGGACCTTTAAATGTCATCTAGTCTAACGCTCCTGCAGTCATCAGGGACATCTTCCACTAAAACAAGTCAACCAGAGCCTCATTGAGCCTCACCTTGAATATCTCAGAATCAAACAGTTAACTTGAAAAGGTTGGAAAAGACCTTTGAGATCAGCAAGCCCAACCTATCAACCAACATTATCTAATCAACTAAACCATAACACCAAGTGCCATGCCCAGTCTTTTTTAAAACACTTCCAGGGACAGTGACTCCACCACCTCCCTGGACAGCCCATTCCAGTGGCCATTCACTTCTTCTGTGATGATCTTTTTCCTAACATCCAGCCTAAACCTCCCCTGGTGCAGATTGAGACTCTGTCTGTCACTAATTGCCTAGGAGAAGAGACCAAACCACCAACTGCCCACAGCCTCCTTTCAGGTAGTTGTAGAAAGCAATAAGCCAATTTTTCCTCAGGGTAAGGTGATCAACTATGGAAAACTTCCAAAAGGGTTCACACAATCTCCAGGGATAGGGCCTCACCTACCTCTTTGGGCAACCTATTTCAGAGCTCAACCAACTTTGGAAAAAACAAACCACCAGGGAAAGAAGTGAGAGATTTCCTAGTGCGAAGGTTCAGCAGTAGCCACAATTGATTTGCACATAGCCATCTTTTAAATGAGTCACCAAAAAATATTTGCACTAGTTTCTCACCTCACTGTTTTGTAATATAAGATTATTCCTTTGGAGTGATCACCTGTTTACACAGCTGCACTCACAATGTCACCCACCATTTGGATTCTGTCTGGGATAATGCAATATTTTGGCCTGAGCAGTTTCAGAAGTTTGTGACAGTAATGATGTGGTAATTTTTGATCATTGTAGAAGTAAATTAATTAAAGAGCAGGCATCAGAAAGAAAATCAATATTGCATCTTCTTCAGCACCTCATTAAAAAAAAGTACTCTCATTGAAATAACAGAAACATTTAATATGTCAAGACAAATCCTCATCTGGGATACTTCTAGCTTAAGCCCCTCAAAGGAAGAAGATTTTCTTTGGATTTACATCAATGTCACTGAAAATAGAACTTGTCTTTTACTGAGCCTTCTTGTTTGTTGAGATTTGTAACTCCCTGTTGGAGAGATGAAGATGGATATTTCATTCTGATGACAGCCAGAAGGCTACTTTCACCCTGCTCACAAAATCTCCCCCAAACTTTATGCTACCTCATGAGTGAGAATGGAACTTCACTCACTGCAATCAGCAATTGTGTACTTGGGAGCCAGGACACTCAGGATTCCCAAATCTGTCATCTCTAATGGTTAATTATGCTGTCCAAATAGAAGATACAATGTTCCTACACATGAAGTCAGATATTTAAGAATGTTTTAAAAAAAAAAATCATAAATGATAATGAGAAACAAATAAAAAAATCCCATTTTTCCTTTGTACAATCTTGCATCTAACGAGTCAAGAAAGAAGCCAGGCATTTTTGTTTGTTAGTTTAAAAAATAACTAAGAATTTTCTTTCTCCCAGGACTAAAAAATTCAGCCCAGAGTAACCATCTTACATAAAACTTGGATTTATAATCACTGTAGCTTCTCACTTGAGAGAATAAAATTCTTCTTGAGACGTTTTCAACAGGTTATTTCCTTAGTTGTTCTCTAAAGAAGGTTTCATATCCCTGAATCTTAATGTGAAGCAGAAGGCTGAGATTTATACTTTTTTCTCCCATTACTGAACAGATGAGACAGAATGCCATAGCAACAAGGGGAACAAGGCTGTCAGGTTGTATACTCGTGCTGTGCTACAGTGATGCTTGGCTGCAGACCACTGTAGTACACAAGTATTTGTGACTAGAGCTTACTCTTGCTTACTCTCTGATGTGTAGTTCCCTGGGCCCTCAAAGCTGAAAAAGACTCTGCTTTTGGCAAATGGCAGCCTTGCCACTTCACACCTAATATATGGTGTTAATAAAGAACTAACAAATCTCCAAAAAAACTTTATGCAAATCATTTGAACTAGATTTATGAAAAATTATGAAGCAAAGCAAGGAAGTTTTAATGAGTAGCTATGTTGTGCATTATCTGTGCACAAAGCAGACGTAATGATGCATTATAAATGCTGAGAAAATTTAATCAGTGTAGAAAAAAATATAATGAAATGGTTGTTTAAACACTGCAAAGCTAATGTTATAGTAATTACTTCCCATTGAGCGAGACATGATGCACATTATCTAGGCTGTGTTTGATTAGTGATCCTGCCTACGACATCTTTCATTTTCTTAGTTTTATTTCAATGTCATTAAAAAAAAAAAAAGCTTCAGTTCAAACCCCAGTTAAAAAACAAATGTGCACATGACACCACATTCAGTTTTCCTTCCTTTTCCTTTCTAACCCAGTCTACATGAAAGTCTGCTTTGATTTCCTATAGCTACATGAGAGGAGGCTGAATGTTTGCGCTCACAGAAAACATGATTCTGTTTAGTTTGCATTTTTTCCCCCTGCCATGGTGATAGTAGCAGTGTTACTTGCAGTGATGCTCGTATTTTTCAAAATGTCCTTGTAGAAGGTGGATTGGAATATATTGAGGTTTAGCTAAGCACTTTTTCTCTGGATTTCTTTCAAATGAATAAGATGTGGCTTTCACCACTGATCTTTCTCAGTTCTCCAGAGCCTTATGCTTTCACTGATAGCTGAATGCCAGCCTTTAAAATGAAGCATATGGTAAGTTCTGCTTACAATTACAAAGCTTAGAGATGAATAAACAAGGAATTCTTAATCATCTTGTCTATTGATAATTATTTGTAGGACCCAACTAGGGCTTTTGATTTAGGACAGTCTTAAAATGGTATAGAGGTTTTGAATTGTGGCTGATTGTTAGTCATGTTAGACATAAATGACAGATGGAATTTTTTGTAATCTCCAGTCAATGGCAGTTGTTTCAGGTTTTATGATGTGTTCAGCTCTCACTGAACACAGTGAGGAGTTTCCACTGCTGTTATGAGAGCCGGAAGAGAAACTTTCATTGAAAGGTTTAGGTACCACCATCTTGCATTACCACCAATCAAATCAGGGTGGAACTGTTTTGCAAATGAGGAGCAACGACCTTTTATAGAGAAACTCAATCTGAGAGGCAAGAGTAGGCATTACAAAAAAGGAAATTATACTTTACCAGTGAATGCAGCTGAAATTACACAAATGCAGCTGAACTAAGTGCAGCCATGTGCTGGTTTGAGGCTAATTGGAATATTTTAATGAGAGAAATTTGATCATTGGTTGTAAAAAGAAAATAATGATGGAATCTATGTGATTCATTGGTTTGCTGAGAGGGATAAAATGCCAAAATGTCAACATTTTCTCCCACTCTGGTCTGGGTCGCTGGATCTATTTGCTTCCTCCTTACTCTGCTCTAATCTCTCCACTTACAAATAACAATGTAAACTTTGCTGGTTGTTTTGTTTGCCTGTCTGGGAAAGCACAGGGAGAAAGAGGAGGTAGCTTTGAGCACTTTTGGGCAGTTTCCTGTGTCAGGGAGGGAGTTTGAATTTCTGTATTATTTCTAATTTGTATATAATTGTAAACACTTGTAAATGTATTGTGTGTATGTGCTTGCAAATTTTGCTTTGCTGTAAATGTAGCTTCGTCTTACTTCCAAGCCATCTGTGCTAGTCAGGTAAATTTCAGTAGTCTGTGTGATGTAAAGTTCCTAGCCCATCAGAAGCTACACTACACTGACTCTGCATGCATACTGATTTTCCAGATTTCAGTTTGGAAAATGCAATATCACAGCATCACAGTATCACCAAGGTTGGAAGAGGCCTCACAGATCATCAAGTCCAACCCATTACCACAGAGCTCAAGGCTAGACCATGGCACCAAGTGCCACGTCCAATCTTGCCTTGAACAGCTCCAGGGACGGCGACTCCACCACCTCCCTGGGCAGCCCATTCCAGTGGCCAATGACTCTCTCAGTGAACAACTTTCTCCTCACCTCAAGCCTAAACTTCCCCTGGTGTAGCTTGAGGCTGTATCCTCTTGTTCCGGTGCTGGCCGCCTGAGAGAAGAGAGCTGCCTCCTCCTGGCTACAACCACCCTTCAGGTAGTTGTAGACAGCAATAAGGTCTCCCCTGAGCCTCCTCTTCTCCAGGCTAAACAATCCCAGCTCCCTCAGCCTCTCCTCGTAGGCCTTGTGCTCGAGGCCTCTCACCAGCCTCGTTGCCCTTCTCTGGACACGCTCAAGCATCTCAATGTCCCTCTTAAACTGGGGGGTCATACATGGATTGTTTCTGCATTCTTCTTCTTAATGAACAAAAATAACTGTGTTGTTATAAACATGAGTTTTAACTGCAATTTTAAGTAATAATTTACATATAAGGCCTAAGTTGATGTTGTCAAGGTAAACTTTATTGATGGCTTTAATGTCAGTAAGACCTTAATGTAATAGAAAACAAGAGAAAATTACCTTCAGGCAAACATTTTGGTTTATATGTGGACTTGAAAATTTTAAAAGCTTTGCAACAATCTGATGGAGGTTTCTGGAGTCAAACCACTTATAATTAATGTGATTGAAAGCTACTTAACAAAACCATTTTTCTGTGGTTTCAGCTGATCTCTCAGTTTCTTGGAGTTGACATTATTTTTGTGATAGTATCTGTTCGTATGCTGCACGTCTGTTGCTCAGCAATAATCTCATTTTTTTTTTGAATCTGTGAGATAATTTTGTAAAATTTTGTTTCCATTATAAAAAAAAAAAAGAAAAAAAAGAACACATTGTTTCAGAAGTGAGTGACCCACTCATCCTAGGCCTAGATATCAGCTGGTGCAGTTGCTACCGTTTGCCCGCCTGAACATGAGCCAGCAGTGTGCCCAGGTGGCCAAGAGAGCCAATGGCATCCTGGCCTGCATCAGGAATGGTGTGGTCAGCAGGAGCAGGGAGGTCATTCTGCCCCTGTACTCTGCACTGGTTAGACCACACCTTGAGTACTGTGTTCAGTTCTGGGCCCCCCAGTTTAGAAGGGACATCGAGATGCTTGAGCGTAACCAGAGAAGGGCGACGAGGCTGGTGAGAGGCCTTGAGCACAAGCCCTACGAGGAAAGGCTGAGGGAGCTGGGATTGTTTAGCCTGGAGAAGAGGAGGCTCAGGGGAGACCTTATTGCTGTCTACAACTACCTGAGGGGTGGTTGTGGCCAGGAGGAGGTTGCTCTCTTCTCTCAGGTGGCCAGCACCAGAATGAGAGGACACAGCCTCAGGCTGCGCCGGGGGAAGTTTAGGCTCGAGGTGAGGAGAAAGTTGTTCACTGAGAGAGTCATTGGCCACTGGAATGGGCTGCCCAGGGAGGTGGTGGAGTCGCCGTCCCTGGGGCTGTTCAAGACAAGGTTGGACGTGGCACTTGGTGCCATGGTCTAGCCTTGAGCTCTGTGGTGAAGGGTTGGACTTGATGATCTGTGAGGTCTCTTCCAACCTTGGTGATACTGTGATACTGTGATAAGCCTAGAAATCAAAACCAAATTTGGGCTAATTTGAGAAAGGAACAGGTGAAGCTCAAACAATTTAGGAGCAAGGAGAAAAAGAACAAGTGTCAGCTGCTCCAAGAAACTTTGGCTTGTAGCAGTGGAAGGATAAATCATAAGCACACCATTTCATCATCCTTATGATGAAGTCTTTGTCTTCAGATCAACAGGACACACATTTTGTTGTGGGTTTTTTTTTTTTTTTGGTCAATAAGAAGATTGGTTTATGGCTCCTCCAGGAAAATCCTGCAGAATCACAAAACAAACCAAGGTGTATCTTATGCTGCCTGTGCAGGGCAACCAGATCAGGCCCAGTCATCATGGACTCATGAAGGGCAGGTCCTGTTTAATGAACCTTGCCTCCTTCTATGACAAGGTGACTCAGTAATGAAGGAAGGGCTGTGGATGACACTCATATGGGCCGTAGTAAAGCCTTTGACATTGTTTCCCATAGTGCCCTCCTGGGGGAATTGGCTGCTTATGGCTTGGGTGGGTGGGCTACTCACTGCATTAAGAACTGTCTGGATGACCTAGCCTAAAGAGTGGCAGTAAACGGAATTAAGTCCAATTAGCAGCCACTAACTAGTGGTGTTCTTCAGGGCTTGGTA
Organism: Tricholaema leucomelas; assembly: GCA_013400475.1. NCBI lineage: Eukaryota > Metazoa > Chordata > Aves > Piciformes > Lybiidae > Tricholaema lacrymosa > Tricholaema leucomelas. The sequence goes on along the minus strand of WAAF01018813.1, from coordinate 53,332 downwards.
TAGGGGCCAGCTCTCCTTAATGTCTTTATCAATGATTTGGATGAGGGAATTGAGTGCACCCTCATTAAGTCTGTGGATGACACTAAACTGGGTGGGAGTGTTGATCCCCTTGATGTAGAAAGGCTCTGCAAAGAGATCTGTGCAGGCTCGATATATGGGCTGAGGTTAGTTGTATGAAGTTTAATAAGGCCAAGTTCCAGGTCCTACATTTTCATTGCAAAAATGCCATACAGTGTTACAGGCTTAGGGCACAGTGGTTGGAAAGTTGCCCAGCAGAAAAGGACCTGAGGCTGCTGTTTGACAGAGGTCTGAACATGAGCCAGCAGTGTGCTCAACAACATCCTGGCCTGTATCAGAAACTGAGTGACCAGTAGGAGCAGAGAAGTGATCATGCCCCTGTACTCAACATTAGTAAGACTGCACCTAGAATACTGTGTTCAGTTTTGGTCCCCTCACAATGAGAAGGTCATTAAATTACTGGAGTGTGTCCAGAGAAGGGCAACAAAGCTGGTGAAGGGTCTAGAGAACAAGCGTTATGAGGAGTGGCTGAGAGAACTGGGATCATTTAGTCTGGAGAAGAGAAGGCTAAGTGGAGACCTCGCTCTCTACAGGTACTGGAAAGGAGGTTGTAGTGAGATAGGGGTCAGTCTTTTCTCTCTAGTATAAGGTGACTGGATGAGAGGAAAAGGCCTGCAATTGTGCCAGGTGAGGTTAGATTGGATATTAGGAAAGAAATTCTTTACTGAAAGAGCGATCAGGCACTGGTCACCCAGGGAGGTGGTGGAGTCATTATCCTTGCAGGTGTTCAAGAAACACATGGGCATGAAACTTTGGGATGTGGTTTAACAGCCATGGTGGTGTTAGATTGATAGTTGCATTCAATAATATTAGACATCTTTTCCAACTGAAACAATTCTGTGGTTCTATGATTCCTACCAGAACAGCTCTTTGTGTCATGAAAAGAGTCTTAAATCGATAGCCTCAATGACAAATTGAGCTGAAAGTACATCTGACTGGGATTCACTAAAACAAACAAAGAAACAAACAAAAACAAAACAGAAAAAAAAAGTCTGTAATCACTTACCTGGTTAGTGTGTTCAGTTTTCCTTAATTTGCTCTCATGCTCTGTTTTAAAGCACCTCCTAAAATCTTCAAGTTTCATGAAACCTTCAATCTTCACAAAAGCAAATGGAGTGTCCCTGTGATGCATCCTGCTTTGTTCAGAGACTGCACTTAGGGCTCCTATCTGTAACTGCAGTCAGGACATGAAGATAGAAGACAAACCTTACAGCCTGATTTATCTTTGTCAAAGGGGTAGCAGTGCTCAGTACTGAAATCCAGGATATACATGACTCTAAATAGAGCAATTTGTCAAGTATTTCATTGACACAAATTGAAATGAAACTAGTTCTCAGGCTCTAGAGGTCACTTTGCAACAGGAAGAATTCATTATATGAGTATACTCAAAGGAAAACTATTTCACAGCTGAGGTTGATTTGTGAGAGATGGATGTACAGACATAAAACTAAAAAATCATAGGTCACACTTGTGAAGTAAACTATAAGAACATACAGGCTCCAGTATTCCCTGCCCAGGAGCCCATGGGTTCCTCTGAAGAAACCCCAAACAAAACAAACAAACAAAGCAGTCATGGTCATATTGAGGCCTACCAAGTATTTCTGCTTCTTTTCCTTCTTTTTTTTTTTTTTCCCCCCCCTGTTTTTTCATAAGGAAACAAACAGATTACATGTTTCAGATCTTGCATGAGGCTTTTTCAGCGTGTATGTATATTGGAGTAGTTGAGACACACATAGCATGGCAGCCCATCCTAAGAAAGAAGGAATTTTTTTAAGTTAGTGTATTTTATTTCACCTGTGACTTACTTTCAAGGATAAATGCTGCATCCACTTTTAACCCTATTGCTTCAGAAGCCAAGTAAAAATTTTCCCTTGGCTAAATCTCAATTCTGTTGTGGAAGAATAAGAAGTCTGCCATGCAGACACAAAGTCTGCGTCTCTCATTTGCTCAGGGATTTCTAAGATGTTAACAAACAAACAACCTAGTGAGAAAAAAAGCAAAGAGAAAGAAGTAATGGTAAAGGTATAACAGGCGAAATATGAGTTTATAAGTGCAGTGACTTTGATGTGTGCCAGTGTCACACATGCTATGGTAGAGGGCCATAACTAGCACTGTCAGGCTAAATTCTAAATTCATCAGGAGTATTCCTGATCAGCAGTGACATCAGCAGTCCTAGTGGTGCAGATCTGCAGATCTTCAAGACAGAATGAGTGTTGTTTTCCCTTGCAAAGCTTCAGTGGCACCTAAGCTCTCTTTTCTAATGAGTCCAAACTTGTTTTCACTTTCACTTGTGCGGTGAGTCTGTTTGGTTGAGAATGACAGCACTTCACAAGCACTTTGCACGTGTGAGAAAGATCCCAGGCTGCCTCAAAGGAGAAGCAGTGTGCAGGATTTTGTTTCATGTGGTGGCATCTCTTGAGAGAATGTTTTCCCACTGAAATCAATGTCAAGTTGTGAATCATTCGTATGGGGTAAAAAAGAAACAAAAATAGAGTAAAATGAAAACAATGAAAATACAAGAAAGCCTAAAATTCACACTGCAAGATGGAAATACGTTTACTCTCTTTGCCATTCAAAAAATGTCTGATTCAGGCACCTAGCGAGGATATAAGTTTGGTTGTGTGGTCACCAAATGGTTTAGACCATTTAGACCATGAGACCAAAATACCAGGACCTTGGTGTGTCCTTATTTGTGTTTTTGTCAGAGATGTTCTTATTTTTAATTTTTATTTTCGTATCTTACTTTGAGAAATACTAGTCTAATGCGTGTGGGAAATTGAGAATCAGCTCAAGACTAGAATCAGTTCTGGAGGGGAGCGTTTTCAGGAAAAAGAGCCAAATTGTCTGAACTAGTACATTTTTGGCTAGCAGAACTTCAACAGCATCAGAGACGCTACTCTTGCAACCCTGCTATCCATCCTGGTGAAAGGTGCTGTGCTTTGGATGCCATATTGCCCTGGAGAACATTCCCAGTAGCTTTAGTTACCTACTGTCTAGCTACCTAACTACTACTTAGTTACCTACTAAATAGCAGCTGCTAGTTTGGAGTATTTAATCATATTTGGTATCCATGTGATATATAACTTGGTATCTCTCAAGTTATCTCAAAACTATTTTCCTATTATTCTTGGTTTGCAGGGAGCCTGTTTAACTGAAGCCTTTTGTAGCAGAGACATGCTTTCTGATTGACATTTGTTACTGAGAAGAAAACCCCCTTTGAATCCTCTTGTCCTGTTCTGATTCTGCAGATGTCTGTTAATATGTTCCTGCTGGCTCTTCTAAGATGTGATGTCCTTTGTTCTGAAACACAGGTGAACCAGAGCTCTAGTTTGTAAAGAACAAGTTGTGGCATAAACCTCAGGAGAAAATGTGTAATGTGGTAATGCAAATTCCAGTACTATGCAGTATTAAAGAAAACAAAGCTTAAAAACCCTTGTGCTGAGACATCCCATGACAGTCAAGTTCATTTGATAAATTATACTTAGGACACATGAAGCAGGTTGGGGTAATGTTGCATTACAATGAAATACCATCACTTTATTCCAAGTAATCAGTAACTAACAAGAATGTAGTCTGGAGCTGTAATAAATACAGTTGAGAATTTTAGTCCGGATTTTGGAATGCAACATTCAAATAAAGGGGGAGATAATAATTACTATAAAACCTAAAACCTGGGGATGTATACAATATGCTTAAGGAAATCTAGAATCATTGTAGTAAGAAGGACAAGTGAGCCAAGATATTTAACTTTTCATGATTGAAACATTTATGCATATGAGAGATGAAAAAAATTAAAAAAAAAAAAAACACTTAGAGGTGGAGGTGGTAAAATAATAATGCAGGGAAGGGGCAAGTATTCATAACCATTTATCTTCTGTATCTGAAAATAAATTTGATGATATGTCAGTATCACCTAGGGATGACACTCACCCTCCCCATCGCAATTAGCAATGTTTAAAGAGGAATACTTTAGACAGAACTCCTGGGCAATTTGTACACAGTCTAATACCACTGGGTAAGATGTCTTTCTTGCTAACCTTAATATTTAATAAATGTGGAGTATTATAACTCTTCAGAGAGCTATTCGAGGAGGACAAGTGTAGCATAGGTAACTTGTTAAACTGACTTTGATCTTAGGCACTGTAATAGAAAGACATGATACCAGATTTGTTTAAACAAAGCAGTAATGTAGCAAGTTCCACATTTTTCTGTTGAAAACGAGTCTTGTTCAATCAGATTATAACTTTGGTTGCTCAAGGTAACTGGATAATAAACATTGGAATGGCATTTGTCCAATGATACTTGAATTTTAAAAGGACACTAAAATAATATCAATAAGTCAAGTGTGTGTTAAACTCCAAGCTCAATAACACCTGTCTAGGAGAAAATCACCTCAAACAGTGATATTTCTGGTGGATTTGTTGGAGAATGTACTAGATTGATGGAACCACTGAGTGTAGGTTTTTAAACTGAAAATAAAAAAAAAAAAGTTATGGTTGCTAGAGTATTGCTGACTATTAGATTACAACCACTGTAGGAGTAAATGAGGGTTAGAAATGGATTTAATGAGCCTGTTTCATGTTACTTCAGAATACCTTACTTAAACATAGATCATTTCTATTCCAAAAGAAAAAAAAAGGACTGAAAAAAGTGTGCCCAGCTTATTATGGAAGTAATCCAGACACTGCAGCTGACAAAATACATTAAAAACTACTGAGGGATTCCATGCCTGAAACAGCTATGGTTATTTTTCTGAAGTGAAAAAGCACAAGTAATGAGTGGGAGAACTTAGGAAGTATACAGAATCATATGATCATTAACATTGAAAAAAACCTTTAAGATTACCGAGTCCAGTCTTGACCAAGTCCAATTTTTTACCCAATGCCTCCATGACCGTGTCCCAAAGTGCCACATCTACTTGCCCTCCGAACACCTCCAGGGATGTTGAGTTTACTACCTCACTCAGCAGCCTGTTCCAGGGACCCACCACCTTTCCATTAAAGGAATTCTTCCTAATACCCAACACTGGCCTCACTACAACCTCCTTTCAGGCAGTTCCTCTTCTTCTAGACTAAACAATTCCGGCTCACTCACCCTCTCTTCATAAGACACTCTCTCCAATCTTCTCATCAGCTTTGTTGTCTTTCTCTGTACCTGTTTCAGCCTCTCAGTGTCCTTCTTATACTGAGCTGCCCAAAACTGGGCATAGTACTTGAGAGTACAGGTTTACCAATTATGAGTACAGGAGCACAATCACTTTCTTACTCAATCTGGCCATGCCATTTCTGATACAGGCCAGGATGCTATTTGCCTTCTTGGCTACCTGGGTACACTGCTGGATGGTGTTATGTCATTCAGCATCCCCAGATCCTTTTCTGCTGGGCAGCTTTCCAGTCACGGCCCTAAGCCTGTAAGTTTTCTGCTATGACCAAAGTGCAGGCCCTGGCACTTGGTCTTACAAAACCTCATGCAATTGACTACAGCCCATTGATCTAATCTGTCCAGATCTCTCTGTAGAGCCTCAGAAGACCAACAATCCCACTTAATTTTGTGTTGTCTTCAAACTTAGTGAGAGTGCACTCAGTCCCCTTGTCTAAATCATTGAATCATAAAATCATAGAATCGACCAGGTTGGAAGAGACCTCCAAGATCATCCAGTCCAACCTATCACCCAGCCCTATCCAGTCAACTAGACCATGGCACTAAGTGTCTTATCCAGTCTTGAACACCTCCAGGGATGATGACTCCACCACTTCCCTGGGTGGCCCATTCCAAAGGCAAATCACTCTCTCTGTGAAGAACTTCCTCCTAATATCAAGCCTATACCTCCCTTGGCACAACTTGAGACTGTGTCCCCTTGTTCTATTGCTGGTTGCCTGGCAGAAGAGATCAACCCCCACCTGGCTACAACCTCCCTGCAGGTAGTTGTAGACAGCAATGAGGTCACTCCTGAGCCTCCTTTTCTCCAGGCTAAATAACCCCAGCTCCCTCAGCCTCTCCTCATAGGCCTTGTGGTCCAGGCCTCTCAAAAAAGATGTTAAACAGGATTGTCCCCAGCACTGAGCCTTGAGAAACACCCCTTCTGATTGGTTACCAACTAAATTTATCTCTGTTTAACATAACTCACAGGGTCAGCCACCCAAGCTGTTTTTAACCCGGCAAAGAGTTCACTTGTGTAAGCCATGAGCTGCTAGCTACTCTAGCAGAATACCATCAGAGACTGTCAAATGCTTTACTAAAGTCCAGGTAGATAGAGATCAGGTCGATGAAACAGGACCCGCACTTCATGAACCCGTGTTGGCTGGGCCTGATCCTCTGTTTGTCCTGTACTTGCTGTGTTAGTGCACCCATGATAAACTGCTCTGTAATCTTCCCCAGTACTGAGGTCAGGTTGTCAGGTCTGGAACTCCTCACATCCTCCCTCTGTCCCTTCTTGTAGATGAAGGGTCACATCAGCAAGCTTCTGTGACCAGCTAGTTATCTGGGACCTCTCGTTATTCAGGACTGCTGGCAAATGATGGAGCAAGGTCCTCTACCAGATCACTCACTACTCTCAGGTGGATCTCATCCAGCCCACTTACGGGTGTCCAGATGGCATAGCGGGTCATTAATTACTTCCTCCTGGATTATAGGGGGATTATTCTGCTCTCCATCTCTATCTTCCACTTCAGGGGACTGAATACTTTGAGGATAACTGATCTGTCTATTAAAGACTAAGGCAAAAGAGTCACTAAGTACCTCAGCCTTTTCTTCCTCCTTGGTGACAATATTTTCCCTCACATCCAGCAGGAGACGGAGATTCTCTTTGCCCCTCTTTGTTATGTCTGATTGTACAGCACTGTATTGTACATAGTTCAATAGTTGTGTTTTGAAGAATGAATTAAGTAATAAGGAACAATGGAACAAATATCCCGAAGAATGTGGTGAAGTGTGTAATGTAAAGTCTATTGATGTGAGAGGTCTGTACCTCTGCACACGCAGATGAAGGGAAGTCATTCAATTAGAGAGAATGACAGCTTCCTGAGAGGGGAACGCAGAGTACTTAACTCCTCTGAGATGGATCAAAAGGAAGAAATGATGTACAGAACCAAAAATCAGACAAATTCACGTAGGAAGTAAGGGAAATTTTTGTCTCCTTTTCAGGAGGGTGGTGAGTCATTGAGGGAAGGTATCAAAGGAAGCGGTGGGTTTTTTTTTTCAATACTTCTTATCCTGCTGTTCTTGGCTTAAGATTGAAAAACTGTTTAGAAAATGTGCATTAGTTGGACACAGTGTAGACTTTCATACCCCTAATGATTAGACTCCTTATAAGGTCAACAAGGTTAAATTTAATGGTTCATCATATAAAGAGAGTAAGCTGTATGTTGATATATTCTTTATCTACAATGACACATGAAACAGAAAGAGCTCCTTTTGCAATTAACTCTTCTTGTCTGCTCCTAAAGTGATAACAGAGGACAGTATATCAACATTTCAAAAACGAGAAGAATGGAATGTAACAGTTTCTTGGAGTTGCTACAAAATGCAGTTCTTTGTTTTCTGGTGTTGTTTGGATTTTTTTGTTTGTTTTTGATCTGGCATCATAAACAAACAGGTTTTAAGCTGTCCTGAGAGACATGATAAAAAATGCACAAATTCACTGTAGAGTGTTGCTGTCAATCCCTTCTGCTTGGCTATAGTTTAATGTCTTGCACATTATAAGTGCTCAAGGTATTTTTGACAATTTCTTCTTTCTGTTCTGCTTGAAGTAGGACCTAAAACCAAAAAATTCCTGTAGTGGTGAGTGACTCACTAACTTAGCCGGAGTTAACAGCAATGTCTAAGTAGTGAAGATGCTATGCACTGATTTCAGTAAAAGCAAAGCTTTCAAAATTGCCTTCCAATTCCCTATTAAAAAAAAAGGAAATTGCTTTCCTCCTCTGGTCAAATGCAAGCCAAGAATTTGTTGCAGATTTGCATTTATTGTAGTCATTACCTTCAAATGTAAGAAAAGGCAGTCACAACTTTCCTGAATGATCTCATTTATTCCTAAGCTAGATACAGCTTATTCAATCCTACCAATGGTAGACAAGAAAATGAGACTATAACATTTAAGTCATCAGAAATGCAATATTCAGAGTGTAAATAATAGCATCCTATGTGTTTTAAATCCATAAACATATCTAATTATCTAATACATATTTTTTCATGTTAACAAGAAATATAATCCTTTTTTTCAATCCTTCTGTTTTGCAAATACGTTTTCAAAGTTGCTTCAAGGATGAAAGTAACTCTTTTGATAAGCTGTAGGAACTGTATGTCGAGAAACTCACTGGAAGTAGTAGGGGGAACCACAGTTATCAGTTTAACTGTAGACCTTTCGGTGTTGATTTGGTTTTGCTCATCTTCTTAGCTAGTTACAAGTAATTTTGCAATGTACTAAATGACATAGGTGTCAAATGACCGTGTATGATTATTCCCAGTGTTCAGTGTGTCAGCACTTAATATGATTAGATACTCTTCACAGTGTCTAAAATGTGTGCTTTTCTAAGTAAAATGGCAGAAACCGAAACATGGCAATGAGATTTGAACAGCTGGAAAACAAATGACCTAGGGAACATGAGCAGGGCTTCACAAGGACTATTGTCTTGCTCATTCTACTTCTATTGTTTCATAAAACTTCTCAGGTCATGAGGAGATATTGGAATTATGTAGATGAGAGGTATACAAGCAAAAAAAGCAGAAGTAGTCTGAAAAGAGAATTACAGTGCGCAAAAATCAGAATTTCTTACTGTTTGGTGGCTTTCAAATGTAGAGTGTTTTCCTGCCATTTCTTTTGCAGTCATAAACTGACCCCATCTGAGGATCTAGATTTTTAGTTCGGGCACAGTTACCCCACAGAGGTTGAGTGGTAGTATTATCTTAAGTCTGTTGTCTATATCATTGTGCTATGAGGCTGAGGGAGCTGGGGTTGTTTAGCCTGGAGAGGAGGAGGCTCAGGGGTGACCTTATTGCTGTCTANCCTGATGATACTATGATATGATACTATGATATATGCAGAGGTGTCATGTCCTTTGATGCTGTCAGGAACAGGAATGGGCTGCCCAGGGAGGTGGCGGGGTCACCGTCCCTGGAGCTGTTCAAGGCAAGATTGGACGTGGCACTTGGTGCCATGGTCTAGCCTTGAGCTCTGTGGTGAAGGGTTGGACTTGATGATCTGTGAGGTCTCTTCCAACCCTGATGATACTATGATACTATGATGATGATACATTGCTATCATGCTATAAAAGGCACAAACCAAATATTTTGTTAATAAATGGATAATTGCCCTAGAATGCAATTGAGAACTCATTTGAGATCAGACAGGAAAATGTGTACATTCTCTGAGGAAAAAACCACAGAGATGAAATCACTTTGTGACTCTCTTGATACATACAAAGATGTTGCTCCAGTAACCATAAAGAGGCTTGAACCCAAAATACAGTGTGACTCTCAGGGATGAAGACTTGCTGAATAAATTGGAGGCCAGTTTTATCTGCTACATCTTGAAATATTAGTTTTACACAGCTCTGCTTCCAAACAGCCATTTCCAATCTGTGGAACGATTGATTTGTCATTGTTCCAGTTCTAACAAGACTTCTTGTGTTGGAAGCATATTTCCCAGTAGTAAATACAGCTTTAGGCATATATGAAATGAAGCACCTGTCTCTGAGGAGAGTGAGAGAACTCCCATCAGTACTGTAAACTTAAAGGGAAACAATGGGCCCAAATAAAATGCCTGTGTTACAAATCCTCATAAAACCAGTCAGCATTCTTGGTTTAGTACCACTGAAATGTTCCACCATATTCCACCCGTGAGGGCAGAATAAGTAAAATGACAGCATGTGCAGTAGATTCTGTCTGCAGAAGAAAATCTTGCAGGGATATTGAATACCTCTTTTAAATGCTATCGAGCCCAAACTTGATTGCAACTGTAGTTATAAGTTTGGATTTTGGAGAGCTGTGATTCACTACAGTCGTCCCCTGCTTGGTGACATTTTGGATGCTTCTTTTAACAGATGCCCTTTTTCATTGCAGTAGAATCATAGAATCTTAGATTTGCCAGGGCTGGAAGGGACTGAAAGGACCATCTAGTTCCAATCCCCCTGATATGGGCAAGGACACCTCACACTAGATCAGGTTGCTCAAAGCCCCATCCAGAGATGGGGCTTACACCACCTTCATGGGCAACCTATTCCAATGACTTATGACTCTCATGGTGAAGAACTTCCTAACAGCCAATCTAAATCTACCCACTTCTACTTTTGCTCCATTTGCCCTAGTCCTATCACTACCTGACATCCTAAAAAGCTTCTCACGTTGTAGGCCCCCTTCACATACTGGAAGGCCACAGTAAAGCCTCCTCAGAGCCTTCTTTTTGCCAGACTGAACAGCCCTAGCCACTCTTAATCTCTTCATAAGAGAGGTGCTCCAGCCCTCTGATCATCCTTGTGGCCCTTCTCTGGACAAGGTTCCAGCACATCCATATCCCTCTTGTAATGGGGGCTCCAGAACTGGACACAGACTTCCAGGTGAAGTCTTACTAGAGCAGAGTACAGGGGAGAATCACCTTGCTGACTACACTTCTTTTCGTGCAACCCAAGTTCTGGCTGGCTTTTGGGGCTGCAAATGCACATTGGTGACTCACATTGAGCTTCTCATCCACCAGCACCCCCAAGTCCCTCTCCCCAGGGCTGCTCCCAAGCCATTCACAGTCCAGCCTAATCTGGTGCCTGGGATTGTCCCAGCTCAGATGCAAGACCCTCCCGTTGGTCTTGATGAACTTCATGAGGTTAGCATGGGCTCATCTCTCTAGACTGTCAAGGTTCCTCTGGATGGATGGCTTCCCTCTAGCATATCAGACGCATCACACAGCCTGGTGTTGTCAGCAAACTTGCTGAGGGTGCACTCGATACCACTGTCCATGTCACCAACCAATATGTCGAACAAGATTGGTCCCAGTACTGATCCTTGATAAACTCCACTTGTTGCTGGCCTTCACTTGGACATGGACCCACTGACAGCCACTCTGTGGATGCAGCTGTCAAACCAGCTCTTTATTCACTCATTGCCCATCCATTGAACCCATCTTTTACCAGCTTGGAGACCAGGATGTCATGTGGAACAGTGCTGAAGGCTTTGCTGCGGTCCAGATAGATGATGTCAGTTGCTTGTCTCTCGTCCATTAATGCTGTGGCCTCTTCATAGAAGGCCCAGGTTTGTCAGGCACAATTTGCCCTTGGTAAAGCTGTGTTGATTGTATCAAATCACTTCTTCATTATTCCTCTCTATCAGCAGTACTTCCAGGAGGATTGCTCCATGATCTTTCCAGGCACAGGGATGAGATTGACTGACCTATAGCTCTCTGGATCATTCTTCTTTCCCTTTTGGAAAGTGGGTATTATGTTTCCCCTTTTCCAGTCAGTGAGGACTTCCCTGGACTGCCATGACTTTTGCAATGCAATAGAAAGCAGCTTAGCAACCTCATCCACCACTTCCCTCAGAACCTGTGGGTGTATCGTGTCTGGTCCCACAGACTTGAACACTTTCAGGTTCATCAGATGATCACAGACGTGATCTTTGCTCACAGTGGGCAGTTCCTTCCAGCCTCTGCCATTATCTTCTGTGACTCTTGGAGTGTGGCTGGAGCCTTTGCCAGTGAAGAATAAGGTAAAGAATTCTTTGAGAACCTCAGCCTTCTCTATGTGACTTGTCACCAGTTCAGTGTAATGGCTCCTTTGGCCACAGAGATTCACCAATCAGAATGGCATTTGCAAAACTGACCATATTAGGTGAACCCAGGGCTTGCTTACCCTTATTTGGGCAAGACACCAACAAGTACCTGAACACCTGTGGGTACCTGTTTATCACTTTGGGAGGGGACATACTACTAGCAGTAGTATGACCTGCTAATACAGCAGCAGACCCCTACTGTAACATCACCTTTCCCATTCTTCCCTTTAATCTTAACTCATTTTCTCTGAACCATCTTATCATCCTTCCTGTGCTAGTTTGAAGCTAGCTAGAATGTTTTGGTGAGAAGAACTAGATTACAGTCTGTGAAAGGAAAACAGAATGATGTCTACTTCCATCATAGGCTTACTGAGAGATACAAGAAGAATCAAAACATAGATAAGACACCACTCCTGCTGGGGAGCTCCAAGCTGTATCTCTCTCCCTCTAGCCTCTCTGACTAATCCACTTTGCTTCCTAAACCCCTGGCTGAACATCCATTCTTCCTTGGGACTGGGGTAAGGTTGACAGGGGTAGGGGGAAGGTGGAAGGGTGGTTGGAAGCCCCTCCTGGGGGCTCAGGTTTCTGGGAGAGGAGTTGTGTTTCTGTATTACCTTTTACCTTGTATATTTCTGTATATAACTGTATATACTGTAAATATCCGCTGGTATATAGTGCTAAGCTGTAAATAATAAGCTTCATTCAATTTCCAGAGATGGCTGAGCCTAGTCTGGCTGATTTCCAAAGTGTGGGGAGGTGGGGGAACATCCAAACCATCACACTTCCCCAGCTGGAGTTCCACTGATTCCAGCTAGTCACTGATGTACAGGGCAACACCTCCTTCCCTCCTACCCTTCCTGTCCTTCTCAAAGAGCTTGTATTTTTCTATCGCTACATTCCAGTCATGGGAACCACTCCACCAAGTTTCAGTTGTAGCCACTATGTTAAGACATCCAATAAGGCATGATAACACAGTCAGGCTCTGTCTTCTGGTTTGTTGAGTTTGTTTTGTTTGTTTGTTTATTCAAATCTTTGTTGAATATGGGAGCAATAAAAGACATTATTTGTTTTTCTGGTCTTTTCTATAATGTCTGGTATGAATATTTTCCCTTTGTTCTTAGTGGGTGAGGAGATGTTGTACTAAGGAGATGCTTCCATTTCAACCCAAACACTCTTTAAGAATACAGGAAAAAAAGTTTCCTTTTACTGCTAACACATGGTAATGGTCAAGAAAATGCCAAGATAATGAGTGAAATGGAAACTCACAGTTCTTCCAAAGGCTCTAGAGTAGGGAGGTGATTTAACTGCACTATGGAGCCAAGCGGTACAGTGGTAGGAGACGGGGTGTAATAAAATAGTTGGGGGAGTCATGGAGAACATTACCTCTCTCTACAGCTACTAATGTGTGTCTGATAAGGGGATGTTTTCCTCAGGTGTGTGCTTTTGACACTTCATTAGATACCTTGGTTAGAATCAGGCTGTCAGGATGCACAGGACTGAGCACAGGCATGTGGTATAAAGAACATATTTAGCATCTTTAGGCTGCACTGTTGTTCAGACCACATCAGAAGTTGGAAAGATGTAGTCACGAGCTGTGGGTAGGACTTCAAATTGTTTGTTTAATCAAGAGGAGCCCATGTACAGAAGGTAAATGACTTATAAATTTATTATAATACAGGAGCTGTGCATCCTTTGCTACTGGGGCTGCACAGGCTGCACAGTCAGTAAGAGAAGCTTAAGGAGGGGAATGGACCCTTTTGTAAGAAGCACTGATGAAGAGATTTGGCTACTTCAGACTTTGCCACGGGGACCCAGATTAGATTTTCCACAGATGATCGGCACCTGTTCTCTGTGCTTGACAGAGACCTTTAAATTGCAGGAGGATCTCTGAGCTGTGCTTTCAACATGAAGCTTTATAGACCACTAAGTAATTTGTGAAATAAGGTTTCACTTGTCTTACATTGAGCATCCACATGAAATGGAACATTTTGACCTTGTTATTTCAGCAAAAGGAGAAATGCAGTATCAGTCAGCTCACAGTACTGGGGTGTTTCAAAGGTGTGCCCATTACTGCTTGCAGAGTATTTGGCAACCTATAAAAACTCTGGACAATAAATGGAAGCATTTTTTATGCGTCTGCAACTGTTACATAGTGAGTCTGGGCTTGTATAGGATGCCTACACAGAATCCTCCAAAACTAATCCTCTCTTCCAAAATGTTTATTTTGTAAACAGATAGAGCAAGACTTTGCAGATCAAGACTTTGCTGCAAAAGGTTTTACTTTTAATAGAGTATAAAATCAGCTGTTGCCAGAGACTGCTGGTTCTTCTCATTACCTAGCTTAAATCAAGCATTCTTTTGCAACTGGAATATTTTTCTGAGGGGGAGCTTCACAAAGGTGGTAGTAACCAGGACTGGTTCAAGTAAGCATATGCAATGTGCAACTTAATTAACATGTAAATCTCAAAGAAGTAATCACTCCTTCCAAGGGATGTATTATTAAGATTAGAGGCTGAAAAGCCTTCCTTCCTGAAGGTTCTCAAGACAAAAATAAACCTGTGAGCTTTACATCTGTCATTTTTCATTTTTATTTCCATCCAGTTTTACTGATTGAGCACAAACTCAAATGTGTGCAAGCAAATGAAAAAACAAAGTACCTTTTTTATAAGTTTTAGAAGCCTCAGAGGGACTGTATTACTTTCACTCAGCAAAAACTACTTTAAAAAGAAAAAAAAAAACCACGAGGAAAATAAACCCACATTTGATAGCTGCTGAAAGAGGGAATAATCCAGATACAGACATTACGGCACAACATGCCATGCTGTTTCAATCTGCTACACTTAGTAGCACATCAGTCACAATGAGCCCATTGTGAAAGGTTTTCTCCTCTGTATATTTGTTAGGACATCCCTAGAGGCAGTGGGAAATATATATATTTTTGTGTAAGAGAGTGTGAACAAACTGTCTTTGGGATAATCTGAAGGGTTGTTGATTGATAATTCTTATATGGATCCTAAAACAGAGATCCCCAGCTGTGCTTGATGAGGCTCATCATCTCATCTAATTCTGATAGCTCCCAAAAGACTGTTCCAGATCTCATCAGTCCTGAAACACGATATGGGTGGAGTAGATTGCAGCAAGTGCCCACTTCACAGAGACCCTATTCAGGCATTGGGTGTCAGCATTTGCCAGCAGACAGCAGTTGGAGTCAAGTCAGAAACAGACAATGACAGATTTAGCATCTTGCTCCAGTTGCAAAGGCAGCCCGGTGCACATGCACAGACGTGTAGTATGAAGAGCATGCCAAGGAGCTGCCAGTGCCGCCCCTCAATAAACAGCACCTGTGCTGCCAAATGGTGGTGCTGCTCTGTGGCCAGCTCCTTCCACAATGCCTACAATTTTTGAAGCCAATTCCTAAGGCCCAGCCCTGCTTTCTCTGGGAGTGAGGGGTGGTAGAATTAATAATCAAGATCCCTTTTCTCCCTCTCATGTAAGTAATTTGTCTGACCACATGATGCTGAATTATTTCAAGTTAAGCTTTCCAGTTAATAAATAATAAAAGCCATTTGATGCAAGTAGTGCAGCTAAAAGCCCACTCTGTTGTGTGACATGCCTAAAGATGCAAGTTGTTTCTCTAGCCTTTTCTGTCTGCTGCTTTAAATTGCCTTCAATCATGTCTCAAAAATGATGCAGGACTGAAAAGTGCAGAGACTTGCATTTTTCCTGTCCTGCCAAAACATTCTACAGAAGCATTAGGGTAGTTTCAATGGCTTACAACAAGATGTTCTGTTCTATGTCCTGTATCCTTAGAGACAATGGAAGAAAAACAGCAATGGAAATTCCGTTCCCTTTCTGTATGGTTGTGGAAACAAATGTCCAACAGAAAAAAGCCTGCCAACATTTCCCTTTTGCCATCCGAAGCTGCCAATACAACCTATCCAAGAGACTGTATGTGTCATCTTCCCAGGCCAAAGCACACCTAAGTGACAAATTGTCCATTGTGTGTGGATTCACTGTGCACTAGAAGTCTATCAAGGCTTCAAATCCAGACAAAGGCCTCCAGCAAAGAGTTAACCAAGCCATAAAACCTCCAGTAACTTCTAAATAAACTATGACTTCAAGAAAACGGTAAAAAGAAATACCCTATGCTAAACGCTGTGTTTGTGTTTTGTACTTTACAGTCTTGTAGTGGCATTAAGGGAAAAGTAAGGGGGAAAGTGAATTAGAAAATGCCAAAGTGGTGATTGCCTGGGGAACTTGAATTTGGCTCTTTTTGCAGTACCTTTATAAGTTAGTCTGTCTTGGAGCACACTATTGGATACTCTTGTATATTTTTTAAAGTTTTCTTCTTTCAGCGTGGGCAAAACAATTGATCTTCTCTTACTTTCTACTCAGAAAAATGGCTGTGGTTCTATTGTGACTGAAACTGAAGCTTAAAAATTAAACAGGAAATTTGAGGCTAAGCAGTTAATACATCCTGGTCTGTATCAGGAACAGTGTGGCCAGTAGGACGAGGGAGGTTCTTCTTCCCCTGTACTCAACACTGGTCAGGCCATACCTTGAGTACTGTGTCCAGTTCTGGGCTCCTCAACTCAGGAGAGATGTTGAGGTGCTGGAACGTGTCCAGAGAAGGGCAACAAAGCTGGTAAGGGGCAGGGTGGGGCCTGGAACACAAACCCTATGAGGAGAGGCTGAGGGAGCTGGGCTTGTTCAGCCTGGAGAAGAGGAGGCTGAGGGCAGACCTCATTACTGTCTACAACTACCTGAAGGGTGGTTGTAGCCAGGTGGGGGTTGGTCTCTTCTCCCAGGCAACCAGCAACAGGACAAGGGGACACAGTCTCAAGTTGTGCTGAGGGAAGTATAGGCTGGATGTTAGGAGGAATTGGCATTGGAATGGGCTGCCCAGGGAGGTGGTGGAGTCACCATCCGTGGGGGTGTTCAGGAAAAGCCTGGCTGAGGCACTTAGTGCCATGGTTTAGTTGACTGGATAGGGCTGGGTGCTAGGTTGGACTGGATGATCTTGGAGGTCTCTTCCAACCTGATTGATTCTATTCTATTCTATTCTATTCTATTCTAAAGACAAGGTGTCAAGCATCTCAGAGGGGAGCCTTGTAATGTAAAGAGCTGAGTACCCTTCAGCAATGAAAATATTGTGAATTATTTTACTAAAAACGTGGAAAATTACAGAGCTTTTAATATTTCACCTACTTTATTCTTTAATGTCTCATATGTTTATTTTGTTCTTGATCATAACATAGAGAAAAAACAAACTGTTAATACTGAAAAACAAAGAGTATTTCATGGTTTAAAAGAGTCACCATCTGAAAAATGTATCACAATGTTATCTGAAATATTATAGTACTCCCCTGTAGTCTCAGGGAAGATGTGCACAGAATCTTTGCTCTACTCACTAATAACTTCTACAGGAAGGTTTATAACACCAACCAAACCATTTTCTCTAGCTCAAGGACATCGCACACAGCTGTGTAACTGTAGAGGGGAAATCTGACGATTGATTGTGATGCTGGACATTGTGAGCCTGCAAAACTTTTTTTTCCTTTTTGTGTGTGTGAGCTTCAATCTCACAGTCTGGCCTTTACCTCTGATGCCACGTCCTGCTTTTGCGCTCTGACTAGCAGCTTGGTTTGACTGTCAGATCTTCTGGACAGACTGGTCAGGACATCAGTGAGCATTTCTACAGTTCCAAGGCAGTGCTCCAGCCAAGGAGGACGAAAAAGCAAAAAGAAAAGAAAAAAAAAGGAAAAAAAAGAAAAAGAGGCACCTAAGATGGATGCATTTTTTCAAGTAAATAAATGATCAGCAACATTGCTATATTTTATTTTGTATAAAATTTGATCTTTCAGACAAGTCTCTGTATTAATGAACTACATTAGGCTGGTGAAACAAGTTGCTGGATTTCGAGAAATTTAAAGCATGAAGGGTTATGATGTCACCTTATGCTCCTGTCTACCTTTATACAAGCCAGATGTACACGTTTCAACAGGTTACAAAATTCCTAACTCACTTTTCAATTTTTGTGTGTGTGTTAGATGTTTTTTGAGATATTGCTCCTGGCTAACCATGACTTTAAAGGATGGGTGCTACTGATGAATCAGTGACCAGTTTCCTAAGGCTTTTGTTTTTCTCCTCCTCTATGTATCTTTCCACAAGGGCTGTGGAACTCAACTGTTCTATTTTCATCACTGTGCAGAAATAGCTGTGTACCAGTGTGTAACATCTTTCCCAGAACAATCTCCCAGACAGCTTGTGTGGGTAGGTGAAATATTTTTTGAGATACTCTAAAGTTTCTGATGGCTGTGTTGCTGCCAACTGGCTTCTCTCTAAAAATATTTTCAACATATTTTTCAATTCAAGGTTCGTTATCTTTTAGTGTCAAAAAAGGTCACGTGTGTCACATGGCAGGATCGTATTTACTGGTGTGAAAGAGTGAAAAAGAAGGTTTTTTTTTTTTTTAATAAAGAATCTCAGTAAAGGACTTCTTAGACATATTTTTTAAAAAGGCAATTAAAAAAGAGAGACATTTTCTGAAGAATAGTACCTCTGTTTGCCAACCAGAATACACCTATGATGAGCTGCCTCTCCAAGTAGACAGGGTCCTTGCTTATGGCATTGCCCGATTACACATCTGGTGTTTTTAAGATATTTCTGGAGGCAAGTAGCTCTCTTTTCCCATGCCCAGAAACCATGAGAGCTTTCTCTCCTAGTGAAAGCTGTCATCCAGGTCGTTCTGGGCAAATAGAAGATAAAGAAAAGCAACTTTTGCCTGTTTAGCATGAAGCCAGTTGCAGCATAATATGATACTCTACCTATGGAGGAACCATAGAGTTGCTCCTGCCCTGGCTCTGAAACTCTGTAGATTGTGGAAGAAATTTCTGTATGAATGCACACTAGTGCTTCTGCCTTTGCCATTAATAATGTTCCTCCTGCAGTAAAGTTTCGTGTCTAAAAAACTCTGTGAGCACTGCTTTATGGGAGGCCATCTACAGGTGCAGGTGTTTAGTGTCCCTTGTGTGGTGTCTAAATGCACTTTATTAACTAGAATCATGTCTTAGTGCATTATCTAACAGGCAGCAAATAGCATTTACTCCCAAAGGACTGTTGCATTCAGCCAGCTCGTATGTAATGAGCAAAGTGGCTGTTAGCTTAGGATTCTGCTCATTGCTCTGTGTTGATGAGTACAAACAGCCTGTGTTCCTCAGGAACACTGCAATTATTTAGGAATTGAATATTGTTTATATAAGAAACTGTTGTAAAACCTGAGGATGACAATATATGGAGACAGTTTTTCACCTGCCAGGCCAGCCAGCTGGGGAAATGAGTGGGAAAAATAAAATGAGGAAGAAAATGAGAGGACAAACTGGAGCAATAAAAATACCACTTCTTGGTGCAGTTTATTTTATGAGGACTGCTGTCCAAACTCTGTCTCTGCATACCTTTGTCTCTATATTGCTCTTATAGCTGTGAAAGGTAAAAGCTAGATCCTAAATAAAAATGATTTTTAAAAAAATCTGAATTCAGAATCATAACACCAAGCTTGTGTGTAACTTGTTCAAAAAGGCTGAAGTGCATTCTTACATGTAAATAAGCATCTAAGTGGATGCTCAACTGGAATGGCCATAAGTATACACTGAACAGTTTTCACCAATTGCATAGTCAGTCATTGGCCCAGGCTATGCAGCAAAGTTATGTGGAGCCTATTGTTCATCACACTCAACTTTTTCAATGAGCAAACCAGTATTACATGTGAAGTGAGGGGCAAAAAATGTGACAAGGGGAAATAATTCCACCTGCTTGTGAAACACATATATGAAAAAATCCATGAAGTTTCATGTTTCAGAAACCAGAAGATCATGCTTTACTTTGTTGATTCTTGTGTCAAGGTCATTTCCAGCACACAAAGGGACTTCTGAGCCATAATCAATATATAGACAGCTTAATTTCACTCTTGTATGAGAAGCTGTAGTTTACTTTTACAAGCTGAGGTAGCCTGAGGAAAATTATTTCAGCCTGCCTCACTTTTGGATGTGTCCTTTATGAGAGATAAAGTCATCATCACTGTTTTCAAGGATTAACAATAAGTTTCATTGTAGTTAATTCAAGAAGTTGGTTATTGGATCCTGAATTTGCTTTTGCTTTACCTGAGGCAAAAACATGGATGTCTTTAGAACAGACATATACAGAGAATTGTTTCAGTTGGGGTAGACAAACATGCCTGTGTGTATATGGTGAGAAGGTATCAAATCCCTTGTTAGTGTTCTGTTCTTACTGATTCTATCATAATTGTAAGGAAGAGATTCACAAAGTGACAAAAAGTAGGCAAAGTTTGACTCTTAGGCCTCAAGATGGCTGTGAAGACTTTGCAATTATATCTTGTCTTTATTTGTGTATCAGTGCCAAGTAATTTCAACTAGTAGACTTGACTTTCAAAGATATTGCCTTCTTCCCTGCTGTACAATCTCAGATCATATGCAGCCATCACAGACCTCACCCACTACTAACTGAGAGACTACTGCAGTGCTATATGTTTGGTATGGTTTGCTATGTGTACGTCGTGAGGAAAGTCTAGAGAATTCCAAGTGCCGTAAAGTGTCTGCTTTGCTTGCTGAGCACTTCTATTTGCAGCCTACTTGTATTGGCAGTACAAAATTAGTATCTCAGAAAGGTCATTAAAAAAAAAAGAAGTTGATATGTAAGCAAGAATCAAAGTGATTTGTGGAATGCTTCTAGCCTTCCTGCACAAAGAAGACACATCATAAGCCAAAAAACCCCAAAACAAACAACTTTTTATT
>WAAF01018813.1:1029-23498 GCA_013400475.1 Tricholaema leucomelas | reverse complement strand
GCAGTCAGCCAACCTTGCCATAATAGGCAAGGAGCCACAGGCCTGGACTTTCCAAACATGGGGCTCACATGGGCCTAGCACCCGGCAAGCGTGAGCTGTGCATATGGGGGCTTACACAACCTAAAGCCTGGGCAGGCCAGACTCCACATGGCACCAGGCCCATTGTGCCCTTCTGTGCTGGCCATGTGCTCACCCCTGATTATGTGCAGGAAAAACATGTCCAGGCAGGGCAAGGCATATGCAAGTCTGTTTTTGGACCTATGGGCCCTCCACGACACAAGTATAGAGTCCTGCACCTGGGGAGGAATAATAAACTGCATCAATACAGGCTGGGAGGTGATCTGCTGGAGAGAAGTCCTGTGGAGAGGGACATGGGAATTCTGGTGGAGAACAAGTTATCCATGGCACAGCAATGTGCCCTTGTGGCCAAGAAGGTCAATGGGATCTTGGGATGTATTAAGAAGAGTGTGTCCAGCAGATCAAGGGAGGTTCTTCTCCCCCTCTACTCTGCCCTAGTGAGACCTCATCTTGAGTACTGCATTCAGTGTTGGATTCCCCAGTTTAACAGGGACAGGGATCTGCTGGAGAGGGTCCAGCAGAGGGCTATGAGGATGACTAGGGGACTAGAGCACTGCCTTATGAGAAGAGTCTGAATGATCTGGGGCTTTTTAGTCTGGAGAAGACTAAAAGGAGATTTAATAAATGTTTATAAACATCTGAGAGCTGGTGTCAGGATTGGGGAACAGGCTCTTCTCATTTGCTCCTTGTGATAGGACAAGGAACAATGGATGTAAGCCGCAGCACAGGACGTTTCACCTCAACACAAGGGGAAATTTCTTTACTGTAAGGGTCACAGAGCACAGGAACAGGCTCCCCAGAGAGGTTGTGGAGTCTCCTTCTCCAGAGACTTTCAAGACCTATCTGGACGCGTTCCTTTCTGATCTGTGCTAGATTGTATGGTCCTGCTCTGGCAGGGGGGTTGGACTCAATGATCTCCTTGGGTCCCTTCCAACCCCTAACATCCTGTGATCCTGTGATCCTGTAGATGGACGTTTTAAATATGAAAATACACTTTCTGGCAACAAGACATGTCCAACAGTGCATTTTACAGGATTATTGGATGCACTGGGTGTTTGCTGAGGCACAGGGCCAGGAAGAGCAGTAATCCCTTCAGAACAAAGACTGTTGTATGCTAAAAATATCAAGCTGTTGCTTTTACATTGTAGGAGTTATGTCAGTGTTATTGACTAATAAACATCCTGGAGCTTGTTTTCACCAAGGTAGGAGTAAGTGTAAGCTCACCACACCTGTCCTCTACTCTAGATCTTTGTAAAAGCAGTAACAGTACAAAACATGCTTATAATAATAATTAATAATAATAATAATAATAATAATAATAATAACAACAACAATAGTTACTTAGACATACACAGTCCTTGCTTTGTGCAGGATGTTAAATTCTGTTCTGGTTTTGGCATAAAATATGAAGGATATATTTATAATTCCTAAATGGGCAGAGAAAGGGCATAAACTGTCAAATAAAAATTGGCCCATTAGATAATTTTGGAAGTGGGTGCAAAGATATCGTGAGTACCTTGCAGAGAGAGGCTTTTCCTTTTGGATTTATATCAAGAGTTTTCTCTGGAAAGTGGGGACAATGTCTCCTTTTGGCAATTTGTCTCATCCAGAAAAAGACTGAATAGTACAAAGTATTTATACTATAACTGCTGTAAGGGAAGCCTGGAGATACATAACATACTCTAAAATAAATGCAAGCTACTAATTAAACCAGTAAGCATAAAATAAGAATTATTTTGGCTTAAAATCAGAAAAGGATTGGGGTTTTTTTCTTTCTAGGGAAAACTCGATTTCCAGGGGAAAAATAAAAAGGTGAAGTTTTTGTTTTTCCCTAACTGCCTCTTTTTATCAGAGTTGCAGCCATCTGTAACAGCTTCTTAGGCAGAACACGTGTAGTTGTGTAACTGCTTAGTGAGTTACGAAGCCAATAGAACTGTTAACAGGTATTGACAAGTAATTATTTTTTGTTCACCATTTTCATAGATTTAATGAATGATTTATGCCTTTTATCACACACTAATGTGTGTATCAACTGATAGCTAACATTTATACATGTAATTGCAACAGAGGATAGTAGCAACCCATAAATAAAATGACTATTCCATTTAGCTAGTGTTTTCTTTTGCTTTCTTTGTTTAATGCTTTCTTCATTAACATCTCCCTCTAAAGAGTGTGTGCTGCAGCAATGTTTATTAATTCCTAACATAAAAACATCACTTTGACTACACTCAGTGACAGTGAAGTATCTGCACAGGTTTCTTTCTCTGTCAGCACAAATGAAGCTAGGACCTTGTTTTTGTGTAGACTATGTAAAAGTAGAAAAAAAAAGATGAATTTCTCTACTGATGGTTTGGTTTCCTTTGAAATTGTTTTCAAGCACAGGCTTAGGTTCACCTATTTACGTGTATTCATGTGTATATTCTTTCAGGATTATAGAATCATAGGATCAGTCAGGATTGGAAGGGAACACAAGGATCATCTAGTTCCAACCCTCCTGCCATGGACAGGGCCACCTCACACTAGATCAGGCTGGCCAGAGCCTCATCCAGCCTGGCCTTAAACATCTCCAGAGATGGGGCTTCAAGCACCTTCCTGGGCAACCCGTTCCCGAGTCTCATCACTCTCATGGTGAAGAACTTCTTCCTAATATCCACTCTGAATCTACCCATTTCTGGCTTTGCTCCATTCCCCCTAGTCCTGTCACTATCTGATATCCTAAAAAGCCCCTCTCCAGCTTTCTCGTAGTCCACCTTCAGATACTGAAAGGCCACAATAAGGCTGCTTTGGAGCCTCCTCCTCTCCAAACTGACCAGCCCCAACTCTTTCAGTATCTCCTCATAGAAGAGGTCCTCCATCCCTCTGATCATCCTTGTGGCCCTTCTCTGGACATGTTCCAGTGCATCCATATTCTTCTTGTAATAGAGACTCCAGACCTGGATGCAGTACTCCAAGTCGGGTCTCACCAGTGCAGAGTAGAGGGGAAGGATCACTTCCCTTGACTTGCTGGCTACAGTTCTCCTGGTGCAGCCCAGGATCTGGTTGGCTTTCTGGGCTACAAGTGCACACTGCTGGCTCATATTGATCTTCTCATTCACCAGCACCCCCCCAGGTCCATCTCCTCAGGGCTGCTCTCAAGCCAGTCATTGGCCAGCCTATATTGGTGAAAAATCTTTTTGAAACATCTGATTCTAGTTACAGTACCTGACCCTCTGGGAAACTCAAACACTTCACTAACACAGGATCACAGGATCACAGAATGTTAAGGGTTGAAAGGGACCTCCGGAGATCGTGTCCAACCCCCCTGCCAGAGCAGGATCATATAATCTAGTACAGGTCACATAGAAACACATCCAGATGGGTCTTGAAAGTCTCCAGAGAAGGAGATTCCACAACCTCTCTGGGAAGCCTGTTTCAGTACTCCATGACCCTTACTGTAAAGAAGTTCTTCCTCATGTTGAGATGGAACTTCCTGTGCTGTAGCATTGTCCTGCTGCTGTTCAGGACTTCACGCAAGAACAGTACAACAAATATGTCTTCTGAGGAGTTTGGAAGACTCTTCCATTAAAGTATGCTACCAGTTCAACAGAATCTTCCTTTTATCCCCCCCCTCCCCCCCAGTTATATGATGATGCCAGGGAATATAATGCATCATTATAGACTTCTTTTTATATAGTTGCCATGTGGCTTGAGTGACATGGACTGAGCAGGTGTTTGCCTTAGCTTTGGAGCTTTGGATATCCGTGCGCAGTGGTGTTGGCTGACAGCCAGAAATTCTCTGGTGTTGAATAGCTGAGACACATACATGACATGAGATAGGCCATGAAATAAAATTCTAATGCTTGAAATGTGTAAAATCTGATTTCATAACTAGGGTATATGTAAAGCACCACAAGCTTTTCTACATGTAGGGCTCCATCACTTTATAGCAGTAGAGGTTTCTGAGGGGAAGTTAAAAAAACATAATTAGAAGTTCACTTACATTTCAAAATTAGTTTTACTGGCTTTATTTGACCAAAACAAGGTTTGGTTTGTAGGTTTCTGTAATAAGTAGAATGTCAGCACTTGTGCTGCAGTGGTATTTGCTTCCTGTACGTATTTTCATGAGCTCGTAAAGAAGACCTGATTCCAAGTGGAGTCAGGCATAGCACAGACTGTGATGTTTAGATGTGCTGTCTGTAAGCAAGTCCACAACAGAAATTTGAATTGCCAGACTTTCATTGACTCAAACAGGGATCAAAACTAATGTAATTTAGTGCTTTTATGAGAGAAGAATATCAGAGCCTAAAGTTCAGGTTTTAAGCAGGCAGCCAGAAGGAAAATGAAATACGGTGATGTTTCTATGGATATTTTTGAAAAAACAAAGCAAAACAACCGAAACAACAAAACCCAAATGCCCCAGGGGATAGGAGAAAACAGTGAATGAGGACTTTCTAAGAAAGAAAAGGCAGCACTTAACAGATAAATTATAAAGTGTTACCTTGTCTTGAAGTACTGATGGTGTGTCACTCCGTAGCCGGCAACCCAAGGTAAAAATGTGTGTAGGAGCTGCCTCCATATCATAATACATTTGCCTTGCTATTCTTCTAGTGTCTTAGCAATTACATATCGACCTCTGCTGAGATTCTACTACCTGGTAATTACTAGCATTGGTCTCTAAGAACGTGTTACATACATGCAAACTTTTAGGTAGCCTCACTATTAGTTAGGTTACCCAAATTTTGTTTTATTTTATTTTAGCTTTGAAATCAGCATATAGAAGGTAATTTATGATGCATGATTTATGAAGCAGCTAAGTAGTGGCAATTCCTGTTTTCAGGAAAAGTGAGGCTTTTTTAAGATCCAGAGGAACATGTAATCATAGGATACTTCTGAAAAATAACTTTGAAAATGAAATTTAAGCTCCTAGGCCTTTAAGGAATTAAAAAAAAAAAATACTCATTGTAAGTAATTCCTCAGTTGATTAAGGCAAAGAGTATTTCTGGCTGTTTAACCCCAGAGGTGTGTGACTAAATTATGGCATGGAAAAAATCTCACAGATGGTTGAATCTAATTGAAATATTTAACCTCAAGTCCTGTCTGCACTGCTGACCAGCACTGGATGCTTATGACAAGGGTGAAAAAACCACACAGTGGAATATGGAGTTTAGGAGCCAGATGAGGAGAAGTGTGAGAGGTTTTCTGATACAAAGAAATGTTGTCCTCCAGGTAATCTCTATTAAAATACGTGTATAACTTCCTGAGTAATCTGGTGTACTTTAATTCTTTTAAATCCACAAGAGATTTCATTCATGGGGCAGTTTTTTTCCCCCATCACCATGAGGAACTTAATGAAGGTAACATTTACATACTGATACTAAAAAGAAAATATCAAAGTGAATGTGTTCTAATATTGTCCAAAGTCCTTCACTTCGTGTGCAGGCCCAACATAGTTGTGCTTTATTAGTCTGTGTCTCACCATCATCAAACTTTACAGTGCCATGATCAGTCACATTGCACTGACAACATCCTCAGCCTCCTTTTCTCCAGACTAAACAATCTCACTTCTTTATAAGACTTGACCAGTTTCATTGCCTTCCTCTGGACACACTCCAGGACCAAAACACTTTTCTTTTTGTGAGGGGCCTAGGCCTGAACACGGTATTTGGGGTGCAGCCTCACCAGCGCCAAGCGCAGGGGCACAGCCACTTCCCTGCTCCTGCTGGCCACACTATTCCTCATACAAGTCAGAATGCTGTTGGCTGTTTTGGCTGCCTGAACACACTGCTGGCTCAGCTGGCTATCAGCCAGCACCTCCAGGTCCTTTTCTACTGGGCAGCTTTCCAGACACTCTGCCCCAAGCCTGTTGCATCATATGGGATTGTTGACCCAAATGCAGGACCCAGGTAGAGGTAATTTGGGGCTGGGAACTGTGTTTAATATTCTATTTAGTGTTCATATCCAACCTTATTTTTCTATGATTCTTTGTCATGCATCTTCACATAATAAAAGTCAAGTATTGTTTGCCCAGGGAGGTGGTTGAGGCCCCATCCCTGGAGGTGTTCAAAGCCAGGCTGGATGAGGCTGTGGCCAGCCTGGTCTGGGTTGGAGTGTCCCTGCCCATGGCAGGGGGGTTTGGAACCGGATGATCCTTGTGATCCCTTCCAACCCTGACTGATTCTGTGATTCTATGATTCTATGATCCTGCGGAGCAGGTTTTTCAGGAGGCCCTGTGCATCATCTCCCATCTGAGGCCATGAGTTGCAAAGTATTTCTACCAGTGCTTCTCATTCTGCAGAGAAGAGGAACATTAAGGCCACCAGAAACTTGGACTGGCTAGTCTGTTTTAGATTGCAGATAGGTATTTTATGATACCTTTTTTTTTTTTTTTCTACTGGTAATTTACAATTTTCACTTTTTACACTTTTTGTTCTCA
Organism: Tricholaema leucomelas; assembly: GCA_013400475.1. Lineage (NCBI taxonomy): Eukaryota > Metazoa > Chordata > Aves > Piciformes > Lybiidae > Tricholaema lacrymosa > Tricholaema leucomelas. The sequence continues at coordinate 17,008 of WAAF01018813.1, read as the reverse complement.
CCAACAGGGAAGGGTTGGTGACCAATGTGAGGCTCAGGGACAGCTTTGGTTGCAGTGACCATGAAGCAGTTGAATTTAAGATCCCCAGGGCAACCAGGAGGACATATTCTAAGCTTGCAACTCTAGAGTTTAGGTGTGCAGCCTTTGATCGCTTCAAGGATTTGCTGGCCAAAGTATCATGAGATGAAGCCCTAGAGTGAAGAGGGACTCAGGACAGCTGCTCAGTATTCAAGGATCACCTCCTCTCTGTCCATTAGCAATGTATACCAACAAAGAGGAAAGCAGTGAAGAATGCTAGGAGGCCTGCTTGGCTGAGCAAGAAGCTCCTGGATATGCTATCACATGAAAAGAAGCTCTACAAGGAGTGGGAGAAAGGACAGCTAGAATGGGGGGTATATAAGGAAGCTGCCCGAAGTCTGGTTAGGAAAACCAAGGTACAGTTTGAATTGAATCTGGCCAGGGAGGTTAAATGGAACACTAAGAATTTCTACAGGCATATTAATGGTAAAAAGAAGCCTAGGGAAGGTGTGGGCCCTCTTAGAAAGGCAACAAGTGAAATGGTCGCAAGTGACATGCAAAAGGCTGAGGTTCTCAATGACAACTTTACCTCAGTCTGCACTGCAAAGGCCTCCAGCCATACTCCTGGAGTGATGGAAGATAATGGCAGGGACTGGAAGGAAGAGCTGCCCACCATAAGTGAAAATCAAGTTTGTGATCACCTGAAGAACCTGAAAATGTTCAAGTCAGTGGGACCCAACAGGATACACTCACGGGTGCTGAGAGAACTGGCAGATGAGGTTGCTAAACCCCTCTCTATTATACTCCAGAAGTCATGGCAGTCTGGTGAAGTCCCCACTGACTGGAAAAGGGGAACATAACTCCCATTTTCAAAAAGGGTAGGAAGGAGGAGCCAGGGAAGTACAGGCCAGGCAGTGTCACCTCTGTGCCCAGTAAGATCATGGAGCAGATCCTCCTGCAGGCACTACTGAGACAGGAGAATAGTGAAGGGGTGATTTGCTACAATCAGCATGGCTTCACCAAGGGCAAATCCTGCCTGACAAACCTGCTGGCCTTCTATGAGCAGGTCACATCATTAATAGATGAGAGGCAAGCAACTGATATAATTAACTTGGACCTGAGCAAGGCCTTTGACACTGTCTTGCACCATATCCTGGTCTCCAAGCTGGTGAAAGATGGGTTTGCTGGGTGGACCACTAGATGGATAAAGAACTGGCTTGATGGCCGCACCCAGAGAGTGGCTCTCAATGGGTCCATGTCCAAGTGGAGGCCAGCAATTAGTAGAGTCCCTCAGGGATCAGTCCTTGGACCAGTCTTGTTCAATATCTTTGTCAGTGACATGGATAGAGGCATTGAGTGCACCCTCAGCAAGTTTGCTGATGACGCCAAGCTGTGTGGTGCAGGAGACAGGCTGGAGGGGAGGGATGCCGTCCAGAGGGACCTGGACAGGCTGGAGAGGTGGGCACAAGCCAAACTCACGAGGTTCAATAAGACCAAGAGCAGTGTCCTGCATCTGGATAAAGGCAATCCCAAGCACAAATCCAGGCTGGGCAGTGACTGGCTGGAGAGCAGTCCTGAGGAGAGGTACTTGGGGGTGCTGGTGGATGAGAAGCTCAACATGAGCCAGCAGTGTGTGTTTGCAGCCTGGAGGGCCAACCAGATCCTGGGCTGCATCAGGAGATGTGTGGCCAGCAGGGCGAGGGAAGTGATTCTCCACCTCTACTCTGCTCTGGTGAGACCCCAACTGGAGTACTGCATCCAGTTCTGGAGCCTCTATTACAGGAAGGATGTGGACATGCTGGAGTGTGTCCAGAGAAAGGCCATGAGGATGGTCAGAGGGCTGGAGTACCTCTCCTATGAGGAGAGACTGAAGGAGTTGGGGCTGTTCAGTCTTGAGAAGAGGAAGTTCTGAGGTGACCTTGTTGTGGCCTTTCAGTATCTGAAAGGGGCCTAAAAAAATCTGAGAAGGGACTTTTTAGGATATCAGATAGTGACAGGACTAGGGGAATGGAGCAAAGCTACAAATGGGTAGATTCAGAATGGATGTGAGGAGGAAGTTCTTAATCATAAGAGTGGTGAGAGGCTAAAACGAGTTGCCCAGGGAGGCAGTTGAGTTCCCATCCCTGGAGGTATTTAAGACCAGGCTGGATGAGGCTCTGGCCAGCCTGATCTAGGGTAGGGTGTCCCTGCTCATGGCAGGGGGATTGGAACTAGATGATCCTTGTGTTCCCTTCCAACCCTGACTGACTCTATGATTCTATGAATTTTCCTGGCTAATAATAATCCACTCTGGTGTTCTGTCCCAGGAGATATTTATCTGTCGTGCATCTCTTCATCAGTAGCTGCTTCAGAGACATACCTCTTCTTAGTGGCTAAATCAGCTGATTGAGCTTCGATCTTTTAGGCATTGATCCTGCTGTGAAGACGCTGTCTAAGATGACAGCTCACTAAGTGTAATTAATACACAATTTGAATATCAAGAGTCTAGTCCCAGAAAGTGAAAGTAGATGTTGAAACTGGGAATACAAAGCTGACTGGGCTATATTTTTCCAATGACAACAGCATAACCATAATAACCTGACCAACGAGTGTTAAGAATACAGCAGAAATTTGTGGACTAAAATGTCTAGTTCTGAAGTTGATTTAGCAAAATCGGTAACAGAAGTATTCACTTGCTGCTGGAAAATCATCTCTTTGCACTATACCCTTTTATGTTTCCAGTGGAGATAAAAGGGTATGATTCCCTGCAGATGCATACCTCTTTGTTCCCTTGGAGGCGAGTGATAGCTTTTTTCTTCTAAGTACACTTGTGCCCTTGAGCCTCTAGATACACTTTGCCTGGCTGGTGGATGGATGCTGAAAATGTATGCTGCACCCAGAAGGATTATTTGTAGCATACTTAAAATGGAAAGACATGAATTGGAAGAATGTGTTAGGCTGTGACATTGAGGGGGAAACAGGCAAAGACTTGCAGTTTGCATTTCAGTTATTTCTTTCTATATATTTCCACTGAGCTCTGTTTTCAGATAGAAAAAGGACCAGTTGACCCTATGGCCCCTAAAGAAACTGAATTTTGAGAAACATATTTCAGGAAGATGAGTTTCCTGAGAAGGTGCACCCATTCCACTTACGTACATAGATACTTTCAGCAGTCTATTGGTGTTAAGAGAGGAGGGTAAAACTACTCCGTTAGGGAGTTTGTTTGTTCATCTCTTTTCTCCTCACTTTAATTGCAAACCTTGGGAGATCATGAAGGAAGCTGCTACCTCAGAGGTGATGTGAGCATTTTGTGTTTATATTAAGAGGCAGCTGTTGATAGAGGGAGGTATGGTAGCCAGCAGCTTCTGTGAAGAAGCGTGTTAAAGTCAGCATGTAGTTGTGTGACTATGTTCAAGAGAGATGTTGAGATACCGGAACATGTCCAGAGAAGGGCGACAAAGATGGTGAAAAGCCTGGAACACAAGCCCTAGGATGAGAGGCTGGGGGAGCTGGGGTTGTTTAGCCTGGAGAAGAGAAAGCTTAGGGGTGACCTCATTGCTGTCTACAACTACCTGAAGGGAGGCTGTAGCCAGGTGGGGATTGGTCTCTTATCTCAGACACCCAGCAACAGAACAAGGGGCCACAGTCACAAGTTGTGCCAGGGAAGGTATAGGCTGGATGTTAGGAGAAAGTTCTTCCCAGAGAGAGTGATTTGCCATTGGAATGGGCTGCCCAGGGAGGTGGTGGAGTTGCCATCCCTGGAGGTGTTCAAGAAAAGACTGCATGAGGCACTTAGTGCCATGGTCTAGTTGACTGGACAGGGCTGGGTGATAGGTTGAACTGGATGATCTTGGAGGTCTCTTCCAACCTGGTTGATTCTATGATTCTATGACTGCATAGACAGCAGAAACAGCCTTCAGTTCAATGAAATAGGAGTGTCCCAGTTCAAGGATCGTCTATCTACAAGAAAAGATGTCTTTGTCCAGTGAAAAATGGGAAAAATATATACAGATGCATAATTAATTAGCATTCATGTATTTCATAGTCTTTCAAAAAATAATGGTGGAGGAATATGGCTTTAAGGTAACAAACATGTCTGCTAGTTTCAGGCAGGATCAGATGGGAGTAAAAGTGGAGGTTTGAAGGGAGTGGAGCCATGTTAGTAATTGCATAGGTGCAAAAGACATGTTACTGCATTAAGAAAAAAAAAGTTTTAAAGTTTCTTTACCAAAAACCCCCGACAAGTAATGATGTGAATTGTATCTCTTCCATGTTCTCCGAAAGAAATTATTCTAATTGCATCCAACAAAGAAAGAAAATTTCAGTGTGGGAATTGATGACAGTTGTTATGTGGAATATGTCTGCCTCACCCATATGCCTCCATGCAGTGCTGTTGAGAAATACATTTATACTGAGGAGTATTTTTTATATTGAGCTTAAATTAAATGCTAGCCTGGATTTACAGCAACCTAAATAAGATTATTTATTTTTGGATGCATGAAAAATCCCTGCTCTTTCCCTAAAATGCTTTGGGTTTTGTTTTTTTTTCTTTTTTCAGAACAGGTTGAGCTCACAAAATATGCTTGGATAAATCTATTGGACAACAGGTATGTTGCTGAGACATCCTTTGATTTAGCTACCTATTATGTTTCTTGTGATTATTCCCTGGAGCATCATCTCTCAAAGATTGTACTCTGGGGTATTGCAGTCAACGCTGAGAATGCAGATTTAGATGTACTATCATCTCCTGTGAGTCTGTGCTCCAAAATAAAATGCCACAGTACTTATACTAAGGAAACGACATTTGTTGAGTGACTACCTGAGTAGGTAGAGATCCACATGAGTGCTTTGTTACTCACCAGAGTTCCAGGATCAAAACTATGGTATAACTCTCTGATTTACCAAATCTGGCTGTTAACATGGTATAATCTTAGAAGTTTGGCAACATATATTTCTTCCTGGTGTTTTCTTATCAGTAATGCTTTATAGAAAGACAAAGACAAAATATTATGCTTATCGGGAAAGATAGTGGTGGAATCAGTGAACATACTCACCTGGGTGGCTCCAATATATATTTGATATGGAAAATAAAAATAAGTATTTTTTTTTAAATTGACATCTGCACTTTATTTAAATTGTCCTTTAGATAGTTTTCTTTGTATGCTTGTATGGTAAACAGTTGAAAAATGTGAGCACGAGTAAACAGACCATGAGTAACCAGTGGTGTTTTACAGAAATGGTTCTAATTGGGATGGCATTCAATAGCTCCAAGTGCAGGGTGCTGCACTTTGGCCACAACAACCCCATTCAGAGATACAGGCTGGGGTCAGAGTGGCTGGAGAGNTGTCTACAACTACCTGAGGGGTGGTTGTGGCCAGGGGGAGGTTGCTCTCTTCTCTCAGGCAGCCAGCACCAGAACGAGAGGACACAGCCTCAGGCTGCGCCGGGGGAAGTTTAGGCTCGAGGTGAGGAGAAAGTTCTTCACTGAGGGAGTCATTGGCTACTGGAATGGGCTGCCCAGGGAGGTGGTGGAGTCGCCGTCCCTGGAGCTGTTCAAGGCAGGATTGGATGTGGCACTTGGTGCCATGGTCTAGCCTTGAGCTCTGTGGTAAAGGGTTGGACTTGATGATCTGTGAGGTCTCTTCCAACCTTGGTGATACTGTGATACTGTGATACTGATAGGGCTGATGCTCCTAGACTTCTCTGGTCCTCCTGGAGAACTCTACAGCTTTCTTAAGGCTGGATGAGGCACTTAGTGCCATGGTTTAGATAATTAGAAGGGTTAGATAGGTTGGACCTGATGATCCTAGAGGTCTTTTCCAACCTGGTTAATTCTATGAATCTATTCTATAATGAAATTCACATCTAATGATCTATTTATTTGCAGCAGACAGGGATTGAATGTTCAGCAAGTGTAAACAAAAGTAGCTCAAAATTGACTCTTATCAGCAAAAACACCCAGGCATTTGTATCAGCATTTTAAAATGGAAATGGAGCCTATTATTCATACAGCATATGAGATGCCAAAATTCAGACCCCACAAAGCCTCTAATCATCACTTTTCAGCTAGTGGAATACATGAGAAAAGGGCAACGTAACTGAACTAGCGCTATGTCTTTGCATTAAAGATTTTTATTGTATTACATGGTGGGGGGACACCTATTCCCTAAAGAATAATGAATCCTTTAGAGCCATTATGCCCTTCCAGTTCAATGGCTTTTTCTTTAATTTAATGTCTATTACCATTTAACTGCTTTTAAAGTTGCCAACCAAATTAACACACTGCCCTGAACTGCTGCCTCGGGATTTATGTTGGTTAAATCTTTCAAATGTCATGCAACTTTTGTTTCCTAATTCAAACACAGGTTTTGCAAAACCTTTGGAGTACAACTTGTCTCATGTGTCTCGTACTCTTGTGGTTTTATTTTGCTGAGATGAAAAGACATTAACTGAGAGTTGTGCTGTAAATGTGTGTGCAGGGTGCAGCACGTGAGGAAGCAAGGGGGCTATGAAGCTAATGTTTGCTCTAATTGCTGGGAAACAGCAGAGCAATGAAAGATTTAATATTTTTGTTTTGTTCATATAATTCAGGTAAGAATTTTAATGTTATTATGAGTAAGACCTTTTGTCAGATACTCAATTAGCTTAGGTGATGAACTCCTGACCTTTTTTTTCTTAGATAATTATTCAATTGAGAGTAATTGCAAGAGAGGCAAGGAATAGATGCATGTTTTAGTATGCTCTTCTGACCCTGCTCTGTATCTTCAATCACATAAAACAGAAAAAGCCTGTGTCCCAAACTTTGTGAAAGTGCTCCAAAAAATTGAGGTCTGAAAATACTTTTGTATTCAAGTTTCTTAGGTTTGTTCAGGCCCTCCATTGGAGTATGTAATCAGACTCACTTTAAACTCAACCTTTATTTTCTTCTTAGCTTCTAACTACTGCATGATATTACAAGTACCTTGTGACAAATTTACAGCTGGCCAACTCAAATTAACTTACAGGATCGATGCCTGAAAATTGTGGAAGCCATCAAACACCATGAAATGCAACTCTGCTGGGTCTTCTAACTCAACTAGAAGACATGTGATGATGGTCTTTAAAATGCATGGTGCGATAACCTTATGCTTACAAATAGCAGAGTGGAAAAGTGTCACTGACTTTTAATTGGGTTGTCAGGTTCAGTGACATCAACAAAAAGTCTGGAAATGAAAACCCAGGTACTTTGCTATAGACTTAATGGTGATGGCAAGAAGAGGTGTAAAATACTTTATGAAAAGGCTTTCACATACATATGTGAGAAAAAAAAATCTAAAGAAGTGGATAAAAAAATGATTGAGGAAATGTGGATGATTTCAGAACCCAAAGAGCTCTGCTTTTAGCACACAGAAGATATTAATCACCCATTCTGTTTTGTATTAATATTTTCTGTTATTTGTTCTTGGAATTACAGTTGTATAAATCTATCAGACACATTTCTTTTCAGCAACTTTTTTTTTTTAAGAATAAGATTTTTTATTCTAAGAAGAAGCTAGTAAAAATCAATCAAAGCTCAAAGATGCCTCCAACCTTTTAGCATCATCTTATACTCAGTATTTAAGCTTTTCAGATGTAGATGCTTTTTCATGGCAGCTATATACATCCGCACTCAGCACTGTTTCTAGGAAGAGGTACGTATGGAGTTAGGTGACAGGACTCTAATGATATTGTGTCTTTTAAGGGAAAGGTGATAAAAGAACAACATGAAATATTTACTTCATTCTTCTCTTTCTGAGGTGGGGTTAGTGAAGGTTGCAAAACCAGATTAATGTGACCTGTTTTTGGTGGTCCTGCCTCTTGGACGTGCTTCAGCACCATTAGACAACTGAAGCAAATGTTCAGCTCTTTCTGATGTCCAAATCCTGTGGAGAAGCCACAGAACAACTACCTGAAGGGTGGTTGTAGCCAAGTGGGGGTTGGTCTCTTCTCCCAGACAACCAGCAACAGGACAAGGGGACACAGTCTCAAGTTGTATAGGCTGGATGTTAGGAGGAAGTTCTTCACAAAGTGATTGGCATTGGAATGGGCTGCCCAGGGAGGTGGTGGAGTCACCATCCCTGGGGGTGTTCAGGAAAAGACTGGATGAGGCACTTAGTGCCATGGTCTAGTTGACTGGATAGGGCTGGGTGCTAGGTTGGACTGGATGATCTTGGAGGTCTCTTCCAACCTGGTTGATTCTATTCTATTCTAAAGCCTCATACTTTTGAGGTAACTTCCCCAAACAAGGAAAGATCTTTCTGGTGGATCTTTCCAGAACAATATGGAGATGCCAGTCCTAAATTTTGGATTTTCTGTCAAATCTCTTTCTCTGAGGAAAGACTAAGCTCTGCATAGTGATTGCTTTCTGCAGCAGGGCATGTTTGTTTGACGTTCAGTCTTTAACAAGTAAATGCCTTTGATGGGAGATGTGTTGTGAGAGTTGTCTATGAAATGTATCAGTGGCTATGTGGAAAGCAAGTTTTGGATGGCCATTATTTTTCTCTCCACTTCTGTAGCTACATTTTCAGTGAAGTGGTGAGATATCCCTCTTTTCTTTTTGCAGATAATTTTGTAAGAAAATGCAGGTGGTATTCAGGTAAAGAGTTATACATACCTTAGATATCTTTGTGCTCTGTGTTTAAATTATCTGCCCTTTTTGGACTTCACATTGACATTTTAGTGGGTTCACCTCAGAGTAGTTCAGAAGAGAAAAAGGATTAGTGTGAGGCATAGTGTGAGGTCTTTCAGATGAGACCTTTAAAAAGAATCATTGGTTCTCTGCTAGACTGCTGAAGCTCTTCTCACACTCTGTCATGGTGATGTTGTTCATGGTACCAGTAAAATGTACAGATTCTGGAATGGAAAACATTAACCTTGTCAGGGGTCCCCGTTTGTGAGGTATTGGTTGTTCTATACTATATGTATATGCTAATTTTTAAGCTGAGTGGCATCTACACTAGAATTAGAATGGTATGAACGATGTTGAGGGGAAACCCTTAGATTTCTGCTTTAATAAAAGTATGATCCACATATTTTTATCCATTGTAAGTTTCATGATGCACATTCTGATGGGAAGTGTTGTCTGCTTGCCACAGATAATTGGAAAGAATCCGAATCTGAAAATGCATTGCCTATGATTCTGTTTTCCCTTGGTCTCTTGTCAAGTATGATATACTATTTTAATATAGAAAAGGTTATGGTGTGTTTCTTCTGGACACTTCAGCAATTTCCTTCAGGGCTATTACAAAGCTTTTATCTCCTTTTATTTATACCTTGTATTCTTGTTAATGTGTGATTAAACAAATGATGTTGATACTTCCTGCTCTGTTTATTTCATACCATTGGTTAAATACACAGATTTCCATGACTATTAATTATATAAAGTTTGCTTTGTGCAACCCTGTAATAACTTTGTGGGTGTGTGTGTTTTTTGTTCTGTTTTGTTTTGTCATGAGGAAACTGTTTCTACAATTTACATTTAGAAAATAATTAATAATAAAACTGAAAGTAATTTCTGCAGCCTTTTAAACAAATGTTTTGAAAACCTGCTGTTTTGAAAGCAAGAAATGTGATGGTTGGGGAGAGCTGCTATTTGCAAAACGGGTTAGTCTTGACGAAAATCTCACATAAACCTCAGAGGAAATGAAAAGTGTTGGTAGGGACAGCAGGATTATTCTTCATGTTCTTTCTTTCCTCCACAATTTTTGCATGGCAATACCTCAGTCATGCAATAGATGAAGATGGGATGTTTACCCTATCAGTCTATCTATAGAGAAGTATTATGACAAATGTAGAATGCCTGTAAATTTGTAATCTTAATTATGATCCACAAACTATTCAATACTGGAAGCAAAACTACTGTGAGTCATAGTGATTAAAGATGTTATCACTCCACTTTACTCTGTAAGCCTTGCTGATGTTTCAGCTTCCCACTTCCTTTAAGCTAGACAGAGAAAACACATGGGGAGATGTCTTGATATTTAGCAAAATGCCTGCTTGGGATTAACTGACCTTTCCTATAAATCAGAAGCAAAGTTGCCAGCTGGACACTTTCTCATATGCAGGCCACAAGAAAATTAGTTGAAGCACTCTCTGAAGCAAAACATTATACATATAATTTCTTTCCAACCCTCACTTCCCCCGCCTTCTACCTATTATAGTATAATAATGCAAGAGCTATTACTGAAGGTAAACAAAAAAAGGTGTTTCAGTTCCATTGTCTCTCCATCCTTCTTCAGGAAGCACAATTATACACAAGTTTGTATTAATGATTATTTTCAAAGGAAGCTGTACCATGTCTGGGATGAAAGGGAAAGCATGAGCTGACACAGCATTTTAAATGTTTTACATTGCTAGGCCACAAAAAATGCATGAACGTTATTATAACAGCTTATACTGTTACGATACATACGGGTAAATCTGTCTGATTCAAAACGTCTCTCATACAGCTTGATCTGACTTAGCGCTCTTTAACAGCTGACCGGTTCAGGTGCTGTGTTTAATAGTGATTCTTCTTTCATATGTCATAACAAGCTACTGTCTTTAACAGGATTGTTTCTGTGTGAAACAGAAATAAGTGACAACAGAGTCAGTTCCAAGTTACTGGAAGAATGTTTTTTTTTTGTATGAGACTAACCATATCCAGGCTCAAGGCAAGGAAGTACCAATAAGGGCTATCACACTGCCACATGTGAAGTCTTCATATTTATCTGAGAGAGAAATTTAACCTTTCTGCTGCACAGCGTTTCTTTGGAACTGCACCTATAAGGAACTCTGTATGATCCAATTTTAATGAATGTCTTCACAACTACTGCCCATTTGCAGAAAAAAAAAAAAAAGTATATATATATGTATATATATATATATATATATATATACATTTTTTACATTTTTTTTCCCCTGCAGGCTCAGCAAAGTCTGAGGGGTTAGGTCTATGCAAAACAGAAAATAGAATGTAATGTTGTTAAAATGTGCTCTATTTTCCACTAACTACTTCATTTAGGAAACAGCAGCTCTTGTTCTAATCTCAGCGGGGTTACAGATGTTCTGCACAGTGTATGTTCAGACTCAGGCAAGTTTCATTCTGGGCTACACTTCAAAGAAATGATAAAATATGCATTCTCTTCTGTTTTGCCACAGATAATGAGTGCAGGAAAGGCTCCTTCTTGAGCTCCATGAAGGAAAGAATAGCTAATGTTCAGTAAGATGGTGACTGAAAGCCAGCATGACGCAGGTTTATCTTCATACCAGTCAACTTATATTTGTGTCTGTGCTCAGCAGTTACATGTCACCATCATCCCTGTCTTCCTTCTTGGAAGGTTTTAAGTACCTGTGAACACATGGCCATCCCAGACTCCTTCTGACAGCATCCCCACCATACTTCACTGTGATTTGAACATGGAGGCAGGTTCCAGCCCCAGCTCTTCTGGGTGCAGGCCAGGTCTTGCTGCCAGTACATCTGTTGTTTTTCTCCAGTTTCCCGTGGCACTGTCTCAGGGGAGTCACTCTTCCTCAGGTCCTCAGTATATCTGTGCTGCGTAATCTGGGTGGGTACAGTGTAATGGACAGCAGGATGCTGCATGTTCTCCTAGCATCTGATTGTATCTGGGTCCTTTCCTGTGTCTGCCTGGGAATATGGAGTGCTTGGTCTGAGCAATGCTGCTAGCTGAACTATTTGAACTGGACTGTTTGGCATGAAGTTTACTATACATTCTACAGATGTCTGACAAAATGTAATATACATACGTTGGGTTAAACTCCTATTTTATGACTTCAGTCTAACTGATTTAGTTACAGGATCTGACTTCATCCTCACCTCGAACTATTAACTAATTTACCTGAACTATTCCACCCTTCTCTGGAGTTTGGCATACTCTCCTGCAAATGGAGTGGGATGTAGAAATATGTAGAGGGGTGGAGGTGGACCAGTCTCCAAACATCTTTAGGTCATTGGAAGTCTTTCTATAACAGAGAAGTTCTGTACTAGACCTTGTGCCTTGCTATGCAAGATTAGCACAAGTTCCTAACATGCTTTTTCTAACCAGCTTTTCAATGAAATAAGATTTGCAGCTGTTTGTCATTGTTGGCTGGGGCAGTGGACTAGTATGCATACTGACTTATTAAGGAAACACAGTTAGAATACTATAGCTGAGAAATGTAGGATTCATTTTGCAACCCCAACATTTTATTGAACATTTGATTTAGCTTGAGCAAGTTGAGAGCAACGAACAGTCATGGAACTTTCCCATATTGCAGACAGCCTTAAAATTAGCTATCTAGGTAGATGAGTATCTAAGTAAACCTCTGTAGGTCTGCTTCTTACCTGCTGTCACACTAATGATAGTAATGACAACTCTGTATGAGGTTAGTTACCTATTCCTTCACTCTATACTGTTCTGGAATCTGCTGAAGAATTATTAGATCAGTGCTAGCTATTTTGACCAAAAACATGAGTGGAGTGATATAACAATGATCAGATGATTTGAAAGGCTCATTTCCTGACAGAATAAACAAGTCTGGTCATCGAATTTACATTAGGAGAGCATACATAGAGGGGGGTAAAATGACTCAGTGTGTGCGAGGTAAGACACAGAGAATTAAAAATAAACTTTTTTAACAATGAAATGAGGGCTAAAAGCCTTTTAATACAAGATTGTAAGTTATTGCAGAAAGTGTTATGCATATAATCTTGTAGTATCATGGATAGAAATAGCAGGGAGCAAACTGATTTGACTTTTTCTAGTTCAGTGAAGCAATACTGCTCGTGGCTGCACTCTGGGCTTCAAAATATAGATTTTCTGCTGTGTTTGTTTGTTTTTTTTTTTTTTTTAATTGATTGATTGTCTTTTGCAAATAGAATCTTTAAAATATAAATCAGATATCCAAACTGAAAGTTGCTTAATTCTGCAAGCAATCTGACATGTTGTCTGGAAAAGAAATGTGAGACTATCTGCTATTTCTGCACTACTGTGGTCTGCTAGCCCAGAGGGATGACCTTTATCTGCAGTATACTAGTTGAGTATATATCTCTGTTTCACCTGTCCTGGTCTTTTTGTGTACAGGACTGAAAAGTGTAGTAGAGGATGAAGGAGACTTCCGGGAACATTGTGCAATGGAGAAGGAGAATAAAGGAGAATAAGCAAGAGAGTTTTGTTTTTTCATAGCATAGCCATAGTGTGGTGTTTTTTTTCTGTTGTTGTGGGGTGGGGGTTTTTTTTTGTTTGTTTGTTTAGTTTGGTTTTGGGTTTTTCTGTCTGTTTGTTCATTTTCCTGGTTCATAACACTGCATAACACGAACAAAGATTTTAAGCCACAGCAAACATTTTTTCGTATGTACAATTTCAATGTTATTATTAATAAGTATTTAGATATTTAGCCTATAGCACAAATTCTGCAATATGCTTTCTTTCATATGATTTTCTAGATAAATACTGTCAAATAACAGTATTCTAGATCTGCAATATGTAAAATACTAATGTGATAAGGAAAGATGATGATGAATTAATAGACTATAAGTACATACATTAGGTACACTTACATATACATAGGGCTGAAGGCAAGGGCCTTTAATCACCTGAAATTGCTGTTAATGATCCATTATTATCTAACTAGGTATGCTATGTATTAATAAGAATAAATATGATTACCATAACCTCTAGAAACCTAAAAATTACACTGTAGGGATGATGCCCAAACCATCAATTAGAAGAAAGAATAAAGAAACAGTACCTCTGGAATGTTTTAAAATGTTTTCCAAATCTATTTGCCATTCATAATAGGCATTATGTGAGTCTCATTTTAGCAGACAATTTTTTCACTTTCTCTGAGTGTTTATTCCACATGGTCCTGTGTGTATTTCCATTCTTCCACAAGAAGTGCCTGAAGATGCAGCTAAGTGCTCTTTGCTACGCTGTCATCAGACTCGTGAAGAAGGCAACAAGTTATGCAAATTGAACAGAGCAGTAAAAGCCACTCATGCCATTTTAGCATGGTTTGGCACTCAGAAGGTGAACATACCACTATTGTGGAAGCGATTCATGACTGCCAGTAAGTTGAGTGAATAGATATAAATATACAGTGAAGGTGGTAACTTCCTCTGAAGCCAAACATTGCTAGTCTTCATCACATAAATCATTATTCCCATGATAGTTGTTTCTCATTTGTTTAGACTGAAAGATATAATCTTAAGACATGTAAGTCTAGAAGTAAAAGGAAAAATGACATGCAATCACATAGAACTGAAATGTGCTTGAAATTTCACAAGTCTCTAAAAAATCTTACTCTAAAGCATGATAAGAGAATAAGGTGAAATCAGAATAGAAATGTAAGGGATATCAACAAGAATATACAGTCTAAGTGCTGATAAAGTGCTTGGTTTTTTTGGTGCCTTTTCTGTGTCCTAGTTATCAGCAAACAAGTTAAAAAAATGGAAATGCATACCACTGAAAAACACCCTCCAGAAATCAAACAGTGAAGCTGGGAACAGGAGGAAAGTCTCTGAACCTGCTTGTCTTGGATCAAAGGGAAAAAATAAGTTAGATGCAGATTAATCCTGCTGGAAAAGTAAGAAGTCATGCATACAATTGATCAAACTTGAATTTCAATCTTAAGCTTACTATTTATGATTGTGCTTTGTTATTTTTATGGTTCAGATGAAGGTCTGAAGAAGAATACCCAGAACAGCATATGAAAAACTGTTCTTGAACAGGTATTATTTATAGTTTGAGCACAAGCAAAAAGAATTGAAAATCTTATGAGAAACCACTTCCTCCCCATTCCAGGATGATCTGTCTAATTTGTAAGTGTAGAGAGACTGCATAATTTGGGAAAAAATGTGTATTTTGTGCCTTTCCTTGATCAAATGTTGGCTGTTTTTTACTTTGGTAGCTGACAGAAACAGAAGACAAAGATAATTGGAATAACCTACAATGATTTGATTACTTAAGTTAAGGGCATTGAAAACTTCAAAGAAGCAAAAAGTACAGCTTTATTTTCCCCTTTGTATTTTTCTTCTATGATTACCTAGGGTAAGGGACTAGAGAAAATGGATCCAGACTCTCCTGTAGTTATGAATGACAAGAAGCAATAGACACAGACTGGAACATAGGAAATTCTAACTTGACAGGAGAAATAAAGTTGGAGTTGGTTGCCCAGAAAGGCTATTGAGTCTTCACTTTCAAACCCCAACCAGACATGATTCTAGGCATCCTAACCAATGATAGTGCTGCTAATATCCTGATTACTGGGTTGGATTAGAAATCTCCAGAGTGAG
Organism: Tricholaema leucomelas; assembly: GCA_013400475.1. Classification (NCBI taxonomy): domain Eukaryota; kingdom Metazoa; phylum Chordata; class Aves; order Piciformes; family Lybiidae; genus Tricholaema lacrymosa; species Tricholaema leucomelas. The sequence continues at coordinate 1,722 of WAAF01018813.1, read as the reverse complement.
GGTAACAATGAAGGAATGTGGGAAAGGGAGTGAAATCGTTGTAGGCGTCTACTATAGACCATCAAACCAAGAGGAAGTTGTTGATGAGGTCTTCTACAGTCAATTGGAGGTAGCCTCTACAGCTAACTCCCTGGTACTCATGGGTGACTTTAATCACCCTGATATTTGCTGGGAAGATCACACAGCCAGGCACAGTCAGTTCAAAAGGTTTTTACAGTGTATCAATGATAACTTCTTGATGTAGATAATGCAGGAACCAACAAGGAGAGGAGCACTGCTGGACCTTGTATTATCTAATAAAAAAAGACTGGTTAAGCACATTAAGGTCGGGAATGGCGTTGGGGGCAGTGATCATGACATGGTGGAGTTTAGTGTTATACAGAGTAGAAGCAGACCAACAAGTAGAATTACAGCCCTGGACTTCTGCAGAGCTAACTGTGTGCTCTTCAGGAACATGCTTGCAGAAATCCCATGGGCTAAGGCTCTGGAGGGTAAAGGAGCCTAAGAAAGTCGGTTAATTTTTAAAGACCACTTCCTCCAAGCCCAAGCTAGGTGTGTTCCCTTCAGTCAAAAAATCAGGTAGACATGCTAGGAGACCTGCAAGGCTGAGCGAGGAGCTCCTGAAGGAAATCTCAGGGAAGAAAGAAACTTAGAATTCATGGAAGAAGAGATTTGTCACTTGGGAGAACTATA
>WAAF01018812.1:33015-47175 GCA_013400475.1 Tricholaema leucomelas | reverse complement strand
CTTCCTTCCTTCCTTCCTTTCTTTCTTTCTACTACTTAAATGCAAAGTCTTTTTTCAGCTTCAGGAGAGCGATTCAGCCAAGTATTTCATTGGAGGACAATTTCAAGCATAGCATAAGGGGGTGTTGCTGAATTTGTCCTTAGCATAATTCTGAAATTCTAGATGATTTCTTGTGCAATCTTCTTACTGTGCTATTTCAGTACTTGCTTTGCTTCCTTTCAGGAAAACCTATTTAGCTAATCAAGATTTCTTTCTATTCATATATATATATATTACCCTTAGAGAGACCTTGATTCAAGAGTTTTCATAAATGAGTGCCAAACTTAAACTGAACTAAACTGCTAAACTGCATGATTGAATAAAGTAGATATTTATGAATCAAGGCTGCAGTTGCATCATTTCTATTTTAGCAGGTGCCTTTGGTCATTCCATTTTTTACTATCTTCTATCTATCTGTGCCTACGGATATAAAATTTTGTTGTCTCTACTTTCCTCAGTGCTTGTTTATATTCCCATTTTAAATTGGAAGCATTTCTAAAGGATTTGCTTGGATGCATATAAAAAACACTTTTGTTTTATTAGCATAGTAGGTACTATTATGGTGATTCTGAAGCCTAAGAGTCGAGGCAATGCCAAGCACAAATCCAGGCTGGGCAGTGAGTGGCTGGAAAGCAGCCCTGAGGAGCGGGACTTGGGGGTGCTGCTGGATGAGAAGCTCAACATGAGCCAGCAGTGTGCACCAGAAAGCCAACCAGAGCCTGGGCTGCATCAGAAGTGTGGCCAGCAGGGCCAAGGAGGTAATTCTCCCCCCTCTACTCTGCTCTGCTGAGACCCCACCTGGAGTACTGCATCCAGTTCTGGAGCCCCCCATTACAAGAAGGATGTGGAGATGCTGGAGTGTGTCCAGAGAAGGGCCGCAAGGATGCTCAGAGGGCTGGAGCAGCTCTGAGGACAGACTGAAAGAGTTGGGGCTGTTCAGTCTGGAGAAGAGGAGGCTCCCAGGTGACCTTCTTGTAGCCTTTCAGTATCTGAAGGGGGCCTACAAAAATGCTGGGGAGGGGTATCAGAGAGTGAAAGGACAAGAAGGAATGCAGCAAAGCTGGAGATGGGTAGTTTGAGCCTGGATGTGAGGAGAAAGTTGTTGAGCATGAGAGTGGTGGAGCCTGGACTAGGTTGCCCAGGAAGGTGGTAGAGGCCCCATCCCTAGAGGTGTTTCAGGCCAGGCTGGCTGAGGCTGTGGGCAGCCTGATCTAGGGTAGGGTGTCCCTGCCCATGTCAGGGGGGTTGGAACTAGATGATCCTTGTGGTCCCTTCCAACCCTGACTGATACGACGATTCTATGAAGATGGAACAATGGTGAATACTTGTTTTTGTTCAGCTCTTTTCATAAGTAAATATTTGCACAATAAAATTAACCTGTACCTAACATACTTCAATCCTACTACATTCTGATATTTTTTTTCCTATGTGAAAAGATGGAGGTTTGGAGGTATGTGTGATCTAACAATCACAGAATCACAGAATCACAGAATCACAGAATTTTTTAGATTGGCAAAGCCCTTCAAGCTCATCGAGTCCAATCCTTAGTTTCACACTGACAAGTCCTTGACTAAACCAAATCCCTCAGCACAACATCTAATCACTATGAATCGCTATGGTTGGAAAGGACCACCAGGATCATCCAGTCCAACCTTCATCCCAGCATCCTTCATCACCAGACCATAGCCTCAAGTGCCACATCCACTCTTCTTTTAAACACCTCCAGGGATGGCAACTCCACCACTTCCCTGGGCAGCCTGTTCCAGTGCCTGACCACCTGCTCAGTAAAGAACTTCCTCCCAACATCCAACCTAAACCTCTCCTGTGCGACTTGTGGCCATTTCCTCTTCTCCTATCATTAGTAATTCAGGAGAAGAGACCAGCTCCAGCCCCACTACAACCTCACCTGATGCAAATTGAGGCCATGATATCTGGTTTTGTTCAACAGCAAAATTATAGACCTATAATTCATCTAGTTCTGGCATGTTAATGGAGTGAACTATCACATTAAAAAGAGTACACATTGTTTGGCTTCTAGTAGAAATAATCTCCATGGATTTTGATATGTATTTACTAGATGTTTCTTTTTGTAACTGTTGAAAAAATAGAGCAGAATATTCATAAATATGCATGATAGCTCATAAAATCCTTAATATATACATGCATGCCTGCTTGTGTATCACCTGAAAAACCCCCTTCTTCAGTTACAAATAATCTATCATTTGAAGTAAAAGTGGTGAAATACATCTTGCAGCAGTGAGGATCAAGCACAACTTACATCACAGATTTCAGAAGGACCTGGTAGTCCTGGTGGATAACTTAGTGTCCTGGTTTAAGACAATTCAGTCTCACAAGCAACACCACCATCCCCACAAACACACACACACACATAGAATCATAGAATCAACCAGGTTGGAAGAGACCTCCAAGATCATCCAGTCCAACCTAGCATCCAGCCCTAGACAATCAACCACACCATGGCACTAAGTGCCTCATCCAGGGCATTGTTCTTCAACACCCCCAGGGACAGCAACTCTACCACCTCCCTGGGCAGCCCATTCCAATGCCAATCATTCTCTCTGACAACAACTTCCTTCTAATATCCAGCCTAGACCTCTCCTGGCACAACTTGAGACTGTGTCCCCTTGTTCTGTTGCTGATTGCCTGCGTGAAGAGACCAACCCCCACCTGGCTACAGCCTCCCTTCTGGTAGTTGTAGACACCAATGAAGTCACATTGGGAGGGAAAGTAACACAAACAGTTCAGAGTTGAGATAAGGAGTTTAATGAGGTGATAAAATGTGCAATTACCTTAGTCTGTTTCACAGAAAAACACAGCAAAAGCAGAAGCAGCAGCAGAAGGCAGCCATAAAAACACTCCCCCCACCCTCCAGACAGCCCAGCAGAAAAGATCAACACCCCAAAATCTGAAACTGTAAGCGCCAACTGGAAATAGGAAGCCTCTCATGTTACAATCTGTACTACAAGCCCCATGATACTTCACACTGGCCAGCACTTTCATTGTAAAGATGGCGTAGCATCAGCCAGCATGGTATTGAACACTCATCAGCAGACTCAGCTGGATGACAGTTAGCCATGAACTACCACGGTGCCCTTGTGCAGAAGAGGGCCAGTGGTATCCTGGGGTGCATTAAGAAGCGTGTGTCCAACATGTCAAGCAAGCTTTTTTTCCTCCTCTAATCACCTTGGTGAGGTCACATCTGGAGTACTGTATCCACTTTTGGCTCCTCACTTCAAGAGATGCAGAGAGCTGTTAAAGAAGGGCCACAACAATGACTAGGGAACTAAAGCATCTATCTTACAAGGAAAGGTTAAGAGATCTGTGGCCTTTCGGTTTGGAAAAGAGAAGACTGAGAATCTTGTAAATGCCCAAAGGGTGATGGTAAAGGGAATGGGGCCAGGCTCTTTAGAGTGGTGCCTGATGATAGGAAAAGGGGTAATGGGCACAAACTAGAACACAGAAGGTTACATACAAGCATAAGGAAAAACTTCTTTACTTTCAGAGTAACAGAGGAGCAGAAAAGGCCACCCAGACAGTTTGTGGAGTCCCCTTCTCTGGAGATATTCCAAACCAGCCTGCATGTTTTCCTGTGAAAACTGATCTAGATGGACCCACTCTGGCAGGGGATTTGGACTAGATGACTGTGGTGGTTAGGGTGTTCCCTGCCACCCCATACTTTGGAAATCACCCAGACTAGACTCAGCCAGCTCTGGAAATTTGACTGAAGCTTATATTTACAGCTGGCACAATTTACAAGCAGATAGTTACAGTATAGACAGTTATAGACAGAAATAGACAAGGTAAAAGGGAATACAGAAACACAACAGCCCTCCCAGAAACCTGAGTCACCAGAAGGGGCTCCCAACCACCCTTTCATGCTCTCCTACCCCTCAACCTTACCCCAGACATTGCCTTGTGTGCCAAGGAAGAATGGAGGGTCAGCCAGGGGAGTTAGGAAGCAAAGTGGATTAATCAGAGAGACGGAGGGTGAGGTTAGAGAGAAAAATGCAGTCCAGAGCTTAGGAAGAGAGTGACTCCCCTATCTGTGTTTGGATTCTTGTTCTTATACATCTCAGCAAGCCTATGAGTGAAGTAGACACCACCATTGTTTCTCTTTCACAACCTGTAATCTAGTTCTTGTCACCAAAACATTCTAGCCAGTTTCAAACTAGCACAATGACCTCCTTAAGTACATTCTAGTACATTCTAACTCATTCTAACCCCACATTCTGTGATTCAGGGAGGTAATCTTACATAATTTCCTAAGAAAAGAGTCAGTAGAAGCAATTAATCCACTGATAATGTCGGTAGTGAGGGTCTTCTAAAATTGTTCCCAGATCTCCAGAGGGATGAATGTCAATATTTAATGCTCCTTTTTTCTACACTAACAGATCTCCTGTAATAAATAATGGATGATTGAAGTAGTCTGTGGATCAAATTTGGATCAGTAAACTAATGCAAATCTATCATTAAGTATATGCCTACCAACATTCAAGACTGGGGCACTGTAATAAATGCATTTAGGTAGGTAAGTTTTTTTTTCCCCCAGTTGTAAGAGTTTTGTCCATCAAGGCTGTGAATGATTTTATAAAATATCTTCTTTCTGCAGTAACAAAGGTTCAGTAATTTTGTAGTTAAATGGGCAAAAGAAAGAGTGGTGATGTCTGCTTCACTCGTAGGCTTGCTGAGATGTATGGAAACAAGAACACAAAAATAGATAAGACAGAGTGTGTGTGAGTCTCTGTCTCTCAGAGTCTGTGTTTCTCCCTGGGCTTCTCCTGTTTAACTAATCCTTATGCTTCTAACCCCCCCTTGCCAATGCTCCAAACTCACCTTGAACACAAGGAGGAAAACCAGATGCCGAGTTATAGCTTTGACTTTGTCTTCACAGGTAGGCTATAAAGCCAAGATCAATGTATGTCCCTGGTGTTAAACCTGCAGCTATACTCTGAAACAATGCCTGGAAAAAGCTAAAAAAAATCTGCTCAGAAGCAGGGAGTCAAGATCTCTGTGCAGTCCAGATGTGAGGTGAAGAACTGTCTGCAGCAAAGAGGATCAAAGGAGGACTAAAAGAAGGGTCAAGGACTATTTCCTCTTCACAAGCTCTGAAGATCTGTTCTCAAGGTCCTTAAATATTTTTAATTCTTTGGCAGAAATAAGTCATGACCAGTTCCTGACATTCTCTCCTACACCCATCTAGTGGCTCTGGAGAACCTTTGCAGAGGACTGCAAAAATAACAGGCTGGTAAATTCTGAAAAAAGCCTACTCTCTTCTGACCCTTTCAATGATGCTTCACTGTAAAGGCAGTACTGGCAGTTCCAGTTCATCAGCTAAGTATTGCTTGCAGATCATTTCCTGTCTTTCTCTTACCTCTTCTTGACTTTTAGGATATATCTCTATTGCTATATATAGAAGAAGTCATGCAACTGGCAAAGATCTGCAGAAATATTAGCCAATATCAAGGTGTCATGACAGTCAGCTCTTCCAATAATAGGCTTGCAACACAACCACTGTGAGGTATGCCCTGCAGAAGAGCATAAAATGCTATGCATCAAGAGAACGCCATTGGGAAAGATCTGCAGCTGTGAGCAGTAATTGGCAAAGTGCTATCATCAAACACCACATGGTCACCTATGCAGAGGGAGACTCACAGCACATCAAGTGTAAAATGAAAGCCATGACACAGGCAAACATGATGTCAAAGGAATATTGGTCAATATGCTGAAGCTCTTGGCCAAAGGTGGATCTGTTCAGCAGCCTCCAAAATGCTTGCAACTTTGAAAAGAAAAGAAGAAAACTGGGAGGAAAAAAGGACAACAAAGTGTTTGTTCTAGCTAGTGAGAAAAGCTGATGTAGAGAAATATTCCACAGAAATGAGATGCAGATGCTGGAAAGATGGATCGTTATCAATGAGTAATGCCACAGTGTCAGTGCTCTCACAAGCATGAAAATGATATACATCATCACTAATCCCTAAGGATTTATTATGTCACATGGTCAGTCCTCTACATCAGGCAAAGACTGTGGACACCAATAAAAGTGATGTCCTTCAGTCACAGTGAATGGATGAATGAAGAACACAGATCAGTAACATCACAGACTATAATGGTGGATTAGCAAGCTAAGACACATGAAATATGTGCTAGTATAAAATATTAAACCAATTATGAGGAGTGGTTCTGCACAGCCAACACCAGATGCTTTGATTCTGGCTACTAATTTGTTTGAAACACAAGACTATGCCATATATAAGAGTAGTCCTGCATGTTGGCAAAGTGCCCAGAGATAGAGAACCTGCAGGAGGATAGTGAATTTCTCTCTATTTTCTCTAGATTTAAATAGTAGTAACAGATATTTCTCTCTCCCTTAATTCATTCTCATGTGTTCAACAAAACTAAGGCTCTACCCCTATAAGAAAAGAGTAATTAGGGATTTTGGTGAAGAAGGGAAAAGATCATAGACACCAACTGGTCCTCTGGCATTTCAGGTATCATTCTGCCTCCCAGCAGAGAAAGGGAGGTAAGATTTGGAAGGCATATGGAGATTCCTATGTGGCTACAGGCAGAAGTTCTCACTGGATAAGGAATTGGCTGGATGGTGGCATGCAGAGAGTGGTGATCAATGGCACAATGTTCACCTGGCGACCGGTGCCAAGTGGTGTTCCTCAGGGGTCAGTGCTGGGACCAGTGCTCTGTAACATCTTTGTCAGTGATATGGACAGAGGAATTGAGTGCACCCTCAGCAAGTTTGCAGATGACACCAAGCTGTGTGGCACAGTTGACTTGCTGGAGGGCAGGGATGCCATCCAGAGGGACCTGGACAGGCTGGAGAGGTGGGCCCAGGCCAACCTCATGACGTTTAACAAGGCCAAGTGTAAGGTCCTGCACCTGGGTCGGTGCAATCCCAGGCACAGATACAGGCTGGGTGGTGAATGGCTGAGAGCAGCCCTGAGGAAAAGGACCTGAGGGTCTGGGTTGACGAAAAGCTCAGCATGAGCCAGCAGTGTGCACATGCAGCCCAGACAGCAACCCTGTGCTGGGCTGCAGCAAGAGCAGTGTGGGCAGCAGGGCAAGGGAGGGGATTCTCCCCCTTTGCTCTGCTCTCCTCAGACCCCACCTAGAGTACTGTGTGCAGTTTTGGAGCCCCCAACACAAGAAGGACATGGAACTGCTGGAGCGGGTCCAGAGGAGAGCCACGAAGATGCTCAGAGGGCTGCAGCAGCTCTGCTATGAGGACAGGCTGAGAGAGTTGGGGCTCTGCAGCCTGGAGAAGAGAAGGCTTCGAGGAGACCTTAGAGTGGCTTTCTAGTATCTGAAGGGAGCCTACAGGAAGGCTGGGGAGGGACTATTGACAAGGTCTGGTAATGTCAGGACGAGGTTGATAATGTTACTGTATGATAACTGGAGCCATTTCTCCTTATATGTTCTTGTACCAGTCCCAGTAAATTGCTTAACTTTTTTTCTCTTCTACACACTTCTTTTTTTTCTCTGAATGGTTTCCTAATCCAGACATAACAAATTCATTGTGTCATCTCTTTAAAAACACTTTCTTTTACACAAGTTGTCCAGTGATCTGAACTCTCTAATACTTGCTAGTCTTTTCAGGTCTTGGATGTATTTTCTACTTGTAATGCTGGAGAAAGGGAGAGACTATGGGGCTTGTGAGGTGAGCGAGAAATTTGTTTATGCCTGAGTTGGCAAGGGCAAGGTGCTAGCTATCTGAATTGTTTTGGAAGATCAAATTCTTGACTTGCTTCTTGTGCCTCGGTATGATTATCCAGAAAAAAAATCAATGATCATACCCAGCGTTTTTCTCAGAGGAGCCAGTGCTCAGGGTGGAATCATTCTGTGGGTTAATCAGGACAAGAAGGCCACTATTCATCCTGGGACATATTATGCATTGCCACTGGGGAATTTTGAGAGAGGCACAAGATTGCAGAAAATGAAATCCTGCAATTCATTCATTCATTCATTCATTCACTATGAATGAAGCTGGATCGTGTTTTGGGAAACTGGAGTTTATTCCTATCAATGACACGGAATCTGGAGCACCTCTGCTATGAGGACAGGCTGAGAGAGTTGGGGCTCTTCAGCCTGGAGAAGAGAAGGCTTCGAGGAGACCTTAGAGTGGCTTTCCAGTATCTGAAGGGAGCCTACAGGAAGGCTGTGGAGGGACTATTGACAAGGTCTGGTAATGTCAGGACGAGGGGGAATGGGTTTAAGCTGGAGGAGGGGAGATTCAGACTGGATGTTAGGAGGAAGTTCTTTACAGTGAGGGTGGTAAGACACTGGCACAGGTTGCCCAGGGAGGTTGTGGATGCTTCCTCCCTGGAGGCATTTAAGGCCAGGCTGGATGAGGCCTTGAGCAACCTGCTTTAGTGGGAGGTGTCCCTGCCTATGGCAGGGGGTTGGAGCTGGATGATCCTTGAGGTCCCTGCCAACCTAAACCATTCTACGATTCCGTGATTCTTGCTTTATGCTATCAAATCACTTCAACCTAACTTTTACCTCTTGCTTATAAGGTTCTTAATTTCTCTGGTGTTGTTCTGTACAAAAATATTTACAAATGGGAGCTCAAATCATAGTCAATAAAGCAATACTTTAAACATGAGAAGTGCTATCTAGTGCTAGGAATGATGAAAAATGAGTTTCCAGCCACCTCTCAAACTTGACATGCAAAATCAATTGATACTTTTAACATTAAACTCCCTGTGATTGAGTAACCCCTTTTAAAGCTGTCTATAATACCAAATACATTCACTTCATTTTGAGGGGTGAAAGGTTGGGAAAATAAATTGGAAGCCATCACACAGTAGAAATGTGTGAATTATGTTTCTGTTTTTAGAACAGTGTTTGAAGAGTGTGACACTAATAATACCTGGAACTGCACATAAAAGAAATAGAGGTATATAAAACTGAAAAGCTTCTCCTAAATAATTTCTATCCAAGCTGTGCATGGAATGAGGAGGTAGAGAACTAGTTAGAGTTTATTACTTGTGACCATACTGTTAAAGAGAGTATCATAAGCATGAGGACTAAACTCAGATTGCGCAGGTGATTTTCAACTAATTGCTATTCTAAGCTGATAATGGTTTTAGCATTATTTGATGGGTACATACACATACATTCATACCTGTGCATGTATGTTGACAGGCTTAGCTATTAGAAAATACCTGCTCAGGGCTCTGAGACACTTGTTTCAGGAATAGCTTGAGAATATTGGGCCTTGGCTTTTACTCTGTTTGGAGAGGCTTGCTTTCTATTAGGTTCTGGCTTTAATCACATAGCTGGAAGTAGAATTTCATTAGCCATCAACATGTAACTTACATCAATTCTGTAATATTGTTGTCAAATGACCTTGTTAATATGGCAAATAACACATAAAAGGAGGTATTTAAATGAGATCTAAATGTTTAAATAGCTTGAAATCTTAGGATTAATAACATTCGAAATGTTGACTGTGCTATTTGAGTCTTATAACCTTTCTCAAATGGATCCTTAGTTAATTATCTCTAAAACCAGCTTTAAAAAATATTATGCTGTGTCTAGAGATTGATATTTAACTTTTTTTCCCCCTATTAATCATATTTAGTTTAAAGATTTAGAAAGGTAGTCCTCTAAGAGTCAGCTGACATTTAAACAATTATGTTGAGACTTTGCATTGATGTATTTTGCTTGCTTAACCCTTCTTGTCAGCAGTTTTGTGTTTTATGCAGACCTTGCCATTGTGGCACTGACATTTATAGCAGAGTGCATTTATTTTAATAGAACAATTCTTGTCCTTGTAGTTTTAGCAGTTATGATTATTACCCTAAAACAAAGCAGTCCGAATCCATAATCGATTTATAGAACGCAGTTTCACAGTCAGACATATGTGTATCCCTTGTGAAAATTGGTGGTGATACATGTTAAACCATAGACTGTTTATTATGAAACCATTATAGGTGCTTCTCAACTTAAAAAAGAGGGGGGGGGACAGACAGGACGGGACACCAAACAACAACTCACCAACAAAAAACCTGTAAGTCAAAAACTTATTTTTCAGTGGATAAAGCTTGACAGTATAGGCTTAGGGCTGACTACAAAAACTGGATAATTTACTCCATGATTCTGACTATTGAAGGTTCCAGGAAGAAATCTTCTTGGTATGGATTAAGGAAGCTGGGGGCACTTAAGCTAAAGCAATGCATCTGTCATGCTGTTGCTTATTGCTTCTTTCAAGACCGAAGAGTTGTTATTCTGGCTCCATTCTAACTCAGTAATATTTTCTGGGTGGGAGGAAGATGATGTCAATTAAGCTCACTGAAGATATGTTACACAGATATTGTTCTCTTTACTCAAGCTAATATATAATTGTAAGGCTGGAGTGCCATGTGCTGTCAACATGTCACTTCCATTTAAACAGCAATACGTGTCCCTTCTTCATTTCTGTGCAGCAGTGGAAACATTTGAAGGCTGTGTCATGCACTGGAATTTATCTAGCGTAAAATAAAACAGAAAAAAAAAAGTGAAATGTAAGTTGTCAATAAATTTGCAATGGACAGAGGGAGAAGGAATTGCTTGCTCGGTCGAAGTGTTGATTTCAGTTCATTAACTTCTCTTTTTTAAAGAGATCAGAAGAAATAGACTGCAAAATACTCAAGCACATATAAAACCATTCTAAGATAATTAACATTTATATGGCTCTGAAGTCTGGAAAATGATCATTAGTAACACACAGACATATTTATTAACTATCTTTTTAAGATTACTTGCTTTTCCAAGCACTCTCCTCTGAAATATTTAATGATGGCATCTGAAGGCCATTTACGGATGATTCATATTACCATTCAAAGCTAACACACAACTTTGTGTGGTATGAATTGCTACTGTCTTTCTTTTTGCAAGAAAACATCTTTCATTATTGTGATGGTTTGGAAGTTACCTGTGGTACTGTTTCCTGACTTATTAAAAGCAGAGCTCGTAACAGTTTCAGTCATATTAAAGCCTACCAGGCCAAGAAGACACTCTCCAAAATCCAAAAACATTCCTTTAATCTTTCTCCACAGTAAATCAAATGGAAGGGAACCAAGATTTACTGTCAACCAACAGTTAAAGTAAAAAGCAATAACTGGCCATGCAACAGCCCACAGTAAACAAAATAGCTTCATTTTAACTGCCAAGCCTAATTAGCAATCATTCCAATTTAATTTGCCCCACTTGGAAGTGTCAGGATAAAGACGTGATGGTTTGGAGTTACCTGCCCCCCTACTCTTACAAAATCCTCTAGACTAGGCTCAGCTGGCTGGAAGTTAAGGAACGAAGCTTTATATTTACAGCTTAGCATAATATACAAGCAGGTATGTACAATATTTACAGCTATAGACAGAAATGTATGTTAAAAAGTGATACAGAAACAGCTCTCCCAGAAACCTGAGTCCCCAAGAGGGGCTCCCAACCACTCTTCCGCATTCTTTCCACCCCTCTACCTTATCCCAGAGTATGCCTTACAGTCAAGGTGAGCTGCAAGGATCAGCAAGGGGGATTAGAAGCAAAATTAGTTAGGTTACACAGCAAAGGCCCAGGGAGAAAAGCACAGACACTATCTCTAACAGAGACACACATGCTGTCATATCTATCTATTTGTGTTCTTGCTTTTACACATCTCAGCAAGCCTATGAGTGCAGTAGACATAGCCACTGTTTTCTCTTCACAGCCTATAATCTATTTTTTTCTCACTAAATTATTCCAATTAGCCTCAAACCAACACAAGTATCTATGTCACAATACTATTTATCAATCTGAAATTGATATCTACTTTATAAAAGAGAGCCTGAACAATGGGGTACGAGTTTGTGTTCTTCTTTCAGAACAATCAGCTCTTTCATCACCTTTCCAGTGATGGAGGTGAGGCTGACTGCTGCTTAGTTTCCTGGCTTCTCCTTCTTGATCTTTTTGAAGATTGGAGTGATGTTGTCTGTCCTCCAATCCTCAAACACCTTCTTGTTCTACATAATCTTTTAAAGATACTGGAGAGTGGCTTAGCAATAACCTTAGTCAGTTCCTCCAGCACTCATGGATGCATTTCATTGAGGCTTACAGATTTGTTGGTGTCTAACTTGCCTAAATCATCTCTAACTCAACCCTTTTGGACCAAGGGAGAGTTCTCCTTTCTCAAGACTTGCTCTCTTACCTTCGTGGACTGGGACTCTTTACTGTTGGTTTTAGCAGCAAAGAGTGAACCAAAGAAGACATTCAGTAACCTCTCCTCCTTTGTATCCATTCACTGTCTCTATGTTTTCCCTGGTCTTCCTTTTGCTACTAATCTACTCAAAGAAGCTCTTTTATTGTCTTTGATGTCCCTTGTCAGATTTCATTCCAAGAAGGACATAATCTTCCTTGTTATATCTCTGCATACTCTGACAACACTCCTATATTCCTCTCAAGTGTCTAGCCCCTTTTCCCACATAATGTGTGCTTATTTCTTCCATTTGATTTTTCCCAGATGCTTCTTGCTCATTCATGTTTGTATCTTGGTTCATTCATGTTTGTATCTTGGCTCTTGATTTCTTACTCAGAGTGATGCACTGATCTTGAGCTTGGAGGAGGTTGTGCTGTAATATTAACCAGTTCTCTTGGTCTAGCCTATCTTCTAGAGTCCTAATCCATGGGATTCCTCCAAATACGAACTTGAAGATGTCAGTTAGCTTTCCTGAAGACCAGAGTTGTAATTCTCTTTATTGCTCTCTTCCATACAGGATCCTGAACTGTACCACATCAAGCTTTACCTCCCCAACCAGTCCTTTGTTTGCCAGTACAAGGCCCAGCAGCACATCTTTTCTCATTGGCTCCTCCACCACCTGTACCAAAAAAATATCATCAGTGCTCTGCGGGAACGTCCTGGACTAGGGATACCCCACGAGAACTAAGGCCTCAGATTGTGAGACTACTTCCAGCTGTCTGTAGAAGACTTCATTGATTTCTTCTTCCTGATCAGGTGACCCACTATACCCACTACAATGTTTAGTGGTGACTCATATTAGCTTGCCCTTTAATTCTTACCCATAAGCTCTGGACTCTTCAGCATTCCCTAAAAGATGTTGATATATTCCAGTTTCTCTTTCCCATAAAGAGCAACTCCACTAACTGCTTCACTGGCCTGTCCTTCCTGAAAAGCATGTAGCCATCTATGACAGCGTTCCAGTCATGTGAACCATCCCACCACATCTCTGTAACTGCAATGATACCACGTCCCCAGGACCCAGAGCTCCAGCTCTTCTGGCGTCGCCGCCGCCGCTCCTCGTTTCGATCGCCCGCTCGCCAGGCACCGTCCCCTCTGCCTCGCCCTCCAGCGTGCACTTGGCCACGCAGCTTGCCGCGCCCGCCGCGTCCCTGCCGCCCTGCTGGCTGTCTCCCATTGAGAGTCCCAAAGCGAAGGAAAAAAAACTTGGGAAAGGCTTCGAGAGAGCGCGCTTTAGCGGAGCTAGCCTCGGTGCTGCTCTCTTCCTCAATCAGGCTCAGGTGCCTGCCAGAAGGAGCAAGGGAAAACCCTTCCAGCCATCCTCACCTCCTCAGCTGCCCTTGCGAAACAGATATAGGGCACTGGAGGTTGAGGGTGAGGTGGTTTTGGAGGAGGCAGAAGCATCACCGGCTGGGGGGGCAACTGAAGTAAATCAATTGCCCCCTCACATCAGAACGAGTATCCAAAAGAAAAAGAGGAGGGTAATTGTTATTGGTGATTCCCTTCTGAAGGGAGCAGAGGGCCCCATATGCCGGCCAGACCCCTTCCACAGGGAGCTCTGCTGCCTCCCTGGGGCCCGGCTCAGGGATGTTACCAGGAGGCTGCACACTGTAGTGAAGCCCTCTGATTACTATCCCTTATTAGTTATACAGGCAGCAAACAATGAGGTTGATAACAGAGTACTAAAAGTTATCAAAAGGGACCTCAAGGCACTGGGAAAAACAGTTGAGAGAGCAGGGGCACAGGTAGTATTTTCATCTTTACCCTTGGTCACAGGTTGGAATGCAGAGAGGAATAGGAAAGCATATTTGATTAACAAGTGGCTCAGGGGCTGGTGCCTCCAACAAAACTTTGGATTCTTTGATCTTGGGGAACTTTAT
>WAAF01018812.1:0-28944 GCA_013400475.1 Tricholaema leucomelas | reverse complement strand
TACAGGCTGGGGACAGAGTGGCTGGAGAGCAGCCAGGAGGAAAGGGACCTGGGGGTACTGGTGGATAGTAGGCTGAAGATGAGCCAGCAGTGTGCCCAGGTGGCCAAGAGAGCCAATGGCATCCTGGCCTGGATCAGGAACAGTGTGGCCAGTAGGAGGAGGGAGGTTCTTCTTCCCCTGTACTCAACACTGGTCAGGCCACACCTTGAGTACTGTGTCCAGTTCTGGGCTCCTCAACTCAAGAGAGATGTTGAGGTGCTGGAATGTGTCCAGGGAAGGGCAACAAAGCTGGTGAGAGGCCTGGAACACAAACCCTATGAGGAGAGGCTGAGGGAGCTGGGGTTGTTTAGCCTGGAGAAGAGGAGGCTCGGAGGTGACCTCATTGCTGTCTACAACTACCTGAAGGGAGGCTGTAGCCAGGTGGGGGTTGCTCTCTTCTGCCAGGCAACCAGCAACAGAACAAGGGGACACAGTCTCAAGGTATGGCAGGGAAGGTCTAGGCTGGATGTTAGGAGGAAGTTCTTCACAGAGAGAGTGATTGGCATTGGAATGGGCTGTCCAGGGAGGTGGTGGAGTCACCGTCCCTAGAGGTGTTGAAGAAAAGCCTGGATGAGGCACTTAGTGCCATGGTCTAGTTGATTGTCTAGGACTGGGTGCTAGGTTGGACTGGATGGTCTTAGAGGTCTCTTCCAACCTGGTTGATTCTATGATTCTCTTTAATATACATCATGTCATGTTATTCCCCTGGGCAGGTGCCCCACTTTCTTTTCCTCCACTGTGGGAGACATCCTGAAGCTGTAGAAATGAAGGCTCATTTTTTTTTCTTTCTCATATTGGATTACCACAACCTAAGTCTTCAGATAACGTATAATCTACATGAAACAGATGACATTTCCAGCTAAACATATGACAAAATTTGACCATCTGCAAAGAAAACCCATACTCCATTAAGCTAGACCAATGGCCTATGATAACAGGTATCTCTGTCATTGCTAGAAACAGAAACTGCCTTTTTTAGAGGCAGGTATCTCCTGGAGGCAGGTTGAATTACATCATTAGAAAGTAAGTTGCAAATCTCTTTCCTATATGCTGAAAACCCAAATAATGCAGTATAACTTTCGTGCTTTATGTCCTATCTGTAAGAATATTTCAAAGTGTGCTGGTTTGAGGCTAACTGGATATTTTAATGAGAAAAATTACATTATAGGCTGTGAAAAGGAAACAATGGTGATGTCTATTTCACTCAAAGGCTTGAAAAGGAAACAATGGTGATGTCTATTTCACTCAAAGGCTTGCTGAGATGTATAAAAACAAGAACACAAAACAAAGATAAGACAGTCAGTGTGTGTGCGTCTCTGTCACAGCGGGTGTCTGGGCTTTGCTCCCTGAGCTTTTGCTATGTAACTAATCTTTCTGCTTTCTAACCTCCTCTTGCCCATCCTCCAAACTCACCTTGCATGTAAGGCATACTCTGGGGTAAGGTAGAGGGGTGAAAAGAATGGGGAAAGGTAGTTGGGAGCCACTTCTGTGGACTCAGGTTTCTGGGAGGGCTGTTGTGTTTCTGCATTACCTTTAACTTGTCTATTTCTGTCTATAGCTGTAAATATTGTAAATATCTCCTTGTATATTGTGCTAAGCTGTGAATATAAAGCTTCATTTCTTAACTTGCATCCATCCTAGTCCAGTGTAGGTGATTTCATTAGGAAGAGGGGGGGGGAGGAGCAGGGCCAAGTAACTCGCAAACCATCACACAAATGCAGTTCAAAAAAGAGAATAGACTTACCTAAGCTGCAGACTGTTGGCTATTTTACATCTAGATACTTGACACTACTGGGATCTACTGCAAACAGATGGATTTTGGTTTTTGAAAAGTACCTTGATACTTCATTTTAATTCCTAAACAGATTTTGTTTAATCATTAAGGGGCAGGTTCATTATTCATTTATCCAGATTACTGCAGCAATGAAATAGGGTAACTATCCAAACAGGATATGTAGTAGTATAGTGAGTTACAGGTAGTAGTATAGTGAGATACAGAAAATGAGACCTCACAACATGCTAAGTGTTTTTAGGTAAGGCATGTTTAACCAGTGCTGAGTGACAAGGGGAGGTCATCCTCCAAAGCCCTTGCACCCTTTCACCTCGAAATCATCCATACAGGGGTAGGATTATTACAATTAGTCCTGGGAATAGGAGGAGTTATTACAATCAGTTCCTGGAACTCATTTCCATAATGTCCCACCTCTTTAAGCATGCTCATTGCCACCTGGTGGTCACCTCTTGGGGTCTTTGGGAGGAATGCTGATGTCTTCCTCACTCTGACCTCTCTACCTTTCATCCACCTGGCATCAGTTGTGGGTCACATTCTTGGCTGGAGTCTCTGATGTTTTCATCTTTGAATACAGTATTCTTCTTCTCCATGAGAATGTTTCAAGATCCTCTCAAGCTTAACTCACCTCCTTTGTGTTTATCTGATTGAGGATACATTATATCAGTGCTCACATAGTTAATGATTTATCTAGGTTTCTACACTCTATGTTCTTTATCCCTTTCCCCATATCAGTAGTAATTTTGATATACTGTAAATCTAAGGAAATACTATTTAGTCATGTTAGACAAAACTGTTAAGGTCTGAAAGAAATCTTCCTTCTCTTTTATCTCAAGTTATTTGTGCTGTTCTAATTATGGTCCAAAAGATATTTTAAGCTACAATTATTCTATAGCAGGTTAAATTAAAACAAAACAAAACAAATCCAAAACAAACCAGACCAAAATACCCCAAAACACACACAGAAAAAAAACCCCTAATGCCAAGCCCAAATCCAAAGCAAACAACCCAAAACCCCAACCAACCAAAAAAAAAAACAAACCCCACAAAAAATCCCAAGAAACAAAGGAAGCAAAGAAATAAACCAAAACCAAATCAAAGCAAAACACTGGAAAACAAAACAACTACAAATCAACAACAAACCCAGCAGTTCTGTGTTTTATTTTTATAGCATTTTTCCAGCTAGCATCTTCTAGCTGCCCAAACATTTTAGCCTAATAGCTGAGGCTTCATTTAAAAAAAAACAAAACCCACACTTTATCTTTCCCTTTCATGCTTAAGCTTCTGTGGAAGCTTACACATTTCTAAAATTAAATTCTACTTAAAATGAAGCATAATACCTGCCCATAAACATGTATTAATTATTAGCTTTCATATTCCAAACACAGTTATTTTAATCAGTAATTTCATGTTGAACTCTTCCTTTTCTCTAATTCTTCATAGTTTAACCATATTGTGGCAGGCTAACCTTGACTGACTGCCAGATGCCTATCCAGCTGCTTTTTCACTGCCTCTCCTCAGCAGAACAAGGAGGAGAAAACGAGCTGAAAAAGCTTGTGGCTTGAGCTAAAGTCAGGGAAATAATTTGTTAGCTATGGGTAAAACTGATTTGGCTTGGGGAAAATAAATGTAATTTATTGACACTTAATGTAGATCTGTATGGCAAGAAACAAAGACAAAGACCCTTGCCTTCTCAATTCCTCTACCTGCTCTGTTACAGTGAGATGTTTGGGAAATGTGGGCTGTGGCCAGTCCCTAAGGGCTCCTCTCTGCTGCATCTTTCTCCTCACATATTTCTCCTGTTCCAGTGTGGGCTATTCATGGGGCATAGGTCCTTCAGGGAACATCTCCCTGCTTCAGAGTGGGGTCCTCAGCATGCTGCAGGGGCATATCCTTGCCTTCCTTTTCTCACCTTGATTCTTAAAGGCTCATTTCACAAACTTTTTGTTTTCTTTTTCTTTCCCTTCCCTCACTGCTCAGACACGAGACAATATTTTGTCCCTTCTTACATAAGGCTTTCCAGAGATGTCATCAGCTTGTCTGGCCTGCTCATGTCTGGGGTTCGAATTTAAATTCCCAGAGACTCTAATAAATTGGATAGAACAGATGACAATTAATTTAAAGTGCCCTTCCCTCTCCCCCACCTCCTTCCCCAAAGAAAGGAATTAGAGAGGAAAGGTAAGCACACCCCAAATAAAATCAATCTCACTCGATTTGGAAGTAAAAAAAGGAAAAGTTTAACAATAACTTAAAAGGGTGTCAAAGGTAGGGAGGTTACAAAGGTGTAGGGAAGGAAGAATAACAAATACAAAAAGGTATGAATAGAACCCGAGTTTGTGATGGTGGTGACCACGTGTGTGGAGAGATGCAGGGGTGCAGAGAGATCTGCAGTGTGGTCCAGAGAGCTGCAGAGTGGTCGAGAGAGAGAAGAACAGGAAGTCCCCCTGCTTTTATAGGAGAGGAAGGGGGGAGTGGGCTATCCATCACCTGCTGCTGTCCAGACCCACCCCTGGGGAGGGGTCAGGACCACCTGAGGTCAAGTGTCGAGTTCAGGGCCACTCCTCCTGGAGTGTTAACCGTTTACAGCTCATCTCTGTCTGGCAGTGGGTCTGTTGTGGAACCAGCTGTGTTCAGCACAGGGCAGCCCCTGGACTTTTCTCACGGGCCAGTTCTGACAACGGAAGCTTGCTATCAACATTCAACACACACATACCTGATTCCAAACAAAGCCCTTCACAGTGGTGATTTTACATGCATCATATGGAGTGAGACATCTTTTTCTTCTTTCAAACTTCAGAGAGTTCTATGTCAAAGGCTAACTGTGCATACCTATATACAACCTGTCCCATTGCAGACATAATGCTGTTTTAAAACTGGGTTGATGTGTCAGACTCCTCAATTCTGTTAGTATGCTGTGTCAAACAGTTATTCTCTTTGTTTCAGGAATGAGACAATGAGTAGGGCAGCTGTCACCACTGCAGCCACTTGCGGCTCCTGACACCTTTTGTTTCTTGTGTGGAGATTGGCACCGGTAGTCTCATCTGAAGATAGCCAAAGGTGTAGTTAAATGAATTTGACAGCTACTTTTTGCACACGTGCAGAGGAGGTGTAAACTTGGCATGAGGTAGTAGCTACTGTGGAGGATAAATCTGTGATGGCAATAATATCAGTGGGAAAGTGACAGGAGCATGTGGTGAAGGGAAGATGGGAAAAAGCATCTTTGTGTTGAGTGAAGTGAGTGGAAGTGGTAGGCTGACCTTCTGCACATCTGAAAGACCCTAAGTCTAGAGGCAGCTCCTGTTACTCTAAAGAGTAAAGCATTCTGGAAATCACCCACAATTTAGATTCACAGAGGCACAGAATACTGGTTTGGAAGTGACCTCAAAGATCATCTAGTCCTACCTGTCAGGGCAAGAATATAGTTTAAATGAGATGGCCCAACACCCTGTCGAGCTGGGCCTTGAAACTGCCTGAGGTAGAGCAATCCACCACCTCATTTGGAAGTTTATTCCCATGTCTAATAGTTTCAACAGTGAAATTTTTTTTCTTCTATCCAGTTTGAATGCCTTCAGCAGTAACTTGTACCCATTGCCTCCTGTCTTTATTATGTGACTCTTTGTAAAAAGGGAGTCATGATAGCCACCCTTTATGTACTTCATAGAATCAGCCAGGTTGGAAGAGACCTCCAAGATCATCCAGTCCAGCCTAGCACCCAGCCCTGGCCAATCAACCAGACCATGGCACTAAGTGCCTCATCTAGGCTTTGCTTGAACATATACTTGTGCATGGCTATAGAATAGAATAGAATCAACCAGGTTGGAAGAGACCTCCAAGATCATCCAGTCCAACCTATGCCTTCTCTTCTCAAGGCTTGTTTCTCAGCCCCCAAACAGCAGAAGTTTAGAATACCATTCCTAACTAATATTTAATTAAATTTTAAGCTCTTCTTTTTTGTTAATTACTACTGACATTTACTCAGCTTTTCACTATTGCATATCAGTATAGATTTCCATCCCCCAAGCTCATTTTCCTCAACTGACAGCAGGCTGATAAGAGATTCTGACCATTTTTGCCTATTTAGAAATAGCATTTTGCACCCTTTCCCCTTGTTTTAGAATTGCAAAGATTTTATATTGATTTCATGCTTTTGCAAAAGTATCAAATCAGAAATAAATGGAAAAAAAATCTTTCTGTATAATTGCTCAACCTCATTAGAATTGCAAACCACACAATAAGTGTAAGTTATTTAAAACCATTACTAGCTACGAGAATATAAAATGTGGAGTTAGAATCTAAAATTAAGTTGAAATACAATATATATAATCCAGTAAAATGTTGGTTTGCATGTTTTATATGATAAAGAGTTCCACTAGGTAAACCAAATTGCCCATTACCCTTTTAGTGCTTATAGAATAGAATAGAATCAACCAGGTTGGAAGAGACCTCCGAGATCATCCAGTCCAACCTATCACCCAGCCCTATCCAGTCAACCAGACCATGGCACTAAGTGCCTCATCCAGGCTTTTCCTGAACACCCCCAGGAACGGTGACTCCACCACCTCCCTGGGCAGCCCATTCCAATGCCAATCACTCTCTCTGCCAACAACTTCCTCCTAACATCCAGCCTAGACCTCCCCCGGCACAACTTGAGACTGTGTCCCCTTGTCCTGTTGCTGGTTGCCTGGGAGAAGAGACCAACCCCCACCTGGCTACAACCTCCCTTCAGGTAGTTGTAGACAGCAATGAGGTCTGCCCTGAGCCTCCTCTTCTCCAGGCTGCACACCCCCAGCTCCCTCAGCCTCTCCTCACAGGGCTGTGCTCCAGGCCCCTCACCAGCTTTGTTGCCCTTCTCTGGACACGTTCCAGCACCTCAACATCTCTCTTGAATTGAGGAGCCCAGAACTGGACACAGTACTCAAGGTGTGGCCTGACCAGTGTTGAGTACAGGGGAAGAAGAACCTCCCTCGTCCTACTGGCCACACTGTTCCTGATACAGGCCAGGATGCCATTGGCTCTCTTGGCCACCTGGGCACACTGCTGGCTCATCTTCAGCCTACTATCCACCAGTACCCCCAGGTCCCTTTCCTCCTGGCTGCTCTCCAGCCACTCTGTCCCCAGCCTGTAGCGTTGCTTGGGGTTGTTGTGGCCAAAGTGCAGAACCCTGCACTTGGCCTTGTTAAATCTCATCCCATTGGCCTCTGCCCACCCATCCAGCCTGTCCAGGTCCCTCTGCAGGGCTCTCCTACCTTCCAACAGATCAACACCTGCTCCTAGCTTGGTGTCATCTGCAAACTTACTGATGCTGGACTCAATCCCCTCATCCAGTACATAGGATTCCACACTAGGGTTGTGTTATCTCAGTCTGCTTTGCTTGCTACTTCAATATGCAGTATTGGCATTAAAATTTCTTACAGGGAAAAAAAAATTAGACTGCTGAAGTTCAGCATTCCTGAACTGTATCGAAATCAGTGGAAATACCAAGGGCTAAATTTAGCTCGGGTGATATGTAGAAGAAACATTAATTATGGGGAAACCAAAAGCAACCATGTCTTTATCACTGATTTTGTTCTAAGTGTTTTACAAATGAACACAGCGTCCCGTTTGAAATGAGTATTCCAAAACGCCAGATTTACTTCTCTGATGGATGAGTCAACAATGGAAATTGTTGCTGAATTATGAATACTGTTTTGTCATAGTCTTTTAACCTTGCTTAGAAATACTTGGACTCAGAATAGCTGTTCTTCTTTGTAACACAATTTCATTAGAACAGGAAATTATTAAATACTTGGAGTGAGGCACTCATATTTGGGTTATCATATGTGGCACATCTGCATCCCATAGTGATATGATTCCTCAATTCAAGAGAGTTGTTGAGATACTGGAATGTGTCCAGAGAAGCGCAACAAAGCTGGTGAGAAGCCTGGAACACAGCCCTGTGAGGAGAGGCTGAGGGAGCTGAGGGTGTTTAAGTCTGGAGAAGAGGAGGCTCAGGGGTGACCTCATTGCTGTCTACAACTACCTGAAGGGAGGCTGTAGCCAGGTGGGGGTTGGTCTCTTCTGCCAGGCAACCAGCAACAGAACAAGGGGACACAGACTCAAGTTGTGCCAGGGGAGGTCTTGGATGGATGTTAGCAGGAAGTTGTTGCCAGAGTGATTGGCATTGGAATGGGCTGCCCAGGGAGGTGGTGGAGTCATAGAATCAACCAGGTTGGAAGAGACCTTCAAGATCATCCAGTCCAACCTAGCACTCAGCTCTGTCCAATCAACTAGACCAGGGGTCCTCAAACTTTCTAAACAGTTCAGTGTCCCTCAGACACTGTTGAGGGCTGGACTATAGTTTGTCAGGGGACGGACTATAGTTTGGTTCCAGCCGAGTCCCAGCGGGTGCTTGGGGGCTGTGTAGACTGGCGAGCGGATTAAGTGGCAGGAAGTGGCTGCTTGGTTTCCCCCCCAGCATCTGGTGGGGGGTTCTGTAAATACCCTCGGGCTGAATTGAGGACCCTGGGGGGATTAAGTGGGCCCGCGGGCCATAGTTTGAGGACCCCTGAACTAGACCATGGCACAAAGTGCCTCATCCAGTATTTTTTTGAACACCTCCAGGGAAGGCAACTCCACCACCTCCCTGGGCAGCCCTCTTTCTCTAAAGTCCTGCAGGTCAATATACTTGTCAACACACGGATCTAGCCTTCAAACTATACAAGTCTGCATTGCTTTATATAGCTTTAGAAACTTTATATAGCTTTAGAAACTTAAATCCACCCTCTAACAGGGAATATTCTTTCACCTTCAGTTGAAGCTAGGAGATCATAGAATCATAGAATGGTTTAGGTTGGAAGGGACCTCAAGGATCATCCAGCTCCAACCCCCTGCCATAGGCAGGGACACCTCCCACTAGAGCAGGCTGCTCAAGGCCTCATCCAGACTGGCCTTGAACACCTCCAGGGAGGGACCAGAAACAACCTCCCTGGGCAACCTGTGCCAGTGTCTTACCACCCTCACTGCAAAGAACTTCCTCCTAACATCCAGTCTAAATCTCCCCTCTTCCAGCTTAAACCCATTCCCCCTCGTCCTAACATTACCAGACCTTGTCAATAGTCCCTCCCCAGCCTTCCTGTAGGCTCCCTTCAGATACTGGAAAGCCACTCTAAGGTCTCCTCGAAGCCTTCTCTTCTCCAGGCTGCAGAGCCCCAACTCTCTCAGCCTGTCCTCATAGCAGAGCTGCTGCAGCCCTCTGATCATCTTCGTGGCTCTCCTCTGGACCCGCTCCAGCAGTTCCATGTCCTTCTTGTGTTGGGGGCTCCAGAACTGCACACAGTACTCCATATTTCTGAGTATCAAGTGAAATGAACGTCAAATAACTTTACCCATTTAAAATTTCCCGAAAGGTATTGTTTATGTTGAAAATAAAACATTTCCAGACAAGATATATACTCTGCTTTCAGAATTTTTTACATTATAAAGATGAAATATTTAATTTAACCTTATTTTTGGACTGGAATATCTTGATTTTTTTTTTTTCCCTTTGAGAACAATTTGTTGTTAATTATTTTTTCATAATACAGTGTCTCATAGGGTGGATGCCTCCCCTGGTAGAATAAAATCACCACAACATGGATTTTTTTTTTTGGAAAGTCAGGGAAAGATGAAATTGCATTTCTTGCAGTTTACATATAAACAATGTAAGGAGAAATAAACTTCTAGAGAAATAGAATCATAGAATCATAGAATGGTTTAGGTTGGAAGGGACCTCAAGGATCATCCAGCTCCAACCCCCTGCCATAGGCAGGGACACCCCCGACTAGAGCAGGTTGCTCAAGGCCTCATCCAGCCTGGCCTTAAACGCCTCCCAAATATAATAACCTTAAGGAAGATGGGGAAGGGGTCAAGCGTCAGCAAAGCAGCAAAAGCAGCAGCAGCCAAAACAGCAGCAGGGGAAGATAGCAGTGGGCATAGCTTAAGTGGCAGAAGCAGCAAGGGGAAAGGTCCAAACTGTGTTCCTAGACATAAAGTTCTTGATGCTCCAATGAAATGATATTAACTTATCCATTCACAGTCTCACAGCATCACCAAGGTTGGAAGAGACCTCATAGATCATCAAGTCCAACGTGTTACCACAGAGCTCAAGGCTAGACCATGGCACCAAGTGCCACGTCCAATCCTGCCTTGAACAGCTCCAGGGACGGCGACTCCACCACCTCCCTGGGCAGCCCATTCCAGTAGCCATTGTATTCCATTGTTGCCATTGTATGGCCTATCCCTAGAATGTTCAACTCTCCCCTACGTCTGAGCTAGAGATCTCGCTCAAACAGCCACAATAAGTCTCAGGTAAAAGGCTTATTGTCATAATAATAATAGCCACCTCCAAAAAACTGTGGAGGCTCTGCCAGTTTAATGTTAATGCTTGCATACATAGTGATTTTAAAATGCTCTAGTAACTGTTGAGAAGCCTGAATCACAATGACAATTTACTGTTTAAATGCTTTCTGAAAAGTGTAATGTTAATTACTTTAGTATTAATCTTATTGGGTTTTTGTTTTTTTTAAACATAGGTTTCTTTGCAGGAAGAAATATCCCAAAGTACAACATTATCAAAAGGATGGTTGGACTCCTACATAGTGTCTCTTGAAAATCCAGATTTATGAAGATAATTGGTTTACAAGAACTACTAATCTGAGGATTCCTCCTACAAGTGCGTAGCTAGTAACTATAAAGGGCAGGAATATTCATCTCTGTAGAAAGCACTTGTGCATGCCACTTCATGGTTAAATGAGACAATGTGAAACCAGGAGTTGGTGGGACTAAGCAGGTATTGATGATCAATAACAATACTGTCCCAAACATTTTAAATAATATTTTTTTTAAGTAGTCCCACACTCAGGAACACTTCAGTGGGAAACATATTTCGTCCTTCAATGTTTTATCTGGAGCTGACCACATACTTGCTAAATCACAGAATCATAGAATCAAGCAGAGACCTCCAAGATGATCCAGTCCAACCTATCACCCAGCCCTGTCCAATGCTGTAAATGCTGTAAACAAATTAGTAGCATTTTTGAGAGATGAAATCAATCAAGATGCCCATTCCTTCTATCATGAAGTTTTTACAGTCATGTTTCTCGTATTCATTGTTGTCTTTCCCCCCTCAATGTGCTACACAAGCATTAGCACTCTCAGTTTACTCTGCTGAAGGAGCCAGCTTCTCTTTTTCATCTTTAATTTCAACATAAATTAAGAGCACTTAGCATCTGGCAGGATTAAAACATGCTAAAATGCAGCTTTGCATGCAGATTAATGTACCTCATGGGGTGAATCCGTGTGGTCCTTTTATTGGATGGTGGGATTGAACCTTGTGGGATTTGTTTAATTCTGAGGTGAGTGATTTAATAAAAGCAATTCAATCTTCTGGAATATTTTGGTTGCTGAGTTATTTTAAGCATAAAAGTTCCTTTTCCCTTTTCAGTAGGAAAAATGCACAATACCTAATTAGGCCCTTAGGGATGGATTTACAAAACAGTGTGCAGGAAGTGTGAGCACAAACCTGATTTGTTAATGGATTTTGTGAGCATACCTCTTGTGATTTCTTCAAAATGTAGAACAACAAAACAGCAACCTGTTGTGGAAGGCTAATAGGTTAAAAATATGTCCTTGCTTGCCCCACCCTTCTGGTGATGAGCGAAGCAAGAGCAGGAGGAAAACAAAGGCTGGGGCCATTATGTCCTCTCCCAAAGTGATAAAGAGGTACCCAGAGCTGTTTCAGTACTTATTAGTGTCTTGCCCAAATAAGAGTAAAGCAAGCCCTGGTTTCACTTAATATGGTCAGTTTTGCAAATGCCATTCTGATTGGTGAATCTTTGCGACCACAGCAGCCATTGCACTCGGGCAAGTAATATAAATTCAGCTAAGATGCAAGCAGTTGTGCTGCCTCTGCCTCATGGAGCTGCTTCTGCCTCACTGCTCTGCCTCAGTATGTGCTGCTCTGCTCTGCTCTGACAATGTGCTCTGCCTCACTGCTCTTGGCTTGAACAATGTGTTTTGTTCTGCCTCGAGCTTCAGACCAGCTTAGCCCTGATGTTTTGGGCTTGAACTACCTGGAAACTTAACTGTCTCAAGTTTACCAGGAGAAGGCATTAAGTGCCTCAAGACGTGGTGAGAAGTGCCACTGACATTGTTGCCTCTGCGCATCTGCAAGACATCCTGCCTGCATCTCTGCAAATCTCCATACCAAGAGGAACCAGGATCAGCTCAGAGTTTGTCTGCCTCTTTCCCAGCACCTTGCCAGAGCCTGGGAAGATCTAGTGGCCTCTCAAAGGCTATCAAGATGCTGAGCAGTTCCAACACTGTCACAAAGGAACCAGGGACTATCTTGAAATTTTTCCTCCATTGTCATGAGTAGCACAGATGTTCCCTAGGGCTCCAGGCTGCCTTTTATTTGTAAGTGGGGCAAAGCCATTTTGTGGCTAAACTTCTCCAGTTTTCTGATTCTCCTAAATTAATTAATTGCCCATAAGCATCCTTGTGAAGGTTTTCTTGAATGAATTAGAACCCCAAAATTAACTATTTTGTATATAGTTGTGGGTGAGGTTTTCCAGAAATAAAATAACTATATATTTTATAATTCCTGCCTTGTTAATTGCCCCAACTAAATCACAAACATACTGGAGAAGCACATTTAGAGATATAGAATATAGAATATAGAATCATAGAATCAGTCAGGGTTGGAAGAGACCACAAGGGTCATCTAGTTCCAAACCCTCTGCCATGCCCAGGGACACCTTACCCTAGACCAGGCTGGCCAGGGCCTCATCCAGCCTGGCCTTAAACACTCTCACAGAGAGAGTGATTGGCATTGGAATGGGCTGCCCAGGGAGGTGGTGGAGTCACCGTCCCTGGAGGTGTTCAAGAAAAGCCTGGATGAGGCACTTAGTGCTATGGTCTAGTTGACTGGACAGGGTTGGGTGCTAGGTTGGACTGGATGATCTTGGAGGTCTCTTCCAACCTGGTGGATTCTATTCTATTCTAAACACCTCCAGGCATGGGGCCTCAACCACCTCCTTGGGTAACCCATTCCAGTCTCTCACCACTCTCATACTGAAGAACTTCCTCCTCATGTCCAGGCTGAACCTACCCGTCTCCAGCTTTGCTCCATTCCCTCTAGACCTGTCACTCCCTGATACCCTGAAAAGTCCCTCCCCAGCTTTTTTGTAGGCCCCCTTTCAGATACTGAAAGTTATCTTCTTCTTCAGGGCATTAGATATATTACGTGCATTCAGACCAGAGTGGTTTTGTGCCGTGTTTTACTTCCTCAAACTTGTAAACATAATGAAATACTCAAATATTTTGTGCTACCCTGTAGAAGAAACCAATCCTATAAACCTTAACCACCTCCTCTGCATGAAGGGTGAAAAGCAGCAAAAGATTGAGCCCTACTTTTGGTGATGAAAAGAATATTGAAAAAAAAAAAAACCAACCCACATTATGAAGCATTTCATTGTAAAGACTGTGTGAGATATTTGAAATTAAATTGCAGTGAGCACATAAAAAAATTCCACAGCAATATTTGATCTAATTCTCCATTTAAATTGGTAGGAAAATGTTCCTTATCATCACATGGGAAAATGCAATAAATGCATGTTATTTTTAAATAATGTTAAATGGAAAAGGGGGGAGGAAGAGATTCCTGAAATATAGGAATATTAAAGTAGGCTAACAGAAGTGATTATTATCATTTGTAGTAATACTGAAGGTCACAAAAGGATTCAGAGGTAGGTGAATGCAATTTGAGACAGCGCAAAGCTGATACAGCTGTAAATGAAATGCGTGTCTTATTGGTTTGAGTGTGCTATGGCCATGTCATAGAATCATAGAATCATAGAATGGTTTAGGCTGGGAGGGACCTCAAGGATCATCCAGCTCCAACCCCCTGCCAGAGGCAGGGACACCTCCCACTAGTGCAGGTTGCTCAAGGCCTCATCCAGACTGGCTTTAAATGCCTCCAGGGAGGAAGCATCCACAACCTCCCTGGGCAACCTGTGCCAGTGTCTTACCACCCTCACTGTAAAGAACTTCCTCCTAACATCCAGTCTAAATCTCCCCTCTTCCAGCTTAAACCCATTCCCCCTCGTCCTGACATTACCAGACCTTGTCAATAGTCCCTCCCCAGCCTTCCTGTAGGCTCCCTTCAGATACTGGAAAGCCACTCTAAGGTCTCCTCGAAGCCTTCTCTTCTCCAGGCTGCAGAGCCCCAACTCTCTCAGCCTGTCCTCATAGCAGAGCTGCTGCAGCCCTCTGAGCATCTTCGTGGCTCTCCTCTGGACCCGCTCCAGCAGTTCCATGTCCTTCTTGTGTTGGGGGCTCCAGAACTGCACACAGTACTCCAGGTGGGGTCTGAGGAGAGCAGAGTAAAGGGGGAGAATCCCCTCCCTTGCCCTGCTGGCCACACTTCTCTTGCTGCAGCCCAGCACTCGGTTGGCTGTCTGGGCTGCATGTGCACACTGCAGGCTCCTGTTGAGCTTTTCGTCGACCCAGACCCCCAGGTCCTTTTCCTCAGGGCTGCTCTCAACCATTCACCACCCAGCCTGTATCTGTGCCTGGGATTGCACCAACCCAGGTGCAGGACCTTACACTTGGCCTTGTTAAACGTCATGAGGTTGGCCTAGGCCCACTTCTCCAGCCTGTCCAGGTCCCTCTGGATGGCATCCCTGCAAGTCAACTGTGCCACACAGCTTGGTGTCATCTGCAAACTTGCTGAGGGTGCACTCAATTCCTCTGTCCATATCACTCATGTCCAGCTCTCTGTTCTGAGAAGCAGAGGTGCCTCATTTCTGGCCAGGTCTGAATATTGGCAAATGAGCTCAGGTTTCTTTCCACATTCATATTTCAATACACCTTAAAAGCTGAAATGAAGATCTGTGTCCATGTCTCTGGATATTGCTAACGTGTATGTAAATCCAGGGCAATACACATCCAAACCTATGTTTGGGGAACCAATATCGTGTATTACACATGTATCAATTATATATCTATATATACTGTCACGGTTTTTAAAGAGCCAACATAATGAGACTCTTAGATGAACAAATCCAAATGCTGGGTTCTGCACTTTGGCCACAACAACTCCATGAAGTGCTACAGGCTGAGGACAGAGTGGCTAGAGAGCAGTCAGACAGAAGGGGACCTGGGGGTAGTGGTCAATAGCCGCCTGGACATGAGCCAGCAGTGTGCCCAGGTGGCCAAGAAGGCCAATGGCATTCTGGCCTGGATCAGGAAGAGTGTGGCCAGCAGGACCAGCAGGTCCTTCTGCCCCTGTACTCAGCACTGGTTAGGCCACATCTTGAGTACTGTGTTCAGTTCTGGGGCCCTCAATTTAAGAAAGATGTTGAGGTTCTTGAATGTGTCCAGAGAAAGGCACCAAGGCTGCTGAGGGGGCTGGAGCACAGTCCTGTGAGGAGAGGCTGAGGGAGCTGGGGTTGTTTAGCATGGAGAAGAGGATGACAGGATGGTCAGGGGTGACCACATTGCTCTCTACAACTACCTGAAAGAAGGTTGTAGCCAATTGGGGTTGGTCTCTTCTGCCAGGCACCCAGTGATATAACAAGAGGACGCAGTCTCAAGCTGTGCCAAGGCAGGTTTAGGCTGGATGTTAGGAGGAAGTTCTTCACAGCAAGAGTGATTGCCCATTGGAATGGGCTGTCCAGGGAGTGGTGGAGTCACCATCCCCAGAGGTGTTTGAAAGGAGGCTGTGTGAGGCACTTAGTGCCATGGTTTATTCAATTAGAAGGGTTAAGTGATAGGTTGGGCTCAGTGATCTCACAGGTCTTTTCCAACCTGGTTGAAAACAGAGATATAGAAACAATACAGAGAAAATACACAGCACATCATAGTAACCCTCTTAAATATTCCCCATACCTAAAACTAAATCTATAATCCTCAGTGCTCCAATCCTCCCCCTCCAACGCCTCTGCCACTCATAGTCCCAAACAGGCTGTGCTAGTTTGAAGCTAGCTAGAATGTTTTGGTGAGAAGGGCTAGATAATAGGTTGTAAAATGAAAACAATGGGGATGTCTACTTCCCTCACAGCCTTACTGAGATGTGTAGAAAGGAAAAGCAAAACATTAGATAAAGTCACTTCGCTCTGGGCTGTGCTCTCAGCTCTTCGCCTGCTGGGGAGCTGAGGCTGCTTGCTGAACTCCATCTTGCTTTCTAACCTCACCCTCCATTTGCTTTTTTGGCTGATTCACCTTTGCTTCTTAATCCTCTTGGCCAAACCTCCATTTTTCCTTGGGACTGGGGTAAGGCCTACTCCTTACATGTTTGTCCTGATAAGTAGCTCCTGCCCGACACAGCAGGCTGGAGGGAGAGGAGATTGAGTTAACCTCGCCACTAGTTTATAAATAAATAGCAGAATTATGGGATTGAATAACAATTTTCTAGTCCCTAGAGGGCTTTTAACCCTATAGTCCCCAACTTAAGACAATATACACACACGTGTGTACTTCACTCTTTTACTCTGAAAAGTGTGCAAATCAAGAGGGAGAAAAAAAAGACATTTAAAAGTTACATTTAAAATATTTAGGTATCCTGTATGAAGTACAGAATATCTAACACAGTCAAATTCTTAGTATTTATACAGAGAAAAGATGCAATGGTCTGTTTCAAGAGGGATGTTGAGATACTGGAACATGTCCAGAGAAGGGTGACAAAGCTGGAGACAGGCATGGAACACAGCCCTGTGAGGAGAGGCTCAGCGAGCTGGGANTGTTGAAGAAAAGACTGGATGAGGCACTTAGTGCCATGGTCTAGTGGACTGGATAGGACTGGGTGCTAGGTTGGAGTGGATGATCTTGGAGGTCTCTTCCAACCTGGTTGATTCCATAATTCCATTGGAAAAAAAAAAGAAAGCCAAAAACAAACAGGAAAAGAAACAACAACTTTAATTTCGCTTGGACTTCTGTCGGTCAATGAACCCTTGCCAGTTAGTTCAGTGGAATTTTTTGCCCTAAATGACTTTCCCATCGATGCAAAAGAAACTTGTGACTAAGAAAATTAATCTAAGTGTGCTAATGGCAAGCTGGTGCCTTACCAGTGTAAATTCTTTAGTCAGCTTCAGAGGGCTATTTGCTGATTACAAGACAATCTAAAGAAAGCTGCTTCTGTGTTCTTCTAGCTCCAAACATGTCATTGTCAAGGTCACAAAGCATGAATGATCAGACAATTTCAATCCAGTCTCATCAATNCAAAGCTCCCCAGCGAAGAGAAGAAGCAAGTGCAGTAATCTTTGTTTTGCCTTTCTTCTTTACACATCCCAGCAAGACTGTGAGGGAAGTAGACCTCACCATTGTTTTCATTTTACAGCCTATCATCTAGTTCTTCTCACCAAAACATGCTAGCTAGGCTCAAACTAGCACAAATATAAACTTTCATTTTCATATACTTGCAGCTTCTATAAATGACAACGATTCCTCTCTTGAGTGGAAAAGAGATTTGTTGTCTTAAATATTTAATTGTTGAAGCAGTGTCTATTTTCTAGAATATATTAGGTTTCCCAGAGAAAAGAAAATATGTGAGGATGGATAACCACTATAATTTGGTGATTTTATTTCTCAATGTTTCTGGACAATAGCCAGTGTCCAGAAGTGGGAAGTTTCATTACACTGGACCAAAGATTTGACCAAAAGTGTGCATTTTTTTTTTCCTCAGTGAGCATTTAATGCTAACTGATAACTAATAATTAATAGAATACTCCCAGAATATTTATATTGTGACACATTGTTGCAAAGTTGAGAATGTATATTTGTTGCAGTTATAGTTTCATTACTAAATATTGAAATTCTGACTTTTGGGATGGCAATCTTAAATGGTTATTCTGCCCCTGTACTTGTGGGAGAATTCTCTCTCTAAGCAGCATGAGCTGGTAAACAACAGAGCTCATGCTGTGAACTGTCCTTGGGCTGTCTAGGGCCCAGGACACGAAGCTGTAAATGATGAGCACCCCACGCACACCTGCAGGGGGCTGAGCTTGCCATCCTGCAGGGGTGGGCACGAAGGGTTGTTTTGATACAGAGTGACCTATCGATACCTTGCATATAACTCTGAACTACTCTGTACCTTCCAGTTGTGTAAACCTCAGCAAGTTGTGCACACCTCTTCTAAAGGGGTATATAAGCTGTTGCACTTCCTTAATAAACTGTACTGTGCATTGCACTGCTAGCAGCTAACTGCTGCTAGCAGTCGACTCGTCAGTACCCCGATCAGTTCTTGGCCTCCCCCGGCAGCCGGACTCCCGCATGTACTCAGCACTGGTCAGGCCACATCTTGAGTCTTGTGTCCAGTTCTGAGCTCCTCAATTCATAAGAGATGTTGAGATACTGGAATGTGTCCAGAGAATGGTGACAAAGCTGATGAAACACCTGGAACACAGCCCTGTGAGGAGAGGCTGAGGGAGCTGGGGATGTGCAGCCTAAAGATGAGGAGGCCCAGGAGTGACCTCATTGCTGTGTACGACTACCTGAAGGGAGGCTGTAGCCAGGTGGAGGTTGGTCTCTTTTGCCAGGCAACCAGCAACAGAACAAGGGGACACAGTCTCCAGTTGTGCTGGGGGAGGTCTCAGCTAGATGTTAGGAGGAAGTTCTTCCCAGAGAGAGTGATTGGCATTGGAATGGGCTGCCCAGGGAGGTGCTGGAGTTACTGTCCCTGGGGGTGTTCAGGAAAAGCCTGGATGGGGCACTTAGTGCCACGGTCTAGTTGATTGGACAGGGCTGGGTGCTAGGTTGTACTGGATGATCTTGGAGGTCTCTTCCAACCTAGTTGATTCTATGATTTCAGCATACCTTACAAATGCATACCTAAATTTAATAGATTAAAAAAAAAAACAACCCAATGTTTGAAGCAATTTTCCAACAGACCACTGCTCTGGGTTTAGTTTGCAAAATGCAAACTAACTGAGATTACTTCTCCCGCGTTTCAGCCGTCCTTTATGCAGACTGTATGCTTTCACTTACTGTTCCCAATGCCCACAGAGTGACTCCCAACCTTTCACATTCCTAACTACTAATGATCATCCTATTGTACAGACTATTGATTTTTTGGTAACACTTAACTTAGACAAAACTCAAACAAACAAAACAAAATTATCAGCTTTTGCATGCCTTGTTCCTTTTTGACGTCTTGATAAGCCGTTTTCGGCATCGTTTGGTCTTACTCTCAATGCTCACATATGAGACAATATAGGTGTTTTCCTCTCTGTGACCACCTCATAGAAAATTGTTGTGGGAGCATTACTTTCCTTCTTGACTATTTGTGCTAGTTTGAGCCTAGCTAGGATATTTTGGTGAGAAGAATTAGATTAAAGGCTGTGGAAAGGAAAGAGTGGTGATGTCTGCTTCACTCATAGGCTTGCTGAGAAGTATAAGAACAAGAACACAAATATAGATAAGGGAATCGCTCTCAGCTTTGGACTGAACTTCTCTCTCTAACCTAACCTGCCGTCTGTGTGACTAATCCATCTGCTTCCTAACCCCACTGGCCAACCCTCCAAACTACCTTGAGTGTAAGGCAAAGTCTTGGGTAAGGTAGAGGGGTGGGAGGAAGGTGGAAGGGTGGTTGGGAGCCCCTCTTGGAGACTCAGGTTTCTGGGAGGGCTGTTGTGTTTCTGTATTACCTTTTACCTTGTCTATTTCTGTCCATAACTGTATATACTGTAAATATCTGCTTGTATATTGTGCTGAGCTGTAAATATAAGCTTCATTCAATTTCCAGATTGGCTGTGTCTAGTCTGGGTGATTTTCCAAAGTGTGGAGGTGCGAGGAACACCCAAACCATCACACTATTACAATCATCATCCTTCCCCTTCTCCCTTGAGTCATTACTGCCTTACTTACCTTCTTTACTTACCTTTACTTTAGCCTTCTCAAAGTTAGCTACCAAATCAACCACCTCATTAACTCATTAAGTCCTTCCATCACTGTGTGCTTTTCCCTAATAGTATTCCCTTGTGTGCCTGCCAGTTCTCTAATACTCATCTCTGATCAGTTTGCCCACATCCCCTCCTCTCCCTTTACAACCAGTTTTTGAGGTCTTTCTACCTGACCCTGTGTGCCAGGAGAGCCTTTCAGCAAAATGGATCTTTTCCTATCACCTTTACCACCTACCAGAGTTGACCTAGATTTTAGATTGGGCTCGTTAAGAACAAACTGATTAGCATTATGTAGTATAAAGAGACTTTAAAAGACTTTCAGCAGCCTCCAAGAATTTCTCACGTGATCTGTGTATTCTAAAGGGTGAGTCATTTCCTATAGTGACAATCAAGCTTCCTGTACTCCTTTGAAGCCCTCTGTATGATGATTCTTGAATCTGTGCTTTGTCTCACAAATCTAACTGTATTAGGAAATGCTGCTGGTGCACTCAAGATACTTGCCTAAAGGCACCAGTGTGTAAGGGTTGTGACTGTGTATGACAAGAATAGCTGCAGTGACAGGTTTACTGGGCTGTTGTTAACACTGAAATCTCAGTACCTTTCACAGGAATAATTGTAATAAAATCAGCTTCAGGATGTAACAAATGCTAGTTGTGATCATAAATTTTGACAGACTGAACAGCTGAAAGTCATGTTCAAATTTATCCTCCTAAATTGGTTTACTATAGGGACATTTTAAGTTTGGCCTAATATTTATTTATTACTAATGTTTGGGACAAATGGGACCCTGGAGCATTAATTTGCAATGTGTTATACTGACTAGCACCTTGGTGCTGATGTATATTGATTATTTTGCCCTTCTAGGAAGACATCTTTGATCAATTAATCACCTAGCCAAGCTATTACTCCATAAATTACAATCATATTGGAATGATACTCACTAATTATCATAGATGAAAATTGCATTTTTGTCTGGTCACCTCAGATATCCAATTTATAGAAATAGTACTAATGCATTTCTCCAGTTACAGAGTTCTGTGATGAATACAAAGAGCAATAAAGTCAAGGAAATATTATGAATTTTAAAAAGTGTAAATTAGATGAGAAATTTTCCTGTGTCTACCCCTCAGATTTATTGAATGGCTGATTGTGGATCCTGAGTCTCAATCTTCATTCTTCAGTAAGACTTGCCAGCAATGAAACTGCTATTTACTTGATAAACTGGAGAGTGTGTTAGGAAATAAACCGTCACATTTCATACCTTTTAAAGTAGAGGTAATGTGAGAATTTGACTACAAAAGTAGTTGAATCCTTCAGATTTTTTTTAAATTGTCTGTTTGCAACTACCAACCTGATCTCCTTTTATGGTCAGGTTACTGCCAGGTGAATGTGGGGAAGGCTGTGGATGTAGTCTACCTGGACTTCAGCAAAGCCTTTGACGCTGTCTGCCACAACAAGCTCCTGGCTAAACTGGCAGCTCATGGCTTGGACAAATTCACTCTGTGCTGGGTCAGGAACTGGCTGGAAGGCCGAGCCCAGAGAGTTGTGGTGAATGGTGCCACATCCAGCTGGCAGCTGTCACTAGTGGTGTTCCCCAGGGATCAGTGCTGGGCCCGGTCCTGTTCAATATCTTTATTGATGATCTGGATGAGGGGATTGAGTCCAGCATCATTAAGTTTGCAGATGACACCAAGCTAGGAGCAGGTGTGGATCTGTTGGAAGGTAGGAGAGCCCTGCAGAGGGACCTGGACAGGCTGGATGGGTGGGCAGAGGCCTATGGGATGAGACTGAACAAGGCCAAGTGCAGGGTTCTGCACTTTGGCCACAACAACCCCAAGCAACGCTACAGGCTGGGGACAGAGTGGCTGGAGAGCAGCCAGGAGGAAAGGGACCTGGGGGTACTGGTGGATAGTAGGCTGAAGATGAGCCAGCAGTGTGCCCAGGTGGCCAAGAGGGCCAATGGCATCCTGGCCTGTATCAGGAACAGTGTGGCCAGTAGGACGAGGGAGGTTATTCTTCCCCTGTACTCAACACTGGTCAGGCCACACCTTGAGTACTGTGTCCAGTTCTGGGCTCCTCAACTCAAGAGAGATGTTGAGGTGCTGGAACGTGTCCAGAGAAGGGCAACAAAGCTGGTGAGGGGCCTGGAACACAAACCCTATGAGGAGAGGCTGAGGGAGCTGGGGTTGTTTAGCCTGGAGAAGAGGAGGCTCAGGGCAGACCTCATTGCTGTCTACAACTACCTGAAGGGAGGTTGTAGCCAGGTGGGGGTTGGTCTCTTCTCCCAGGCAACCAGCAACAGGACAAGGGGACACAGCCTCAAGTTGTGCCGGGGGAAGTATAGGCTGGATGTTAGGAGGAAGTTGTTGCCAGAGAGAGTGATTGGCATTGGAATGGGCTGCCCAGGGAGGTGGTGGAGTCACTGTCCCTGGGGGTGTTCAGGAAAAGACTGGATGAGGCACTTAGTGCCATGGTCTGGTTGATTGGATAGGGCTGGGTGCTAGGTTGGACTGGATGATCTTGGAGGTCTCTTCCAACCTGGTTGATTCTATTATTCTATTATTATTATTACTATTTTTTTTTATCTCTGTATATCTGTTACAGAATGTATCTTTCAAAGTGCCTCAGATTATGCAACTTTAATAATCTGTATCCATTTTGATACAGAATCCTAGAATCAGTCAGGGTTGGAAGGGACCACAAGGATCATCTAGTTCCAACCCCCCTGCCATGGGCACAGACACCCTACCCTCGATCAGCCTGGCCTTAAACACCTCCAGGCATGGGGCCTCAACCACCTCCCTGGGCAACCCATGCCAGGCTCTCATCACTCTCATGCTGAACAACTTCCTCCTCACGTCCAGTCTGAATCTCCTCACCTCCAGCTTCATTCCCCCTAGTCCTGTCACTCCTAAAAAGCCCCTCCCCAGCTTTTTTGTAGACACCCTTCAGATACTGGAAGGCCACAAGAAGGTCAACTCAGAGCCTCCTCTTCTTCAGACTGAACAGACTCAACTCTCAGTCTGTCCTCATAGAGTGCTCCAGCCCTCTGA
Organism: Tricholaema leucomelas; assembly: GCA_013400475.1. NCBI lineage: Eukaryota > Metazoa > Chordata > Aves > Piciformes > Lybiidae > Tricholaema lacrymosa > Tricholaema leucomelas. Next base: position 6,151 of record WAAF01018812.1, on the reverse strand, counting down.
GCATCCTCGTGGCCCTTCTCTGGACACACTCCAGCATCTCCATATCTCTCTGACATGATTGTTATTTGCAAGAATAAATTTCTAACATAGGGAAGGCAAAGGGAAAGTAATTAATTTTGAAAAAGTCGTTAAAAACAAAGATTTTCTGCACTACAAGATAAACTGACTATGTGATTAGCCTCAGATCTCATAGCTCTCTTCCTTTGTAGGAATGACTCCTTGGATTAATAACAGTAGCTGAAAGTTTCCTTTCTCTTTTGTAGGGAAAAGTAAAGTATGACTATCAGAATGTTGTGGTTGCTGCTGTAATGGGTTGACTAATCTGTAGCTAAAAACTTGAAGCCTACAGTTAGATTAAGTCTTTTCTCACATTCAGATCAAGAAGGCAACACCAAATGCCTGCAGGTATAGAAGACAAAGATGGTTTGAAGCTGTGTCATTCTAAGCAAACATCTACATGACAGCATATTTGAGAAATACCCTATACAGAGTTCTAGAAATCTTGAGAAGATGTTAGCATTTCTAGCAGCTCCTGTTCCAAAGCACTCCAAAGTCCTTCCTTCTCCCCTCCCCACGCCCCACCCTGCCATGGGTTTGAATGGGGAAGAAAAGGCATGAAAACTTCTTTCCCTCCCCTGCCCTGCAGGCTTGAAAGGGGAATGGCAAAAGGCACCTTTCCACAGGTGTGCTGACCAGTGTGGAAGCCCAACCTGGAATCAGGCTGGTGGTTGGCTGGGTTTTGTCATCCAGTATAAAATGGAAACTTTGTCTAGAAAAGCATAACTAGAGCAAAGGGGAAGGTGTGAGGATGTTTTCACCTTTAAAGAGTTCCTGCCTGGACAGAGCTGCCAACAGGACAGGTTCCTGCCATGACAGAATTCCCATTTTGGACTGTCCATGCCTGTGGATGGTTCTCCCCACTTTTGCACCATTCTGTGCAAACTTGCAGGCCTGGCAAGTCCTGGGGTCCTTTTGAGAGAGCTGCCAGCAGCACCTGGACCTGGCTACTCTCAGACCATATCATAGCCAACATCCTGGCTGCCATTCTGGACTGGGGGGGACTCAAGCAGTGTGACTCTCCCCTGCCACTGCTGAGGCAGCATCACTTCCATGAACCCTTGTCTTGTGGCAGCTGTGTCTCAAGACATTTCTGAGTCTGGTGGCTTTTCGACTCGCCTTGGGCTTCTGCCGTGTGGATCCAGACTATTGGGTATTGCTTGCAGCGTCAGAAGGCAGCCAAGACAGAGAAATCCAGCAAGGGATCATTGCCGAATACCTATTTCACCTTCGTGAGTAAAGCCTGCTGTTCCCTTAATTCTCTGCTCAGCCTGATTGATAGTGGGGTAAAGCTGTGTTTACAGCTTAGCCTTTTCCATTTCCTGACTTCCTAAATCTCTAAATCTCTCCATAACATCCTTTGAAGAACTCCCAATCAAATTAGAATCTGTAAATAAACCTAAACTAGTTTTGTATATAGTTTGGGGGCAGGGTTTTCAGGAAAATAAAATAACTCTATTTTTATAATTCCTGACTTGGCCACATTAATTCCCTGCTTTCACAACAGCTCCATATATGAAAAGATCAAAACCAGGAAACCTGTCAGTAGTTGGACTGGATAATCTTGGAGATTTCTTCCAATCTGTCTGATTCTGTGATTCTACCTACACAGCAGTGACTGCAACACACTAAAGAGCTACCTGATCTATCTTTAAACTGTGTACACTGAGTAGAGGTAACACTTTAGATCAAGCAACATGAAGTTTAACATCTGGAATGTTGTCCCCAGTTCTGGGCTCCAAGAATGACCTCAGGAAACTGCTTGAAAGAGTCCAACACAGAGTCACAAAAGTGTTTCAGGGAGTGGAACATCTTCCTTATGAGAAGAGACTGAGGGAGCTGGGGCTGTTTGGTTTGAAGAGGAGGAGACTGAGAGGTGACCTCATTAATGCTTATAAATATGTAAAGGCTGAGTGCCAAGAGGATGGAGCCAGGCCCTTCTTGGTGATGCCTGATGACAGAACAAGGGGCAGTGGGTGGAAGCTGAGGCACAGGAAGTTCCATGTAAGCATGAGGAAAATATTTTCACTGGGAGGGTGATGGAACACTGGACCAGGCTGCCTAGAGGGATTGTGGCGTCTACCTCTCTGGACATATTCAAGACCCAGCTGGATGTGTTCCTCTGTGATCTGGTATAGGCAATATTAATCTGCAGGGGAGTTGCACTAAATGATCTGTTGAGGCCCCTGGCATTCAGTAAGTCTGTAGTTCCGTGATACTTTGCTTTGATTGTTAAAGCAGAGCTACATATTGCTACTCCGTGAGCAATAGTGTATCAAATAATTATATCAAAGCTAGTTCAGATGTCATAATCAAATGATATAGTTAAAAGAAAAATAACAATAACAAGACAAATCCATCAGAAATAAGGACTTTAACATCACCTGCTAAGGGATGTTCTGAAAGAAACAGGTCGAGTTCCACACAAGATTAAAGTCTCCATTAATATTAGTGAGGTTGCTTTAGAAACTTCTAGCTTAAATCGGATCAGAATCCAGACATTTCTTTAGGCATACAGTCAACAGAAGAACAGACACAAAGCTATCCACAGTAGTGGCTGAAAGTGGAATATTTGTTACTGAGGAAAAAAAATCAAAAAAACATAGATGAGTGTGCTAGTTTGAGGCTAATTGGAATATTTTAATGAGAAAAAAATAGATTATAGGCTGTGGAAAGGAAACAGTGGTGATGGGTACTTCACTCACAGGCTTGCTGAGATGTATAAAAACAAGAACACAAAACATAGATAATACAGTGGGAGACAGAGTCAGTGTGTCTCTCTGTCACAGTGGGTACCCTGGGCTGCTTCTGTGTAACTAATCCTTCTGCTTTCTAACCTGCCCTGTCAATCCTCCAACCTCACCTTGCACATAAGGCGAACTCTGGGATAAGCCAGAGGGGTGGAAAGAAGGTGAAAGGGTGGTTGGGAGCCCCTCCTGGGGACTCTGGTTTCTGGGAGGGCTGTGATGTGTCTGTATTACCTTTAACTTGTATATTTCTGTCTATAGCTGTAAATACTGTAAATATCTGCTTGTATATTGTGCTAAGCTGTTAATATAAAGCTCCATTCCTTAATTTCCATCTGGCTGAGTCTAGTCTGGGTGATTTGATAAGATTGGGGGGGGTGTGTGGGGTGTGGGTAACTCCCAAACCATCACAGTGGGATAGCTACTGTAATGGTTTGGGTGTTACCCACCTCCCCACACTTTGGAAAAGCACCTAAACTAGACTCAGCAGCTCTGGAAATTGAATGAAGTTTTATGTTTACAGCTTAGCACAATATACAAGCAGGTATTTACAGTATATACAGTTATATACAAGTTAAAAAGTAATACAGAAACACAACAGCCCTCCCAGAACCAGAGTCCCCAGGAGGCACTTTCAACCACCCTTTTGCCTTCCTCCCACCCCTCAACCTTACCCAAGATCTTGCCTTATGTTTAAGATAGTTTTGAGGGTCTGCCAGGGGGGTTAGGAAGCAGATGGATTAGTCACACAGATGGCAGGTTAGGTTAGAGAGAGAGAAGTTCAGCCCAGAGCCCAGACAGCAATTCTATTATCTATGTTTGTGTTCTTTTTCTTATACATCTCAGCAAGCCTATGAATGAAGTAGACATCATCACTGTTTCCTCTTCACAGCCTGAAATCTAGTTCTCACCAAAACATTCTAGCTAGCTTCAAACCAGCACAGCTACAAACCAGTAAACTGGTTTTAAAATGCCTGTTGTTGAGAAATTGTTCCTAAAAACTATCTTATAATATTTTTACTAGGGTTCACTATGTAGGAAGTAGTCCTCTATAGAGGAATTCCATATGAATTTGCAGTACACATCAACATATCTTTTCATTTTCAATCTATTTATTGATGCATTCATCAAGGATTCAGGTGCTGAAGTTTTGGGGGTTTTTTTGCAACTGAGAGAAACCTGCAGAAAACTGTTTACAGATACACAGCATAATGCTAGCAGAGGGAAGGTTATGGTAAAAGCCACGAGCCACTGGGTTTCAACAACAAAATCTCACTTAAAGTAGTTACAAACATCGTATGGTTTAAAAGAATGCATTAAAAGAACAACAAAAAAAAAGGAATTCCATACTGCATTTCCATTTGAAATGCAGCTTATAATACCAGATCATCCTTTGCTTTTCCCATAAAAGAAAAATGTGGATGTGATTAAGTATACACATGATATCAGCATTAGTATAAGAGTAAGTTAAGTGGTTCTGGATCAGGAAATGAGACTATAATGAGCTCAATGTGATTTCACTGAGCTATAAGAATTTAAACTTGATAAGTATTCGTAAGAAGAATAGGTGCTATGCTGGCATTTTGTTTCCCTTGGGGTGAAAGAGCCTTGACAGGTTTTTTTTTCTCTTATTAAAAAGCTGATGTGGTCTTGTCCTACAGGCTGGATGGGTGGGCAGAGGTGGGATGAGATTTAACAAGGCCAAGTGTAGGGTTCTACACTTTGGCGATATCAACCCCAAGCAGCACTATAGGCTGGGGACAGAGTGGCTGGAGAGCGGCCAGGCAGAAAGGGACCTGGGGGTACTGGTAGGTAGTAGCTGAAGATGAGGCAGCAGTGTGCCCAGGTGGCCAGAAGAGCCAGTGGCATGTTGGCCTGGATCAGAAGAGTGTGGCCAGTAGGTCAAAGGAGATTATTCTGCCCCTGTACTAAGCACTGGTCAGGTCACACCTTGAGTACTGTGTCCAGTTCTGGGCTCCTCAATTCAAGAGAGATATTGAGATACTGGAATGTGTCCAGAGAAGGGNTGAAGCAAAGCCTGGATGAGGCACTTAGTGCCATGGTCTGGTTGATTGGATAGGGCTGGGTGCTAGGTTGGACTGGATGATCTTGGAGATCTCTTCAAACCTGATTGATTCTATGATTCTATGAATGAGATCTAATATGGGGCATAAAGAAGACTGATTTTATCATCCACAAACAACTACTGGGAAGCAGCTGGCTTTACTTAAACATTTGAAGTGTCATCACAGAAAAAAGAAGTTACCATTGAGCCCTAAAAGCAGACTTGTAGATATGGAAGCAGAAAGAACATTACATTTCTGTTAGGTTGCAACTACGTCACTATAAAATTAAAGAATTCCAAACCAAAGTATTAATATTTACAGGAAAGTGAATATAGTTCTTAGAGCTTCTGCTGTACCTCAAGCCTATGGTTTCTGTATGCTGAGACAGAAACATTTGCATTTGGCATCTCAGTTTTCTTCAGAAAATTTCTTCCCTCTGACTTTTTCATTAAGAGAGCTGTCGTGTTTATCAAGGACATTATTTGGCTTAGACAAAAAGACAACTAGATAATAGATGCTTTTTATGTCAAAGGCTTGTATAGCTTTTCTCCTTCTGCTGGGTGGCCATAATATTTAAGTCATAAATGGACAAATGTCAAAGCAGGTCTCCTGCTGTCCTTGACTCCCTTTAATAATTAGGTGTTGTTTTATTATTCCATGGTTTAGTTGTGAGTACAGCTGCCAGCTGACATAACTGGTAATGGGAGGACCACTTTCCTTATAGCTAGACAACTCCCTTCAAAATCCATGGCATATTTACAGCTGTCAAATTTGCAGTATCAGGTTCCAGACTATAGCTGTGCACAGCAAAGTAGTATCTGAACCTATGTGACTGCAGTGTTAAATGCATGTGTTTAGCAGCAAAACATTATATTCATACAAAATAAGGAGGACCAGACCTTTCATCCAGCTATGAGCGTGCCTTGCACTGTTCCAGAAGAACCAGTTTCACTGCCCAGCTGGGAATTCTCACTTCCCTGGAATCACCTCGTGGTGTAACACTGCTGCACTGGCCCTAGCTCCCTTTTCTCCTGCCCTGGAGAGCACAAGACAAGGAAAAAGAAGCTCTGTGGGAAGAGCACCCTGGTGACACACAGCCACTACAGAGACGTTTGGAGTAACAAACCACTGGCATAATTTAGCCACTTGTTAAAAACCAAGTGCCAGAAAAAATGAACCCAACCAACCAAAAAACAACAACAAAAAAGCAACTGCAAAGGCAAACTCCCTTTGGTTGGGAGTTGGAGTTGGGAGTTGGGAAGGTTGGGAGTACATCCATGT
>WAAF01018811.1:180871-349448 GCA_013400475.1 Tricholaema leucomelas | reverse complement strand
TGTAGCCTCTCCAGGAGCTGCAGCTCCAGTGCTTGGAGCCTTTCCCATTTCCTTCCTGGGATTTGGAAGCCAGTGTGTGCCTCACATCCAGAGCTAACTGCTGGGTGTCATGGCTGGGGCTGGATCCTCAAGACAGCTTTAAACACCACTTTGCCACCAAGGCCACCCACTGGGGCTGCATCCAATTCAGGAGCAGTTTTGAGCTCCCAGTGCAGCAAACTGAGTCTCCTCCTGCTGTGCCATGCATGCAGCTTCCTCACACCCAGCTCATGGGCAGTGAGGCCCTTGTTCAGGCACCCCATGTGGCACCCACACAGCTAACATGTGTGTGATAAGCAAATAGGTCCATGGGGGAGACAGGTGACACCTCTGGGGACACAGGGTGGAAGGGGACCTCCAAAGCTCATCCAGCCCAACCCCCCTGCCAGAGCAGCATCACCCAGAGCAGATCACACAGGAACACAGCCAGGCAAGGTTTGAATATCTCCAGAGAGGGAGACTCCACAACGCCCCTGGGCAGCCTGTGCCAGGGTTCTGTCACCCTCACAGGGAAAAAAATCCTCCTCATGTTTAAATGAAACTTCCTACACCTCAGCTACCACCATTGCCCCTTGGCCTGGCATTGGACATCACTCAGCAGAGCTGGCTCCAGCCTCCTGGCACTCACCTTTGCATCTTTATAACCACTGATGAGGTCACCTCTCAGTCTCCTCTCCAAGTAGCCCAGCCCCAGCTCCCTCAGGCTCTCCTCCTAGCAGAGCTATTCCATTCCCTTCAGCATCTCTGTGGCTCTGTGCTGGACTCTCTCAAGTACTTCTTGAACTGGGGGGCCCAGAAATGGACACAGTACTACAGATGTGGTCTCAGCAGGGCAGGGCAGAGCAGAGAGGCAGGAGAACCAATCTTGACCTCCAAACCACAGCCCTCCTAATGCACCCCAGACTGGCATTGCCCCTCCTGGCCACCAGAGCACATTGCTGCCTCATACTCAACCCCCCATCAACTGGGACCCCCAAATCCTTTTCCTCTTCACTGCCTTCCAACAAGTCAGTCCCTAACCTATCCTGTTCCCTGGGGTTGTTCTTTCCCAGGTGCCAGACTCCCCCCTTGTCCTTGTTGAATTGCATTCAGCTTCTTCCTGCCCAACCCTTCAGCTTGGTCCAGTCTCGCTGGATGTCAGCACAGCCTCCTGCTGTGGCAGTCACTGCCCCCAGTTTGGTGCCATCAGCAGAGGCTGAACTATTGGAGAGGTTTATTTATAGGTGGGACATGGTTTATGGCCATGGTGGGGTTGAGGATCTTAGAGAGCTTTTCCAACCCAAACTATTCCATGAGTCTCTACTCCTCTTCCTGGAGGATTTGTTTCACCAACAAACACATATTGATGGCTACAATTACCTGAAGGGAGGTTGTGGCCAGGTGGGGTTGGGCTCTGCTGCCAGGCAGCCAGCAACAGAACAAGGGGACACAGCCTCAAGCTGTGGCAGGGCAGGTTCAGGCTGGATGTTAGGAGGAAGTTGTTGGCATTGGAGAGTGATTGGCATTGGAATGGGCTGCCCAGGGAGGTGCTGGAGTCTCTGTCCCTGGAGGTATCACACAGTATCACCAAGGCTGGAAGAGACCTCATAGATCATCAAGCCCAACCCATTACCACAGAGCTCAAGGCTAGACCATGGCACCAAGTGCCACATCCAATCCTGCCTTGAATTGAAGCCAAGCCTGGCTGGGGCACTTAGTGCCATGGTCTGGTTGATTGGCCAGGGCTGGGTGCTAGGTTGTGCTGGCTGAGCCTGGAGCTCTCTGCCAACCTGCTTGATTCTATGATTCTAAGAAACAGGTCCAAGCTTAACCACATCTTCTACCCCATTTCCCCTTCAACAAGGCCAAATAAATGCCTTTGTGCTTTGGACTGAAGAGGAGCAACACTCTGCTCCCCTGAGGTGTTTCAAACAAAGCTCTTGCAAGCCCTTTCTGAAGCTCCTCAGTTGTATTTCCAGACATGCTCCTGCTCTGTGCTCTGGAGAAATGGATTAAAGAAGCCCTTTGAAGTGCTGCTGCCCATGAGCTGCTCTGGGGCAAGCTTTTTGTCGTGCCCTGGCAGCAGGAAAGCAGCACCACTCACCCTACCTTCAGCTCTTTTTGTGCCCAGGTGACTGCCTGGTGGACGTGGGGCAGGCTGTGGATGTGCTGCCTGGACTTCAGCAAGGCCTTTGGCACTGTCTGCCATAGCAAACCCCTGGCCAAGCTGGCAGCCCATGGCCTGCAGAGGGGCACTCTGAGCTGGGTGAGGAACTGGCTGGATGGCAGAGCCCAGAGGGTGGTGGTGAACGGTGCCAAAGCCAGCTGGCAGCTGGCACTAGTGGTGTGCCCCAGGGATCAGTGCTGGGCACAGGCCTGTTTAATATCTTCACTGATGATCTGGGCCAGGGGATTGAGTCCAGCATCAGTGAGTGTGCAGACAACACCAAGTTGGCAGCATGTGGGGATCTGCTGGAGGGTAGGAGAGCCCTGCAGAGGGACCTGGGCAGGCTGCACAGATGGGCACAGTCCAACACCAGGAGTTTTAACAAGGCCAAGTGCAGGGATCTACACTTTGGCCACAACAACCCCAAGCAGTGCTACAGGCTGGGGACAGAGTGGCTGAGAGCAGCCAGGCAGAGACACACCTGGGGGTGCTGGTTGGCAGCTGAATGTGAGCCAGCAGTGTGCCCAGGTGGGCAGCAGAGCCAGTGGCATCCTGGGCTGGCTCAGGAGCAGTGTGGGCAGCAGGACAAGGGAGGTCCTTCTGCCCCTGTGCTCAGCACTGCTCAGGCCACACCTGGAGTGCTGTGTCCAGTTCTGGGCTCCTCAATCCAGGAGAGATGTTGAGGTGCTGGAAGGTGTCTGGAGAAGGGCAGCAAGGCTGGGGAGGGGCCTGGAGCACAGCCCTGTGAGGAGAGGCTGAGGGAGCTGGGGGTGTGCAGCCTGCAGAAGAGGAGGCTCAGGGCAGACCTCATTGCTGTCTGCAGCTACCTGAAGGGAGGCTGTAGCCAGGTGGGGTTGGGCTCTGCTGCCAGGCAGCCAGCAACGGAGCAAGGGGACACAGCCTCAAGCTGTGCCAGGGCAGGTTGAGGCTGGATGTTAGGAGGAAGTTGTTGTCAGAGAGAGTGATTGGCACTGGAATGGGCTGCCCAGGGAGGTGCTGGAGTCGCCGTGCCTGGAGGTGTTTAAGAGGAGGCTGAATGAGGCACTTAGTGCCATGATTTAGTTAATTAGAAGGGTTAGGTTGTATGTTGGGTTTGGTGATCTCAGAGGTCTTTTCCAACCTGCTAAATTCTGTGATTTCTGGAACCAGGGAAGTGTTTTGGGTGGAAAACCCTTCCAAGATCATCCAGTCCAACCTCACCACAGCCACTAAACCATGCCCTCAGGTGCCATGGCCACAGGTTTCTTGAACACCTTCAGGGATGGGGACTCCACTACCTCCCTGGGCAGCCTGTGCCAATCCCTCACCACTCTGGCAGCAAAGACATCTTTCCTCATCTCCAACCTGAGCCTCCCGTGGCACAATTTCAGGTCATTTCCTCTCCTTCTATCACCTGATCCTAGGGAGAAGAGCCCAACCTCACCTGGCTACAACCTCCCTGCAGGGAGCTGCAGACAGCAATGAGCTCTGCCCTGAGCCTCCTCTGCTGCAGGCTGCATACCCCCAGCTCCCTCAGCCTCTCCTCACAGGGCTGTGCTCCAGGCCCCTCCCCAGCTTCACTGCCCCTCTCTGGACACCTTCTCCAGGCTGATCAGCTCCAGTTTCCCTCAGCTGCTTCTCCCCAGCCCTGTTCTCCATACCCTTCCCCACCTAGTGCCCACCTGCAGTGGCACTGCCCAGAGCACCAACCCTGCCTCCCTCCTTCCAAACCCCCTGACTTGGTGCCAGCAGATCTGCAAAGTCCTGACCCTCACACATGCACCAAACACTGCTGTGCTGAGGGCTGCATCAAGTCCCCCTGCTCAGGCTTCGCCACCCTGACCCCCACCAGCACGTGAAGGGCCTAAAAGCTGTCACCCATGGCACAAAGTGAGAGCTTTAATATTGAGCATATTCATCTGCAGCCATTTCTAGTTAATGGAACACAGCAAAGTGTGGAGAAAAATGGGACCATTACAGTAAAAACAACAACAAATTAAACTCCAACGCAATTAGAGAGCAATTAGGGAGCTGTCCTCTGGGAGCAGTTTGGAACTCTGGGTCTTTGTCAAATCTGAGCTCTCTGCAACTTTATTTCTTTCTAATTAATAAATGAAGAGGTGAATGGCACATCCCCCCCCACCCCAGCCCCCTGAAAAATGCCATCCCCTGCTCTGCAGGAGCAGAAGGTGGTGGCAGGTAGAAGTGTTCACACCTCCCAGCTGAGGAGAACTGCAGCTGTCAGCAGAACGAGGTGCAAAGGCAGGGAGAACAGAAATCACCTCCTGTGTCTGTGGCAAGGTGACCAGAAATGCAAAGACCCAAATGCTCCTGTTCAAGAGCCAGGCTGAGCAGGCACCAGCAGGCAGCACACAGCAGCAGCTATCCTGGAAAACCATTTGTTGTCCTACACACAGCTCCCACAGAGCCCAGAACCCCTGAGTGCAGCTCCCCTCCACTTGGTAAACTTAACTCCTGTATGCACCACTTGAGCCAGCTGCTGCAGAAAGGGGCAGGATGTCCTCTGGGCATTGGTCTCTGCTGCATCCTGGGCAGAGCACAGGGTACCTTCAGCAACCCATGGTGGCATGGGTGCCCACACCCTGCCCAAGCTCATCTCTCCATCACCCCAGCGAGTCTGCAAAGGAGTGCTTGGCACATCCTTCCCTGGAGAGCAGAGGACAGGGAGTGTAGTGCTGAGAAAGTGCCCAATAAATTGCAGGAGCACTGAAACAAAGGGGCAGGGAGGCACCACCCCACTGAGCCTTTCCAGTCTGGGACACAAGCTGCCTGAAGGTCACAGCTGCAAAGCCAGCACAGCAAAGCCTGGATCCCTCCAACCCTCCTGCAGGGGACACAGCCAGAGGGCACACTGCAGAAAAGATGGCATGGCCTGCAGAAAGCCTTCCTGCTCGGGTCCTGGAGCTGCTACTGCTCCTGAGGACAGCTCCATCTGCACGACCCAAGCCCAGAACTTCTCAGCAAGGGCTGTTTTTCACACTTTTGAAAGGAATCACAAAGCTTCCATATGTCCTGCTGCCTGCTGGCAGGGAGATGAGCCCCTCTGCCTTCAGTCAAGGAAGGCACCTGTGCAGTGGAAGGAGGTGGCAGCCCTGACCTTCTTCCATTTCTGGACCCAAATCCACCCTTGGGAACACCAGAGGCCCCATTTTGGCCTAGAAATTGGCCCAGTTCTGATCTCTCAATCCAGTTCTGGATCTCAGGTCACACCTCCTTCCTTGGGAGCTTAACCCAGATAAAGTGAAGCACCCAGATCTGACAGCACCCAGGCCACACAGGGCAAGGATCAGCCAGGACCAGCCCCAGCTTCTTTGTTTCTGAGTGGGCTTGGGGACTTTCCCTCCCCACAGCTGCAATACTCCTGCAAAGAGGGATGAGAAACCCATGTCTGGACCAGCACAGCCTGGTAAACCCCTGGGCATGAATAGGGTGAGGTGGGTGGTGCAGTGCCACACAGGCAGCCAAAACCCCCACAGAGGAAGCAAGTTGGGCTGCCCATGGGCAGAAGGCAGCAGGTCAGCAAGGCTCAGCATGGCTCAGCAAGGCTCAGCTGGCTGCAGCAATCCCTGCACAAACTGGAAGCACAAACAAACCAGATCCAGGGAAATCCCAGCAAAACCTTCACACACAGACACCTTTTGAAGGAGGGTTGGTGGAGACCTCTCCAGGGAGTAGGATGTGCCCTACAGCACACCTGGGAACGCAGAGATGCAGCAGCACTCCACTTCCTCTGGGCTTTTCAGCACAGGAGAGGATAGAGAAGGGGAGGGAAGGCTGCAGGAGGAAGGCTGGATGAGGGAGGAAGGTTGGATGAGGGAGGAAAACTAAGGCAGCACAACTCAGAGCCAAGAGAAGTGACTCCTGCAACATTCACCCCAAGTCAGCCAGGTGCAAACTGCTAGGCAGGGATGAGGATTAGTTCTTTGGAGTCACTCAGAGTGGTCAGCTAAAAACCGGCTGAGAGGGGTGGAAATCAGCCCAAATTTTGGCAGAGTCCTGCCCCAGGATGTGGCCAGAAGGCAGGATTCTCTCCAGGGAAAGGGATGCAGGAGGTGCTAGAGTGGGAACATTGGGATGAGGAGGTTTACAACTGACAGATCAACACTGCCCTGGGAGTGACAGAAGATTCCTTCTACTCCTGATAAAATTGGGGCGAAGACTCATTTTTACTCTAGAAAGCTGCTGTGCTGCCCCTCCCTCCTGTCCCTTCCTACAGCAGATGAGTCACTGTCTAGCACCTTGACAAAAAGATTTCTAGGAGGCAATTTGATCAAGTCCCTGCCATTCCCTGTCCCCCAGCAGTGCAAGGCAAGGAGAAGTGGCAGGAGATGCTCCAGGGCTGCTGTCCCTTTCCCGGGGAACGCCAAGAGCCCCAAAGCTGAAGGCCCCTGCTCCACATTCCCCTCTCCAGCAGCATCCCCAGCTCCCTGGGCTCACCTCTGGCATTCCCTGGGTGTTTTGCAGCTGGGCTGCAGGTGCCTGTGCAAGAGCCAGCAGCAGGATCTCAGGCAGGGAATGCAGGCTGGCTATTTTCAGAGGGCTCCTCCAGGCTTTGCAAACCTCACTCCTCAGCCAGCACTGCCACGCTAAGGTCACTCCAACATCAGAGCAAGGCAAAAGCAGCGTGTGGCTGCCCAAAGGGCAGCAGCTGGGGCATGCTTAACATCCAGGAGCTGAGGAGACACTGCCCAGGTCTGGTTTCACTAATCGATGGGCGCAGATCACCAGCGGCTCCATCAGCCCAAGGGTCAGTTGGGAGAGATCTTTTGTGCAGCCCCAAACAGCAGTCACCTCGCTCCTGCTGCAGAAGGGACAGCTTCTGCTTGCCTCTCAGGCCTATGGATGACTCCAGAGCAACGTGCAGGGCCAGCTAACCCTCCAGAGATGCCAACCAGCCCCACAACAATGCCAGACTCATTCCAGATTGCTCTCCTCTGCTGCCATACGGACTGGCAGCTGCTTTCCCGCGGGTGCTGCAGTGAGTCTGGCCAGGGCTGTCCCCAGGGACAGCAGCCCCGGTCCCCTGCGCTCAGCTGCCACCCTGGAAAGGAGCTTTTGCTCTCCGAGAGATGCTGACTTGGGAAGTTCTCCAAACTTCCCAAACAACAGAGAGCACAGCCTTGTTTCCCTGCATCCGCAGACATCCCTGCTCGCACACTGCCGGCACAAGCGGCTCCTGTTCCCACGCTGGATGTGAGGATGTCTATGCAGAGTTCCTCCAGGAAAAGCACCCCGAGACTCCCGAGTGGCCGCTGCTGGGGCTGCCTCCCGAGGGATGCTGGCCCCGAGGGGCCGGCTCGGCCCACAGCTGGCTGCGGAGCTCAGCAAAAACTCCTCCGGGGAAATAGTCCAACAGGCACGGGGCTCGATCACTCACACAGCGTCTGCTGGGCACCACAGGCACCGGGCTGGCACAGCCCGCACAGGGACCAGTTCCTACCCAGGGTCCGGGCCGGCACAGCTCGCACAGGGACCGGTTCCCACCCCGGGTCCAGGCTGGCACAGCCTTCCCAGGGACCTGTTCCTACCCAGGGTCCGGGCTGGCACAGCTCGCACAGGGACCGGTTCCCTCCCAGGGTCCAGGCTGGCACATCTCGCACAGGCACCGGTTCCCAGACACTGGGACTAGTTCCCATCCCGGGTCCGGGCTGGCACAGCCCGCAGAGGGACCAGTTCCCATCCCGGGTCCAGGCGGGCACAGCCTGCACAGGAACCGGGCCGGGTCCCCATCACCGGCTCCCCGCTGTAGCAGCGGCTGCGGTACCTGAACGGCTCCGGCAGCCCCGCCGCACCCGGCCCCTGATCCCGGCCAGCCTCCCGTCGCTCTCCCACCACCGCTGCCGTGCAGCAGCTCGGATTTTCCCGCTAAACTTTCCTCCAACTCTCCCCAGCAGCTGCCCGCAGGGAGCGGGGCCGGGCGGTACCTTGCGCGGCGGCGGGGCCGGGCGGCGCGGGCAGCAGGGCGGCTCCAGCGATGCTGCCGGGGAAGGCGCACGCCGGGGCTGCCAGCGCCGATCTCCTCCTCCCCACCAGCTCCTTCAGCAGCAGCCCAGGCCGACTGTGCTGGGAAGGCGCTGGGCGATGCTCGGCTGCGCTCCAGCTCCACCCCCCAGCAGCAGCGATTGGCTCCGCCGAGCTCTGCAAGGCTGCACTGGTCCCAGCAGCCTCCCTCCGCATCCAGCTCCCACTAACAGCAGGAGCTTCCTCAGCACCAATTCCCACGGCCCGAGACAGGTCCTGGGCTGGGGCAGGCTTGGCACGGCAGGGCAGAGGACGGCAGAGGTACCCGAGACAAGCCTACCGCAGGGCATCCAAAAGGGATTTGGTAAGGATGTGCAGATCTGATGTGCAGGGCAGAGGCTGTGAAGGATATCCCAGGCTCCAGGGCGGATGTGTGTACGTCCAGATCCCTGCTTTTGCAGGTGGCACACTTATTTTAATACCCTGGGTTTATGGAGCACATTGCTGAGCACTGCAGGCACCCAGTGAGGGAGAGCAGGAGCCCCACGGGGATGGAGGATAGGAGAAGTTCTCAGGAGAGAAGAAATGAGACAGAGAAATTAGAAACTAATTATTTGGAGTGAGGGTGGGGAGACACTGGAACAGGTTGTCCAGGGAGGCTGTGGATGCCCCCTCCCTGGAGGTGGTTAAGGCCAGGTTGGATGAGGCCTTGAGGAACCTGGGCTGGTAGGAGGTGTCCCTGTGGCTGGGAGCTTGGAACTGGATGAACTGCTTGGTACGGTGGAATTTTCTGTTCCACCTTTGCTGAACTGGCAGAACCTCCCCTGCCAGCTCACGAGGCTTGCTACCTGCAGGTTAGGTAAGAAACAGGGACGTGATGGAGCTCCCAGCCCTGCCAGGTGACATTTCCAGCCTGTGATTCACAGGCAGACAAGGAGCAGGGCAGTAAATCTGGCTCTGCTCACCTCCCTCTGTCCCCAGCAGCAGGAGGGAGGAGGGTACATGTCTCTGCAGGGCAGAGATATCTCCAAAGCCTTTGCAGCTCAAGGCAACGGGAGGTTGCCTCTGGAGGGAAAGGGGATACTTGTTTCATGCTGAGATGTGGAAAGGCTCTTTCACACCTTCGCTTCCAAAGCCAGGTGAAACCAAGCATGCTTCCTTCTCCCACTGTGTGTTCAGCTCTGCCCTGCAGACACCTCCCACCAGCAGGGCACTGCCCAGGGACATCCTGAGGGTGAAGGAGCTCAGAGAAATGCTAATGAGCACTGGGGGCTCAGTGCCCTCTCCAGAGTGAAGAAATAAACTCTAGTCTCACGCTGCCCATCCAGGCCACCAAGGTGATAAAAATCCAAAGCAAAGGCTCCCTCCCTTCCAGAGGGCAAAGCTGCCTTTGCCTTGATGTTCCTCTTGAAAGCCCCCTCAGAAATGCACAGGGGTAAGCTGGAGCTGCAGGCAGCTTTGACCCACACAGGACCCCCTCCACAGCAGAGGGACCCTGCCCTGCCCTGCCTTGCTGAGGGTGGTTCCTTCCCCCACAGCACTGTGGGGAGCAACCTGGGCAGGCTGAGAGCTGTCCCTGGCAGGTGGCAGAGTCCCTGCTCTGAAGGACAGCCCTGCCCACCCCTGGCTGCAGAGCCACCTTCACAGCTCTTCAAAATTGCCAAACAAGAGCCCACTCCTCACAGGTGCCATGAGCTGTGGCTGTGCCAGCTTTTAGGAGGTGCCTCCAAGAACAGCAGATCAAACTGATTAGAGGCCTCTCCCTTCCCTCACAGAAGAGCTCTGCTCTCTAAGCATCACCTTGGCCAGAGCCTGATGGAAATCCTGCATCTCCAGATAACAGGGATAAGAGAACAGCCAAACCCAAGTGGTAGCCCTGGGTGCCAGCTTTCCAGGCACTTAGCAGTCAGGGGTAGCTGATGGCCACTAAGCTTGTGCCGGGAGCACCTTTGATAAGTGAATCTGTTTAGTTTGGTTTGTTTCTATCCAATTCACCTTGCAGAGAGTCTGAGGAATTCCCCCCTAGTGCCAAGTAGCTGCCTGAGCCTCAGAGTGCTGCTGCACTCCTGCTCCTGGGGACGTGGAGCCTCACCCAAGTGCTGAAACAGACTTTAAATCACCTCCTATCAGGCAGACATTAAGAGAGGAGAGAAAAGGCTCCAGCAGCAATATTTTTTTTCCCATTTCCAGCTTAATCTGTTTGACAGCAGCAACAAACTACCTTCAGGATCCTGCTTGGCTCTTTAAGCTGTAAAACTAAGAAATAAATAACACACACACATAACCCCCCCCACCCCAGACAACCCAAAAAAAGAATAAGCCAACTTCTAAGGAGCATTTGAGCCTTGCTTCTAAGCCTCCCAAACTGACACAAACTCCTTAGAGCTGCCACCTGCAGCCTCAGATACTTCAGTGCTAAGAAGGGCAACATCAGACAATGTTTGCAGTGCTGCAGCTGCCATCCAGGGAAGAGATTTCTGAAGTCTCTTCCTCACTTCTCTTTTTTTTTTTTCCCTTTAATTTATTTATTTCATTCCTTTTTTTCTTTAGGATTACATAATTCCCAGCAGCTTCCACCCTCCCTTGTCATGGCAGTGCCAGAAATGTCTGCGATCACTTTACTAATTAATCGATCCTTTGGCATTTCCCGAGGTGCAGCCTCTCTCCCCCTGCCTCTCACAGATTGCTGCCTGCCTCCCTTCACACAGGGAGCAGGAACCTTTCCTCTCCCTAGGGAGGTAAACTCCCCAAGGTCTCCTCAAGAGCCTGGCAATGTCCCCGTGGTGCCAGCTCAGCGTGCCAGTGTGGCACAGAGCTGGGGGCCCACACAAGGCTCCCCAGACTAAAATGCCTATGAGCAGAACTCTCTTTTGCAGAGAAATAATGGCAAGAATGAGTGATTCATTCCTGCCCTCCTCTGTGCCAAGCAAACAGGTTACCCCGTGGCCCTCTCCCATAGACTTGGGCAGCTTTGGCTTTCAGCAAGGCACAGAGCTGCAGAATTCAGCTCTTGCTCCATCCCAGCCCCCTGCCAGGGCTCGGGAATGTATTTACCAGTCCTGAGCTGGGATAACTTTGGAACAACCTGAAACACATCAAAACAAGGAGCTGTAAAGCAGCAGCCGTGATTGATTAATCACAGTAGTGAAGCTGAAGGGTTTGATCATTTTCTAAGGCTCTTTAACATCTTATTCTCCAAAGAAGGAGAGGTTACCACAGCCCTGGAACAAAGCAGAGCAAAACCAGGGCTGCTGGCTCCTGGGAGAGGCTCTGGACAGGTTGTGCTGAGCATCCAGCGCCTCTGGGCAGCAGGAGATCAAGACAGATGAGTGAACTTGCCAAGCTGCCCCCAGGTGAGAGGGAAATAGACTGGCTGACATCACTGGCCAGCTTCTTGAGATGTTCACAGGCTGCCTGCACAGGGAGATCACTCACCAGCACCATGGCCTGATCCTGCATAGCCTGCAAGGCCTCTGAGGCCATTTCCACAACCTGAGCCTGACGGACACAGCACTGAACAAAGCAGCAAGGGTGGGTTTGCCCCTTGGAGGTGCCCAGTCAAGCCAGGTCGAGTCACCCTCTTCCTTGAGGAAGGTCCCAACCTCACTTCTCTTGCAGGGCGATGCCAATGCAGTAGCACTAAGGCAGGTGTGGAAGGGGAACTTGTGCCACACTGTGGCCAGGGGATGGATCAGAACCAGGCTCTGCAGGACTATTGATCTGCCCTTGGCTTAAAAGCTCCATTCACCCTCTTTCCCCAAGAGAGGGAAAAATAGAAGCCTGCTGCCTTCAAAGTAATTTTCTTAATTAGCAATCACTGCACAGGTCAGGGGGCATGGCAAAGGCAGGGGTGGAAGGGAAATAAGCAAGGGTGGGGAAGGGAAACAAGCAAAGAGTGCTTAGGTTTCTCACAAGGCACAGGCAGGGCCAGCTCCTGTTTGCATCCACAGCTCAGCGCCTGCACATCACAGGCAGGGCTAGCAGGGTGCAGGTCACCTTGGCAGGCAGAGGGGGGACTGCTGGAGGGAGCTGCATTTTGCACTTCAAAAATCTCCTTTCTATCTCGCTCCAGCAGCACAACTGACAGGTGGTGATTGCCAGGCTAGCCAGGGGACAGCAAAGGGCACTGTTCCAAGCCTTCCTCTGGAATGCCACTGACTGGGCTTCAGCCTGTGGATTCAGAGTGCATTCAGGAGAGAGGAGAGATGATCCTCTGCTGTGCAATGCAGCAACATCTGGCATTCCTCTCGGCGTTTGCTATTTCCCTTCTCCCCCTTGGGCTATTCTGTGCTATCCACGTTCGGTTCTCTGAGCTGGCAAGCATGGGGGAGTGAGGAGGAGAGGAAACTGTGGGCAAAAGCAGAGTCACCTGCATCTTGTTTATGAGACATCCCTGCAGTAAACTCTGCCTCAACTGGGACCTCATTTCCAATGAGATGTGGGACCAACTGAGAGGCTGGCACTGCCCCCTCCCTGGTGTGCCCCCGGCGCAGGAGCTGCGGGCAGGTGAAGGCTGCGGCACTCACCCGAGCAGCCTTCAGCGCTGCTGCCACTCCTCTCCCAAATCCAATTCCCATTTCCGATGAGAGCAGAGATTGCAGAGCGATGCAGAGCACAGAGCTGCACCAGCTCAGGGCACAGCAGCTGCTCAGAAGAGCCAGGGGAAGGAGACACGAATGCAGCAGAGCTTCTGCCGGAGCCACAGAGCCGCAGGCAGGGGCGCGCAGGGCGAGAATCTGCGTTCAGCAGGGCCAGCCGAGGCTGAATGTCACCCGAGCTGTGCTGCCCCTTGCTGCCCATCTCCTCCAGCAGCACAGCCTCTGCCCTGGCAGAAGATGCCGTCTGGCACAACAGTAAGAGCCTTCAGCCCCAGTCCCAGCACTCTCAGGCTGGGCAAAGCCTCAGCAGGTTCCATCAGAAGGGCTGTGCCTTGACCAGATGCTTTCTGCTTGCCCCACACGAGGCTCTTTCTGCTCCAGCCTGCTGCTCCTCAGCTTCGCCTGGCAGAGCTGCTGCTGCAGTCCATAATCTTGCTCAGAGCCCACCCTCTGTGCACCCAGAGCAGCACCAAACAACCTACTGGGACCTGGGCAGTCTCTGCTTCTTTGAGATATAACAACTGAGATTCTCTTTTAAGGATGGCAGCCTTTAAGATTCTCCTTCTCTGACATTCAGCAGTGAAACCAGAGAAGGCAGCAGCAGCTTTTGTGCAGAACAGAGTTTGCTGAGCACGTTTCAGTCCTTCACTGAGGTTCATGGGCCCTTCTGCCAGTTGGTGCTGTTTCAAAGAGCTCAAGCTGGTGCCTGACCCTGGCTCCACCACACTGTTGAACATGCCTGCGGGATGTCCCCAGACAGGTTTCTTTGATTTCTTTAGTCCATCCTCCACTGCACTTTTTAATCCTCAGGATAACAAAAGGCTGAACTGCAGCTGCCTTCCAGGATCTCCAACTCTGGAGGAGCATCTTCAGCTCTGTGCATAAGAACTGCAGCACCCAGGGAGCTTGAACAAAGAGCCCCAGGCAGCCCCAGCCTGAAACACTGGGAACAATGCCATCCTCCACTGGGAGGGGAGGGTGTTTGGAAATGCAATTTCCGAGGTCACCTTTTATCATCCAGGCAAGTAGAGCCCAGCGCTGCTTTTGTCAGCCAGAGCCAGCACTGGGGACTTCCTTGCAACCACCAAACATCTCCAACAGGTCCTCTCCCACCTTCCCAGCAGCTGAACCCTGGAGCAGGCAGAGGGGAAGCCAGCTGCCACCAGCACTCTCCTTGAAAAATTGCAGGCCCATCCCTGAGGACAGAAAGGTTTGGTCCAACGAATCTCAGAGGCTAAATAAATTTTACACTTCTCTTCTGAGAAATCCTCAGAGCAAAGCCTGGAAGATGCAGCGAGCCCAGACAGAAACATATTTCCCCTGTGGTTCCCCTGATGCCTGCCTGCCAGCACACAGACATGCAATTTGTGCCTCACTAGGCAAAACCCAGTGAAGTGTTTAACTTGACAACAGGAGCATTTCTCTGAACACGGCCACCTCGACTGACCCTGGCACAGCTTCACAGGCTCCCCCTGCGCCTCCCCAACACCCACTCCTGCAGCCGCCTGCAACACTCCACCTCCCAGCAATTATTAGCTCCACACCAGTCCTGCAGGCCCCTCATGCACTGTTTAACATCCAGTAGTCCTTCATTGCCACCCTCCTGCTGCTGCCCCAGGAAGTTTGGGGGTTCTCACATCCCCTTCCAGCAGAGGAGCACAAAAGCTGCCTTTGCGCTGGGAGGTCTGGCACAGCAGGCACAGCCCAGGCATGGGGAGGCTGCATGGAGATGGGCCCCGTGGAGCAGAAAGCCTGGCACAAAGGTTGGCTCTTGCACAGGGAAAACATGGACCTTAGCCCAGGCTGAGCTGCATCATGGAAGCTTGTAAACAGCAGCCTGCCTTGGCCTGGAGCTCACCAGGCACTGCTTCCCAGTGGCTTCGAGACACGGGGACCCATCTCTCTGCCCACACCACCAACAAAGCCTTCCACCCAAAGCTCCTTTCCATCAGCAATGTGTGCCCTGTGCTGCCCTTTCCCCGCTAGAAACATTTCCTCATCTCCAACCTAAGCCTCCCCTGGCACAATTTCAGGCCATTTCCTCTCCTTCTATCACCTGATCCTAGGGAGAAGAGATCAGAGCAATGATGCAGACAGGTTGCAATGAGCAGACAGGTTGCAATGAGCAGACAGGTTGCAATGAGCAGACAGGTTGCATCTGCTTGCATGTGTCCAGAGAAGGAATTTCTCTCTCAGAAGCAAATTACTTACTCAGGTGTGCCCCCACACACAGTAGATGTAGCACCAGAGTGTTTTCTATACCTGCCCTAGCCCAAAAATAGAATCATAGCATCAAGCAGGTTGGAAGAGAGCTCCAAGCTCACCCAGCCCAACCTAGCACCCAGCCCTGCCCAAGCAACCAGACCATGGCACTAAGTGCCCCAGCCAGGCTTGGCTTCAACACCTCCAGGCATGGCCACTCCACCACCTCCCTGGGCAGCCCATTCCAATGCCAATCACTCTCTCTGCCAACAACTTCCTCCTAACATCCAGCCTCAACCTGCCCTGGCACAACTTGAGGCTGTGTTCTCTTGTTCTGTTGCCAGGTGGCTGGCAGAAGAGCCCAACCCCACCTGGCTACAGCCTCCCTTCAGGTAGCTGCAGACAGCAATGAGCTCTGCCCTGAGCCTCCTCTGCTGCAGGCTGCACACCCCCAGCTCCCTCAGCCTCTCCTCACAGGGCTGTGCTCCAGGCCCCTCCCCAGCCTTGCTGCCCTTCTCTGGACACCTTCCAGCACCTCAACGTCTTTCTTGAATTGAGTGTCCCAGAACTGGACACAGCACTCCAGGTGTGGCCTGAGCAGTGCTGAGTACAGGAATGCTGGGCAAGGTTTGGCTGCCTTGCTATAAATAGTTCCCAGCACTGCTGAGCCAGGATTAATGACTTTTCTAATTATACCACCATCAGTGGGTGGCAGGGGAATGATGCTGGGCAGATGCCTGAGCCCACTGCTCAGTGTATGCCTGGGCTGCTCTGTGCAGAACTTACCCAGAAGTCATTCCAAGAATTCCAAGGAATATCAAGTCACAAGTGCAGCAAAAACAAACCAAAACAAAGCAAGGAAACCAAAGCAAAGCAAACCAAGGTATTTCTTAATGCTAAATAAGACACATCTGGAACCCACCCCTACCTACTCCAGGTTACTAAAAGGCTTTGGGTGGCCTCTCAGAGAGCTGCACTTCCACATAAGCAAAATGCTTTGCACCACCCCAGGGTACTGCTCCCTCCCAGCATACAGAAGACCTCTTCCATATCAGCTTCCTGATTATCCCTGGATTTTAAGTTGGCTCTGTCCTGCTGAGGAGGAGGATTTTTTCAGATGCCTGCACTGCCCAGGCTGAGCTGACTGCTCCCTGCACCACCACACAGCTTCAGCAGCTCCTAGCAGCCCTTGCAGGCCTGAGCTGTAAATCCCCTTCTCCTTTGTCCGAGCACTCCGGTTCCACATGACTTGCCAACAGCCACATAAGAATTCCTGCAGAAGGGATCTCATTTCCCCAAATGCCAGCTAGAGGAGAGCACATCTTGCATCACCTGATGGCACTTTCAGGCCACCTTCTGCCTTTGCAGCTCTGTTTTATTGCATCAGGAGCGAGAGGCAGTTCCGGAGGGGAGTGCAGTGTTCTGTTGCCAACAGAACTCTCCATTCCCGAACAGTTTGTGGCCACGGCAAAAAGTCTTTGCTCCCGAGGCCATGGCAGGTGCAGAATGTGCCTGGGAAAAGGACTGGAAAACTCAGCAGCCAAGGAGCACCTTGTTCAGTGGCTGCAGCACTGGAAGCTTCAATCTGCAGGTCCCCAGCACTGTGGCAGAGGGCATGCAGCACAGCCTGGTTTGCTCTGCTGCGTGCCCTCTGAGAGCCAGGTTTGCCATCCAGTGCTGCAGAGGCTGGGCACTGCTGGGCTTCTGGAACAGCTTTGCAGGAGCCATCTGAAGGGAAGGGATCAGGAGAGTTATTCTGCCCAGCCATTTGGAAACAACACAAGCCAGGGCTTGCAGCAGAGATCCTGCCCTTGGTCAGGTCTAATCTGAGGCAGTAACAATTCCATCAGTTCCACAAGGCTTGGGGTCCTGCAACTCAGGTTAAAGGAACTGCTATGGGATTCAGATGTCAGTGCAGGGAGGTGTGGTGCTTGTGCTCCACATGCCTGGTTCCTGCTGGGGAGTGACACCACTGGGTCAGAGCAGCCTGGCAGGATGGCAGAGAGGACCAAGGCAGCGTGGGAGAGCTGCACTGCTGGAGCTTCAAGGCAAGAGAATCACAGACCCAGAGAATGGATTGGGTTGCAAGGGACCTTCGAGTTCACCTTGTTCTAACCTCTCTGCCAGGGGCAGGGACACCTCCTGCCAGACCAAGTCCCCATCCAACCTGGCTTTCAACACTTCCAGCTTTGGAGCTGTCAGAGGGTGAGGCCCATCCCATCCCACAGCCTCACACTTCCCAGGGAGCTGCTGCCACACAGAGAGGCTGTGCCCTCAGCACCATATGGCAGCTCCTGGCCCCCAGGCTCCGGAGCATGGCTTCACTTCTGTTCCACCGCCAGCCCTGTCAGAGTGCCCCAGAAACCACTGCTGCTATTTTTAGAGGGTTAACAAATACCTCTAGAAAACAAAAAACAACAAACCAAACCCAAACCAACCAAAACCCCAATCCATTGCTGACTCCCTCTCAGTCCAGCCCTCCAGGAAGGGTCACAACCATCAGCCCTGGAGCTGCAAAGACAAAATGCCAACTGATGAGCTCTGTGTTCCCCTCACCCACCTGCCCACGGCCAGGGAACACCAGCAAACAAGTCACCTTCGCTTTGGTTGCCAAGGTTTCTCATTTTTATGTATAACTCTACATATTTATAGTGCCCCTTGCTATCAAACCAGAGCAAAGGAACAGCAGATAACACAGCCCAGCAGAATTGTTTCTTCCCCAGAACGTTGTTTTTTTCTCCAGCGAGGCGCCAGGAGCTCTTTAAAGTCTTTTTTATTGCATCCCGCGTCAGAGGCAAAAATTGTGTTTCAAAGGCACTTTAACTTTGAGGACACAAAATGCAGATCGTGTCCTGTGCCACCTGCAGACAGGCAGAGGTTTGACCCACATTTAGGGAAACTTCTGAGGGGGAAGAAGGGGTTCTGCTGGAGAGGGCTGGGCCACTTACAACACCTGAAAGAGAAAAGGTCACAGGGAAATCGCTGCCTTCCTAATTATAGCTCTCACTCTAGAGTTACCCTGCCACGACTCAGGTTCCCAAGTTAAATTGTCATTAAGCCTTGCTGCAGGCCCCATAACTTAATAATGACTTTTGGTATGAGAGCCTCTTCTCCACCAAGGACGTGGAGAGCATATTCAGATCAGAGGCAGGGGCAGGAGAAGCAACACACGGAGATAAAGTAAGGATCAAACTCAGAACACAGCCCAGGGGCTGCCCTGCCCTTTCCACAAGGTCTAAACTCCATGGACCATATCCACACTTGCCTGCACTCATGGCTGCCCCAGGGGATGTTGGACAAGTGGGGATGCTCAGGCACCTCACCCCAGTGTCACCTCCAGCCTGATCCTGACTGGCTTTGGAGGTGCTGGAGACCATTCCAGCAGCCCCAGCACGCAGTTAGCAGGCTGCAGGAAGGATGTGCCCCTGGCTGCAGAATTCCCCTGTTCCCAAAGGACCAAGAGAGGCTGTGAGGATGATGAAGGGACTGGAACATCTGCCTGATGAGGAGAGGCTGAGAGACCTGGGGCTGTGTAGCCTGGAGAAGACTGAGAGGAGATGATATGAATGGTTATGACTATCTGAAGGTTGGGGGGCAAGAAGCAGGGGCCAGGCTCTTTTCAGTGGATCAAGGGCAGTGGACACAAACTGGGACCCATGAAGTTCCACCTCAACATGAGGAGAAACTTCTTTGGTGTGAGGGTGTTGGGAGGCCTGGAGCAGGTTGTGGAGTCTCCTTCTCTGCAGACTTTCAAACCCCACCTGGAGGCATTCCTGTGTCACCTGCCCTGGGTGACCCTACTTTAGCAGGAGGTTGGACTCAATGATCTGCACACAGTACTCCAGACCCCACCTGGAGTCCTGTGTGCAGTTCTGGAGCCCCCAACACAAGAAGGACATGGAACTGCTGGAGCCAGTCCAGAGGAGAGCCACGAAGATGCTCAGAGGGCTGCAGCAGCTCTGCTCTGAGGACAGGCTGAGAGAGTTGGGGCTCTGCAGCCTGGAGAAGAGAAGGCTTCGAGGAGACCTTAGAGTGGCTTTGCAGTATCTGAAGGGAGCCTACAGGAAGGCTGGGGAGGGACTATTGACAAGGTCTGGGAATGTCAGGACGAGGGGGAATGGGTTTGAACTGGCAGAGGGGAGATTCAGACTGGATGTTAGGAGGAAGTTCTTTACAGTGAGGGTGGTGAGACACTGGCACAGGTTGCCCAGGGAGGTTGTGGATGCTTCCTCCCTGGAGGTGTTCAAGGCCAGGCTGGATGAGGCCTTGAGCAACCTGCTCTAGTGGGAGGTGTCCCTGCCTATGGCAGGGGGTTGGAGCTGGATGATCCTTGAGGTCCCTTCCAACCTAAACCATTCTATGATTCTATGATCTCTGGAGGTCGCTTCCAACCCCTACCACTCTATGACTCTATGACCTGGTTTCCCTGCTGAGCATCCTGCTTTTTGGAGCAGGCCACTTTGCCACCAGCACCAGGCAGATCTTCATCCTTTCTCAGGCACCCACTCACTGGGACACCCCAGCCCTGTCCTCCTTGTCCTCTCCTCGGGTCTGTGAAGGGAGCTCTGCAGTCACCACGCAATTAGCATTGGGAGTCACAGTAGCAGAATCAACCCACTCAGAGGTTCTGTTAGATGTTAAATAAAACCAGCAAGGCTCCCATTATATTTTCTTCCTTCCTAATTAGTTTATTAGACCAGAAATTACAAATCAAAAGACTTCTCATCTCTATTCCTTCCAGCACAGAGACTGTTATCACTTTCTGAGTTTTCTGGGGATTGACTTTTACCTTTTTTTTTGTTTCCTTTTTTTTTTTCTTCTTCTTTCCCCCCACCTCCCCCTTATGAAAAGCTTTAGCAGCCACAAGCAATTAGTGAAATGAATAAAGCAGCAGCTTGTATGTCCAGATTGGTTATGCCACAAAGAGGCACCATCCTAATTGGACTGGAATGGAAGCTTTTGACTGCTGCACCTGATCCTGCCAAAACAGGAGATGTGCAAAATTCAGCAGCAATTTCTCACCAGCAGCATCCCCACGCTCTCAGCATAAATCATCCTGGGTGTTGTTATCTGGGCAGAGGACGTGCAAAGAGCTGCTTCCAGCATTCCTTATTCTTTAAAATATATAGATATATAAATACCAAAACAAGGCAATATTTAGGGAAAGTTTAATCTTGCCAAGATTCTTTCATGAGCTGCAATTAAAAATAGGTTTAAAACGATCATGTCAGAGTCTCGTGTCGTCGTTTNGCCCTTCCCCCCCCCCCCCCCCCCCCCCCACCGCCAAAGCCCGGCAGAAAAGGACTTCAGGAGCTGTGGAGTGGTATGGGGACACTTCCAGCTGCCACCGCTGGCCGCACGCTTCTAGCTGGGGCTTGGGGTGGCTGCAGCAGAGTCACCCTAAAAACAAGGGCAAACGGCGCGGGGAGGATCGTATCGACCTCCTCTCTCTGCGCCAGTTTCCCAGTTCCCCCAGCAGGTCACTAACCAGGTGGCAGTTCGGGTGGTTGCAGCAGTACGACCCTAGAACCGCTGGGACGCGGTGGAGGATGCTCCGAGCTCCCCTCCCCTGCTCCCGGGCTTGTTCCCGGGACAAAGGCGCCCCCGTGCGGCAGGCGCTGCCGCTCTGGGGTACAAGCTCTCGGTTCCAGCAGCCCCGCCGGGACCGGCCCGGGACCGAGGACGGTGTCTGTGGGCAGCGAGAGGGCTGCCAGACCCTGCGAGGGTCATCGGGGGCGGCGGAACCTCCTCCCCTACACTCGCCCCCTGCCCTGCGCAGCCCTGCCAGCAGGTGGCACCCGCGGCTCAGGGACCGAGCCGGACGCAGCTGCTCTGCCAGAGGATGCGGGAGAGGCCTGAGTGATGCCCCGAGAGGGTCCGGCAGGATACTCGAACCCTAGGTTCAGTTTTGGGAAGGACACTGAGGGGCTGGAGCATGTCCCTGGAGGTATTCAAGACAAGACTGGATGAGGCACTCAGTGCCATGGTCTGGTTGACTGGATAGGGCTGGGGGATAGGTTGGACTGGATGAGCTGGGAGCTCTCTTCCAACCTGCTTGATTCTATGATTCCATGATTCTGACTCTATGAGCAAGCAAGCTGATGGAGAGTCTGGAGAGCAGGGCTGGGGAGGAGCAGCTGAGGGACCTGGGGAGGTTTAGTCTGGAGAAAAGGAGGCTGAGAGAAGACCTCATTGCCCTCTACAACTACCCTACAGGAGGCTGGAACCAGGTGGGGCTTGGTTTCTCATGACAGGACAAGAAATGGTCTCAACTTGTGCCAAGGGAGGTTCAGGTTGGATATTAGGAACAATTTCTTCCCAGAAAGGGCTCTCATGCACTGCCCCAAGCTGCCCAGGGAGGTAGTGGAGTCTTCATCCCTGGAGGTGTTTCAGAGCCACTTGGATGTGGTGCTGGTTCAGCGGCAGTGGAGGGGCTGTGAGCTTGGACTTGATGATCTCAAAGGTCTTTTCCAACCTCAGCAGTTCTATGGTTCTCTGATTCTCTGTCTCAGGAGGGTCCTGTGGCCAGACACAGAGTTGTGGGATGTCAGCAGATTCCCATCACTCTGCTAAAGTCCCTAAATGGATTCCTTTGTCTGTGAGTTTGGGGGTGTGTGTGAGCATCAAACCCCAAAACTGCACCTAACTAAGGGCACAGCACATCTGACTGCTCATATCCTTCCCTGCTGTTAAAGAGTTCCTCCTCCTGCATGTCTCAGATGGGGGCAACTGCCTTTTGGAGGGTCAGGCATAAACCAGCTTGGGGCACTCTGAGTTAGTGCAGCTTTCCAGCCACCCATTCCCTTGGCAGCTCCTCTGCTCCCCAGCCCACCAGCCCCCTGGATCCAGGATCCAGCTCCAGCAGCATTCCCTCTGTTTTTTTCTCAGCCCAGGTAGTGCAGGAGGAGCTCCTCCCGATCATAAAGTAAGGTGATCTGCAGGCAATTAATTCTGGACTCCGTCCCAAAGCTGAAAGCAGATCAAATTCTGTACCACTCTGGGAGACACAAGAGAGCTTTTCTGAGAGTGAGCTGAAGAAATGTTAATATCTGCAGGCAAACAAAGGCCCTCGTTCACAGGCTACCTGCTGCTCTCTGTCTTCCCTTTGATTCGGTCAGGTAATTGCAGACCATTTGGTTTCTAACTGGAATCTGATATCTGCACAGAAGTGATACCAATATCCTGCCATTAAGTCCTTTTTACTCTGACTAAACAGTTCAGGTATTGAGATCCTTATCACAGAGCAGGGCTCCAGCTCCAGCTGAGCTGTTCTGCCTGGCAGAGCAAGGAGCTGGTGCAGATGGAGAAAGGCATTTGTGTGCCTGCCTGGCCGTGCCCTTCCTTCCAGAGGGATCTTGACTGGCACAGAACGTGCAGCAGGATCTAAAAGAGCAGTAGAAGGGCACTTAGGAGAAGCCCCAGGTAGGACAGGAGATGTAATCACAGAGAATGAGGAGCTTCAAGGATCAGATGTGGCTTGGGAAATCTGCTAAAGGGATTCTGGAAGTGAGTCAAGCTCTCAGTTGGACCAATCTGTCTGCTCCTGCTATATATCCGTTATCAGACTTCCTACTCCATCACTGGATGGAACAGAAGGACCACTAAAGAAAAACAGGGTGGAAAAACAAACCTGGGTTCCAGTTTTGCCACTGCACAACCTTCTCAGGCTGGCAGATTTCCAGCGCAGGCAGGGACCGGTTACACAAGAGAGGAGAAGTATTTTGAGCACAGAGGTCAAGCAGAAACAATGCAAAACTTTACAGCCATCAACAGAACAAGAAACTCCCCAGCCCATGCTGTGCTGGGACTTGGAGAGCCCTTCTGCCAGGGAGACAAACAATAGCTGAGAAGGTGCCAGCCCAGCATGGATCCCAGGCTGCCACCTGGGAACGGGCTCCTGTGCTGCCAACTGTGAGCAGCTAAGGAGCAGAGAACTTTCACCAGCCACCTGGGAATGAGCAGGAGAGAAGGCTTCCTGCTGCCCCAGGGGCAGAAAAACAGTGCCCACCTCCACTGGCATTGTTATGCAGCCAGCTCCAGTCCTATGTCTCAGGACAGAATGGGAATTCCTCCCGGGCTAAGCAAGGAAGCTTTGTGCTGGGAAGCATCTTGTGCCCTTATCTCTGCCATTAAGTCCCTTATCTAGGCCGGCACTGCTATGCCAGCAAGCAAGGTGTGGTTTCATTGTCTGAGGACCCAGACATGTCAAAGGGCATGAGAAAGAGGTGTTCACAGCAAGATTAGCTCCTGCTAGCTCCATGCCGGACAGGAAGGAAGCCCTCAGCAGACATGGAGTAGAGCACAGCTCCTGTTCACATCCCAGACAAAGGGCAGAGCCAGGACCAAACAATCCTGCCCCAAAATGCTCAGTGTCTGGGGAGCTTACCCAAGCCCCAGCTGGCAGCATTGCTGCACCAGTCTTGTGCAGAACAGGCTTGGCAGGGCACACTCCTCAGCCATGGATTCTGCCAAGGAAAGCCTCCTCCTCCAGCCCTTCCTGTTGCTTGAGCCCAAGTTTAGCACCAGCTGAAGCCAGTTTGTCACTCAGGCCTTGCAGGGTGAGGATTTCACACCTCAGCACGAAGGTGATAAACAGAACCCCGTGGAGGACATGTTGGACTGGCTATGATGATGCAGATTCCAGCCTTGGGAAGCCCTTGGAAGCCTGCTGTTTGTGTTTCAGCCCAGACTGATATCCAGAACAATGCTCTGTTACAGGAGAGCTTCCCTTTCCCAGCAATTCCCAGCAGCTTTCCCCTGACTCTTTGCTGGCTCTCCCCTTGCACTCTTTGTCCATTGTTGCACAGCTGTCAAGCGTAACAAGGAAAGCTGTGTGCAGCCCTTCCCCTGCCACCCAGCCTCTCCAGGCACTGGAATCTCAGTGCTCTGCTCCCTTAACCCCTCCCCAGCCACACATGTGCACAGGAAGAGCTGCTGAGGGCTGCAGCAGGGCAAGCAGAGGTTTCTTTGCCTCCTTTCCACAGCCCTGGCTTAGATGTGAAATCCCTCAGAATGCATTGCTGTGCTGATCCACCACAGCACTGCCCTAAGCACTGACAGGGTGCAGGGATCTGCAGGGATCTACAGGAACCAATTCCCAGCTCTGGGCTGACCCCACACCCCCTGAGCATGGCACTTGCCACACCTTACCACACCTTTGAGAGGGCCCAGCCAGAGCTCTGCTCGAGCTTTGCTGGACACCAGCTTGCTCCCACAGCTTTAGCCACAAGTTAGGGACCTCAGCAGATTTATTAGCATAATTTCACAGAATCCCAGGGCGCCAGGTTGGAAAAGACCCCAGATATCATCTGCTCCAACCTTGCTAGGTGACAGTAGAGGTGCAGTGAGCTGGCCCAGCACTCTGCCAGGCTGAGGCTGACACTGCCCAGTGAAGGGGACTCCACTGCTGCCCTTGGGAGATGATTCCAGTGCCTGCCTGTGCTCAGGGGGAAACATTTTCTTCTGGACTCCAGTGGGAATCTCTCTGGCTGAGGGAGGATCTCAGCAATGCTTACAAATATCTAAGGGGTGGGTGCCAGGAAGACAGGGCCAGACTCTTCCCAGTGGTCCCCAGAGACAGAACAAGAGGTAATGGGCACAAACCTGAACAGAGGAAGGTTCATCTAGACATGAGGAGGAACTTATTTGCTTTGAGGGTAGCAGAGCACTGGAGCAGGCTGCCCAGAGAAGTAAGTTGTGGAGTCTCCTTCTCTGGAGAGATTCCAAACCAGCCTGGATGTGTTCCTGTGTGACCTGGCCTGGGTGATGCTCTCTGTCAGTGCAGGTGGACTCAATGATCTCACACACAGAATCACACAGACCCCCAGGTTAGCAAAGCCCCTCAGGAGCACCAAGCCCAACCTAGAACCCTACTCTATAAGATTCACCTTAAACCATCTCCCTAAGCACCACATCCAAACCACCCTTGAACACACCCAGGCTGGGTGACTCCAGCACCTCCCTGGGCAGCTCATTCCAGTCCCTGAACACTCTCTTATGAAAAGCTTTTTCCTAATGTCCAATCCAAACCTCCTCAGCTTGAGGCCATTCCCCCTCATTCTGTCTCCTGTTCCCTGTGAGCAGAGCCCAGCAGCAGCCTCTCCACAATGTCCCTTTGGGTAGTTGTAGACAGGTCCAAAGGTCACTTCCAACCCCCCAGAATGTTAGAGGTTGGAAGGGACCCAAAGAGCTCATCCAGTCCAACCCCCCTGCCAGAGCAGGACCAGACAATCCAGCTCAGGTCACACAGGAACACATCCAGACAGGCTTGGAAAGGCTCCACAGAAGGAGACTCCACAACCTCTCTGGGCAGCCTGTGCCAGTGCTCTGGGACCCTTCCAGACAAGAAGCTCCCCTTTGTGTTGAGCTGCAACCTCCTGTGCTGCAGCTTCCATCCATTGCTCCTTGTCCTATCCCAGAGAGAAAGTGAGAAGAGCACTTTGCTCTTGATAGGTACTGGATGATCTTGGAGGTCTCTTCCAACCTGGTTGATTCTATGACTCTATGATTCTGTGACTCCAGCACTGGCTTCTCTACAACAGCCAAAAGCCATCTAGGAATATGTCTTGCTGTTGAGCAAAGGGTTAGAATAGAATAGAATCAACCAGGTTGGAAGAGACCTCCAAGATCATCCAGTCCAACCTAGCACCCAGCCCTATCCAGTCAACCAGACCATGGCACTAAGTGCCTCATCCAGGCTTTTCCTGAACACCCCCAGGGACAGTGACTCCACCACCTCCCTGGGCAGCCCATTCCAATGCCAATCACTCTCTCTGTGCAGAACTTCCTCCTAACATCCAGCCTATACTTCCCCTGGCACAACATCAGGCTGTGTCCCCTTGTCCTGTTGCTGGTTGCCTGGGAGAAGAGACCATCCCCCACCTGGCTACAGCCTCCCTTCAGGTAGTTCTAGACAGCAATGAGGTCTGCCCTGAGCCTCCTCTTCTCCAGGCTGCACACCCCCAGCTCCCTCAGCCTCTCCTCATAGGGTTTGTGTTCCAGGCCCCTCCCCAGCCTTGTTGTCCTTCTCTGGACACGTTCCAGCACCTCAACATCTCTCTTGAATTGAGGAGCCCAGAACTGGACACAGTACTCAAGGTGTGGCCTGCAAGGTTGTGAGAAGCTGGCTGCAAACACAGCCCTGGGAGCCCAAACCACACCACCTTACCTGTCCCCCCAGGAACTGCCAGCCTCAGCCTGCAGCTCCTGCGAGGAGGAGCTGGCTGGGGTAGGGGGCGGGGGGGACAGGCACCTGGCTGCTGTTGTTTGGGCAACACAACCAAGTTCTAATTCTCCAGGGGGAGGGGGAGAGACTGCAACCCTCTGCTGTTTGGAACGAGTAACGTGCAGACAAATCAGAGAGCTTTGCTTAATGCCGCCACGATATACAAATAAGAGGCTTAAGTATAATTATAGGTTGTATAATCAGTGTGAATAAAGAAATATGCAGTAATTGATGCCATATTTTATAAATATCCTAACTGTTGAAGAAACTGAAGAACGTTTTCCAAAAGAAATCCTTGAGCACAATGATTAGAAAGCCTTTTAATGTGAGTGAGCTGCTTTCTGAAGGCAGTTTGAGATTCAGGCCTCAGGAACATAAATAGAGTTAATTGCCCTTCTGTGGGAGCTGGATCTTAGCACATTCCAGCAGAGTCTGCGTTTTCCAGAAGTGCCAATTCCAACACATTCCAGCCCGTGCAGTTTTCTGCCTGCTTTTTATGCAGGGCACATAAAATGCAGGCACATCTGGGCAAAGGGGAAGCTAAGTGCTCATAGGAGTGAGCCTGGCCAATGGATTGAGGCATCCAGCCTTTACCCCTGTGTTATCTGCATATCTGAGTATGGAGTTCCTGAATTTCCCCCTCAGGAGGCTGAGGAGAAGGGGTGTGGGGTGGCTGTGGGGGTGCGAGCAGCTCCCTCCCTCTTCTTTTCACGGGGGCAGAGCAAGGGGATGGTGCTCACTGGTGGAAAGGGGGAAGGAACCTTTTAGCTGAGGCAGCTCCTCTGCTGAATCCCAGGCACAGCTCCAGGCTGGGTGGGGAATGGCTGAGAGCAGCCCTGAGGAGAAGGACCTGGGGGTCTGGGTTGACAAAAAGCTCAACAGGAGCCTGCAGTGTGCACATGCAGCCCAGACAGCAACCCTGTGCTGGGCTGCAGCAAGAGCAGTGTGGGCAGCAGGGCAAGGGAAGGGATTCTCCCCCTTCACTCTGCTCTCCTCAGACCCCACCTGCAGTACTGTGTGCAGTTCTGGAGCCCCCAACACAAGAAGGACATGGAACTGCTGAAGCCAGTCCAGAGGAGAGCCACCAAGATGCTCAGAGGGCTGCAGCAGCTCTCCTATGAGGACAGGCTGAGAGAGTTGGGGCTCTGCAGCCTGGAGAAGAGAAGGCTTCGAGGAGACCTTAGAGTGGCTTTGCAGTATCTGAAGGGAGCCTACAGGAAGGCTGGGGAGGGACTATTGACAAGGTCTGGGAATGTCAGGACGAGGGGGAATGGGTTTGAAGTGGCAGAGGGGAGATTTAGACTGGATGTTAGGAGGAAGTTCTTTACAGTGAGGGTGGTAAGACACTGGCACAGGTTGCCCAGGGAGGTTGTGGATACTTCCTCCCTGGAGGCGTTTAAGGCCAGGCTGGATGAGGCCTTGAGCAACCTGCTCTAGTGGGAGGTGTCCCTGCCTATGGCAGGGGGTTGGAGCTGGATGATCCTTGAGGTCCCTTCCAACCTAAACCATTCAACGATTCTATGAAGGCTTCCCAGGGCAGTGTGTGCCTGCAGGTGCAGGATGCTGACACTGGTGGGAGAAGATGCTCTGGGAATGCTGCCAGTTGCATGCTCTGCATGTTCCTGGTGCAGCCCTCCTGTCCTGAGCAGGCAGCTGGACACGGACCTGAATCACAGAATCCCAGAGTGCCAGGCTGGGAGGGAGCCCAGGGAGCATCTGCTCCAACCTTGCTAGGCGACAGCAGAGGTGCTGTGAGCTGGCCCAGCACCCTGCCAAGCTGAGGCTGACACTGCCCAGTGAAGGGAACTCCACTGCTGCCCTTGGGAGATGATTCCTGTGCCTGCCTGTGCTCAGGGGGAAACATTTTCTTCTGGACTCCAACGGGAATCTCCCCAGCAGCAGCTTGCCCCCATCACTCCTTGTATTTCCCATGGGACTCCTTGTGAAAAGGGAGTCTCCATCCTGCTGGCAGCCACCCTTTGGCAGTGAGCTCTGCCCTAAGCTGCACAAACCCAGTTCCATCAGCCCTCCCTGACCTCGCAGGGCTGCCAGGCCCCTGGGCATTCCCATGGCTCTTGTCTGGACGCTTTCCAGCCTGCTGCCATGGGCCTCACCAGCCACCCTGTGACCCAGCCGTCCTGGCAGTCACCTCTGCCAGGCCAGTTCCCCACGGAGCCAGTTCCCCACGGAGCTGCCAGTCCCACGCTGATCCCATGCAGGTCACAGCAACAGCCAGGAGCAACATTCCTGCCCCCAGGCCGTGCAGACACTCAAGCACGAAGCTCATTTTCTCTCCCTGATTCCTGTACCCAGTTACACAGGAAAAATGCAAATGAAAAGACAACACAACTCTACCAGGAGACCTTCCAGAAACAAAGCCTTTGCGTCTCAGAAAGTAAACACCACCTCGGATTTGGTGCTGCAGGAGGAGAATAAGGAATACTTTGTAAGGAATGCTAAAAATAATGGAACCATCCCAGTCTGGCCATGGCCCCGGGGCACAGCACAACCTGCACTGGCAACTGCCAAAGCCCAGCTGCAGAGGGCTTTCTGCAGATGAGCCCTCGCAGAGGGAGCAGGGAACTCCCTCGGGCTTTGGGTTCCAGCCCTCAATGAGCTGGTGATGAGTGAGCCCTCCCTCTGCCTGCCTAGCCCAGGTGCAGTGCCTGGCGTGCATCGAAACAGAGCCAGTTTCTAAGGACCACAGACCAAGCCAGGGCCATCGTGCAGCCATACAGGTGCTGATAACGAAGAGGCTGGCTGCTGGCAGTGCCTGCCTGCATCTCTGAGCATCTTTCTCAGGCTTTTTTAATCAGAGATGACACCATCAGCCTTTTCCTTGGCACACAAAAGCCTGCAGTGTCCATTGGCAGGCTGCTGAAATCACAGGAACACTACATGGTAGAGGTTGGAAGAGACCTCTGGAAATCGTCAAAACGCTCCAGGTGAGGGGCCTGGAGCACAGCCCTGTGAGGAGAGGCTGAGGGAGCTGGGGGTGTGCAGCCTGCAGCAGAGGAGGCTCAGGGCAGAGCTCATTGCTGTCTGCAGCTACCTGAAGGGAGGTTGTAGCCAGGGGGGGTTGGGCTCTTCTGCCAGGCAACCAGCAACAGAACAAGGAGACACAGCCTCAAGTTGTGCCAGGGCAGGTTGAGGCTGGATGTTAGGAGGAAGTTGTTGGCAGAGAGAGTGATTGGCACTGGAATGGGCTGCCCAGGGAGGTGGTGGAGTCACCATCCCTGCAGGTGTTGAAGCCAAGACTGGATGGGGCACTTAGTGCCATGGTCTGGTTGGTTGACAGGGCTGGGTGCTAGGTTGGAGGTCTCTTCCAGCCTGGTTGATTCTATGATTCTATGATCATTGAGTCCCAAAAGCAAGGTTACCTAGAGAAGGTCACACAGGAACATGACCAGGTGGGTTTGGAATGTCTCCAGAGGAGACTTCACCTCCTCTCTGGCAGCCTCCTCCAGGGCTCTATCACACTTCAATTCAAGCTCCTCCTCATGTTTATATGGAACTCCTGATGTTCAAATCTGTGCCCTGTCACTGGGCACCACTGAAAACAGACTGGCCCCATCCTCCTGACATCTATCATAGAATCACAGAATGGTTTAGGTTGGAAGGGACCTCAAGGATCATCCAGTTCCAACCCTCTGCCATAGGCAGGGACAATTCCCACTAGAACAGGTTGCTCAAGGCCTCATCCAACCTGACCTTGAACACCTCCAGGAGGGAGCATCCACAACCTCCCTGGGCAACCTGTGCCAGTGTCTCACCATCCTCACTTCAAAGGACCCTTTCCTAACATCTAGTTTCAACCCCCCCTCTGTCAGTTTAAACCCATTCCTCCTCGTCCTGTCATTCCAAGCCCTTGTCAATAGTCCCTCCCCAGCCTTCCTGTAGCCCCCTTCAGATACTGCAAGGCCACTATAAGATCTCCTTGAAGCCTTCTCTTCTCCAGGCTGAAGAGAAACTCTTGTACCTTGTCCTCATAGCAGAGCTGCTGCAGCCTTCTGAGCATCTCAGTGGCCTCTGGACTGGCCCCAAGAGCTCCATGTCCTGCTTTTGTGGGGGACTCCAGAACAGCACACAGGTTGGGTCTGACAGCTGGAAAGATTGATGATATTCCCCTCAGGCTGCTCTTTTCCCCCAGATCACTCCACCCCCTCTGCTCCCTTCATTGTGCACACTCCACAAGAGGCTTTGAACCCAACAACTGTAAATACAGGAGCCACATCTGGGCAGCCTCCGGACAGCCACAGCTCAGTTCCTAGCTGAGGTTCTGCTGGCCCTCCAAAACTAAACAGCAGGGAGAGAAATGTAAATACAGCTCGAGGGGCTGTGCTGTGGGAGTGCTGCAGCAGGGCTGGGATGCAAAGACGCAGCACAGGCTCAGCTGGGTCAGGCTTTGTTTACAGCCAGGCTCTTCTGGGCCCGAGCAAGGGTTTATGTTCTCGGTCATCAGCAGCCCTACAGTTTGGGTAGGACAAGATTACATGTGGCTC
Source organism: Tricholaema leucomelas (assembly GCA_013400475.1). Taxonomy (NCBI): domain Eukaryota; kingdom Metazoa; phylum Chordata; class Aves; order Piciformes; family Lybiidae; genus Tricholaema lacrymosa; species Tricholaema leucomelas. The sequence goes on along the minus strand of WAAF01018811.1, from coordinate 318,776 downwards.
CCTGCCTGAGCTAAACACTGCCCCATCCATCAGCAGTTTGGCTTCTCGTTCACATGATGAGCTTGATCTTGAAACCATCTGTTTTCCCTCAGCTTGCATCCAGCTTTCACTTGGACAGCAGAGTCCGTTCCAGCGAAAGCCCCTGGGCATAGGGGTGGGAAAGCCTCTCCACTTGCTGCTCTCTGCAGCTGAGAGCCAAGTTTGACTGGAGAGGCACAGCAGCGACCCTGCTTTTGCAAGCAGAGGTGACTCTGGCAGAACTAGCCAGCAAGGGAGACAACAGAATTAGCTCTGAGCTCTGAGAAGTAGCTCAGGGGGTGCAGTTGGGGCTGCACAGGCTGGAGCCTTGCAGCAAAGCAGATTCCATGCAGTTTAGATGCACTTGTCCCATATGGGCCCTGCAGTGCATGGTTTTGAGCCTCTCACTACAAGGACATTGAGGGGCTGGAGTGGGTCCAGAGAAGGGCACCAAAGATGGGGAAGGGTCTAGAGAACAGGGCTGGAGCAGCTGAGGGAGCTTGGGGTGTGCCACCTGGAGAGGAGGAGTCTGAGAAGATATCTCATTGCTCTCTACAGCTCCCTGAGAGGAGGCTGGAGCCAGGTGGGGGTTGGATGAATGGTTGGACTCGGTGATCTTAAAGGGAATTCTCCAACCCAAACAATTCTTTGACTCTATGATTCTATAAAAAGGTCTCCAAGAAAGAGTAGCTTGGGCCAGCCTAGGACTCAAGGAAAGAAAGATGCTCTCAGCAGTGGGAAGAAACCTTCAGCCATCTGCGGGCCTGTGATGAGTAGTTTCCTTCTTGCAATGTTTGCTTTAACCTGTCAGTGTATTTTCTGCTCCCATACAAATGTGGTCTGGACTCTGTCACCAGGAGGCTCTGAGTGTGCTGGCTGTGGCCTGGGGCTTTGTTGCTTTTCCAGGGAGTGGAACCAATGTGAACTTCACTGAAGTGGTCCTTCCCTTCCTCTCCTTGGGATGCTTTTGCTTCATTTCAAGGCTGTTACTAAGTGGCAGGTTGGTGCAAGCACAGGTCCGGAGAGCTGCTAGTAGGAAGCAATCACCCTGCACACACTGTTTGTGTGTCCCCACAGCAGTGACCATTCCTCATTTGCCCTGGGGCAGCAGCTCATGGCTCCAGCATCCAGGTGAAGAGGAAGGAGCAGGGCTCTGGATCACACCTTTGACATGGGCTCACCAGGGAAACAGGTGGCCTCTGGGCCTGCAGAATGGTCCTCAGGCAGCTTTGCCTTCTGTCATTGCCCTGTGGTCTCCACCTCCCCAGCCAGGTCCAACCTCAGCAGTGGCTGCAGCACTGCTCTGTCACTGAGAAGGCTTCTGGCACCACAGAAGATGAGACCCACAGGTCCTGGGGAATGCCCATGAGCAGGGTCTCAGGTATGCCTGGCACTGCCTGTCTCTCCTCTGGGCTGGAGCTTATTCTGAGTCCCAGCTCCCAAAAGCCACGAAGCAAAGCAGTGCAGAGGGAAGGAGCTGTGTGTGTGCCTCAGGTGTGCTTCCTCCATCTCCCCACTTCAGACCAAGCAGAGTCCTGCACCAGACAGCTCCAGAATCCACCAAAATGAGCTTCACAACCCTGTGCACTTCTCTGCAGGACAGGAAAAGGAGCATTTCCTGCAGATGTTTCCCTTTCACAGGGCCAAATCTAGACCTGGCATAAAGCGAAGCAGTTCACAGAGGAGCTGTACGAGAGAGATCCTCCCATCCTGACACCCAGAGCCATAACTCCTGTCCAACCTCTGGTAGGGGGGAGGCTTGTGATACTCCTGCAATCTCTCCATAGCTCACGGTGCCAAGCTTGCAGGAGCAGGTGAGGCACCACATAGTGATGGTAATGAAAGCCAGCTGCCCGGGAAGTGTCTGGAGACAGCAGCCAACTGTCAGGCCCAGGGTAAGTGCTGTCTGCTGGAGCATGGAGACAAGATAGCTGCATCTCTGGGAGGGCCCTGCAGAGGTCATGTCAGAGGAATGGATATGGTGGAGATTTTTGTATTTAACCCTTCAGCTGACTTGAAACTGCAAGGTTAAAATCCTGATTCTTGCTGCTGAGGCATTTAGAAGTTCAGCTGCTCAAGAACGCTGCCCAGCCCCACTGGAAGCCCCACTGGGGACAGTCACCCTCTGAATGGTCTTCGCCCTTGAGGGCTGAGCAACCATCAATGAGGGTCTGAGGTTCAGGGCAGCACCTTTTGTACTTGTGCTCAGAGCAGCCATCCTGGCTCTGGCTGTGAAGGGAAAAAGCCTCTTTCTCACCCAAAATGACCACAGCGAGGGAACGGAGCAGAGGAAGTGAGGGCAGGACGAGCTGGAGTTTCTGGAGAGGGAGTGGAGAGATGCGCTCCAGAGAGGACAAGAGCTGGGCAGGAGCTGGGCTGCACCGCAGCGCGGTGCCCCTTCCGGGGGGATGCTCCCAGGGGATGCTCCCGAGGGAGGTCTCGGTGCTCCCAGGCTTTTCCGGGCCCGTTCCCCTCGGTGGCCGTGAGGTGGCACCAGCCTCCCGCAGCTGCGGCAGGCGGGCGCGGGGGGCACATTCCCAGAGCCTCACCAGTCCCCGGGAAGGCACCGACCGCTCTGCCCCAGTCTGCCGCTGCTGCGGGAGCTCACAGCGCGTCCCTGGCACACAGCACCCCGGGAATCACACAGCCGTTTGGGTTGGGAAAGGCCTCTGAGATCCTCCAGTCCAACCAGCCACCCAGCACCACCACAGACACCAAACCCTGGCCCCAGCTGTCATGGCCACAGGTTTCTTGAACACCTCCACCAGGGATGAGGACTCCACCACCTCCCTGGGCAGCCTGTGCCAATCCCTCACCACTCTTGCAGCAAAGAAAGTCTTCCTCATCTCCAACCTGAGCCTCCCCTGGCACAATTTCAGGCCATTTCTCTTCATTCTATCACTTCACACTTGGGAGAAGAGACCAAACTGTCCCCACGCAGGACCACTTCATGCCCTTGTTCGTTGCCCCTCTGGTTCTGTAACCAGTGACAGTTTGCATATTCTGGCTCCTGAATCAGGACAGCTCTGCACAGAGCTCTGCTCAAAAGCTCCTTCCTCCTCTGCCTGAGTTACCTTCGAGGGGCTACAAATGAATCTCCTTGAGGTCCCTTCCACTCTGGCAGCGTGACCCTGTGTGGCACACTGGCAGAAAGCAAGGAGCTGGCAGCCCTGGCAAGCAGAGCAGTGCAGCATCTTGAGCGCCTTAGGAAAGCACCACTCAGACATTTACCAAGGAAAGCTTAAGCCTCGAGAAGTCTTCCTTCTGAAGCCTCTGAGCTGCATCAGAAGGACAGCAGCCCGCAGAGCCAGGTGGGCTGATGAGCTGCCTTTGGCTGCTTTGGCTGCCAGCAGAGCAGCCCCGGCAGCCTCTCGGAAAGACATTAAAGCAGTCCCTTGGTGCTCTGCCTCCCGCTGCGATGAACGATGCCATTTGCATCCCAGCAAAGCCAAGGAGTCTGGTGGGGAAGCACAGAAACGGGAAGGGCTGGGCTGCGTTTTGGGTTAGGGCTGAATCCCTCCTGGCTTTTCCTTTCAGCCTGCACTAACCTGCTCGTGTTCCCGAGGGACTGGGAATGGGCTGCTCACAAGGACACGCTTGATGGAGGGCACCTGAAGATCTGAAGGTACCTGGAGGGAAACTTTTGTGCCTATGGGAAAGGCAGGGAGCTTGTGGGGATCTGCACGGAACGTGCCTGCACAGAAGGACTGAGCTGCTTAAGCCCAGAAGGATAATTCACAGGGAAACATAAACTGGGAGTTTTCCAGCAGGATGATAACATCCAGGTCCTAGCCCTTAGGCTGTCTAACGATCCGTGCAAGCAGCCTGCCAGGCTGTCTCAGCAGTGCTACCTTAACTGCTCTTCAGATTGTACCACACAGCCCCGGCTCGGGGCTGCAGCTGCTTCTGAGACACCAACGGCAACAACCGACCGGTGGCACTGGCAAAGGGACAGAGGGAACAGAGACCTCTCCTCACCCAGCGGCACAAGGGGAGCACAGCCCCAGGTCCAGTCCAGGTGTTCCTATTTCAGACAAGCAGTCTGCAAGGTGGCAGCTGCTGGGAAACCCATCTGGAGCCCCTTGATAGAATCATAGAATCATAGGATCAAGCAGGTTGGAAGAGAGCTCCAAGCTCAGCCAGCCCAACCTAGCACCCAGCCCTGGCCAAGCAACCAGACCATGGCACTAAGTGCCCCAGCCAGGCTTGGCTTCAACACCTCCAGGCACAGCCACTCCACCACCTCCCTGGGCAGCCCATTCCAATGCCAATCACTCTCTCTGACAACAACTTCCTCCTAACATCCAGCCTCAACCTGCCCTGGCACAACTTGAGGCTGTGTCCCCTTCTTCCATCCCTGGCTGCCTGGCAGCAGAGCCCAACCCCACCTGGCAACAACCTCCCTTCAGGGAGCTGCAGACAGCAATGAGCTCTGCCCTGAGCCTCCTCTTCTGCAGGCTGCACGCTCCCAGCTCCCTCAGCCTCTCCTCACAGGGCTGTGCTCCAGGCCCCTCCCCAGCCTTGCTGCCCTTCTCTGGACACTTTCCAGTACCTCAACATCTCTCTTGAATTGAAGAGTCCACAACTGGCCACAGCACTCAAGGTGGGTTATGTTGGAAGGGGTCTAAAGATCATCCAGCGCCAGCCAACCTCCTGCCATGGACAGCGACACCTCCCACCAGCCCAAGTTGCTCAAGGCCCCATCCAACCTGGTCTTGAACACCTCCAGGGAGGAGGCATCCAAAAATCTCCCTTGGCAACCTGTGCCAGTGTCTCCCCACCCTCAGTGTCAAGAATTGGACTGGGTGATCATAGAATCATAAAATGGGTCAGATTTGGAAGGGACCACAAGGATCACCTAATTCCAACTCCCCTGCCATGGGCAGGGACACCCTACCCTAGATCAGGAGGTCTCTTGGAGGTGATTTTGGAGGTCTCTTCCAACCTGTGGAGGTGATTTTGGAGGTCTCTTCCAACCTGGTTGATTCTTTGATCTTTACAGTCTGTAGATGATCTTTAGGCCCTCTTCCAATCCAGCTTTTCTCCAGTCTCAATCTCCTCTCTCTTCCCTGTGTCTCTTCAGTACCTGCACCCAGAGCTGGTGGCAGTTGTCCTCAGCCAGCAGGTCAGTGTGAACAACCTCTGGGGCACCTCAAGGTCTCTATCACAAGGCAATGATGCTGGGCATCCCCCCCAAAAAAACACAATTATTTTTATCCCCCAGAAGCATTTGGGATCATCCCAGGGGCTGCTGCTGGCACTGAGCTGGGCGGTTTGGCAGATACAGCTCTAAAGAAAAAAAGAGGAGATGGGGGCAGGGGGGAGGGGGGGGATGGGGGGGAAAGAGAAAACTGGTGGAAAAAATGTCCCCTCCAGCCCTCTTGTTGAATTAAACCACATGTATATACTTTAACTACAGCGGAAAGGAACAACTCTGCAGCACATGTTCAAGAGCAGAGTCTTATTTCAGAGATTTCAAAAAATTAGTGGCTGAAGGCTGAAACAATATAGCCTTTGGAGGAGGGCATTTGGAAGTGATTAACCAGCCCCAGCTCGTGCCTTCAGAATCAGAGGTTAGTACCTCACGCTGGTAACAACTGTCAGCTACTAAAGATCTGAGAGAGGAGAGTGGGGGGAGGAAGAAATCATAGAATGGTTTAGGTTGGAAAGGACCTCAGGTTGGAAAGGACCTCAAGGATCATCCATTTCCAACCTCCTGCCAAAGGCAGGGACACCTCTCCCTAGAACAGGGCACTCAAGGTCTCATTCAACCTGGGCTTGAACACCTCCAGGGAGGTGATCTTTGATCACATTCTGTGACTCTGTGCTCCTCAGCCTCCCTGGAGGTGTTCTGTGATTTGTGCTCCGCAGCCTCCCTGGAGGTGTTCTGTGATTCTGTGCTCCACAACCTCCCTGGGCAACCTGTGCCAGTCCCTCACCACCCTCACTGCAAAGAACTTCTTCCTAACCATCAGTTTCAATCTCCCCTCTGCCACTTCAAACCCATTCCTCCTCCTCCTGTCATTCCAAGACTTTGTCAATAGTCCCTCCCCAGCCCTCCTGTAGCCCCCTTCAGATCCTGGAGGGTCACTCCAAGGTCTCCTCGAAGTCTTCTCTCCAGGCTGCAGAGCCCCAACTCTCTCAGCCTGTCCTCAGAGCAGAGCTGCTGCATCCCTCTGAGCATTTCCCACAGTTTCATGTCCTTCTTGTGTTTGGGGCTCCAGAACTGCACACAAGACTCCAAGTGGGAGAGCAGAGTAAAGAGGCAGAATCCTCTCCCTTGCCCTGCTGGCCATGAGCTCAATCCTGCATCATCTGATCTTCCAAATGAGCAGGACACTAGGGAGGGACTTTTTAGAAGGGCATCTAGTGATAGGATGAGGGACAATGGCTTGGAGCTGGGAGAGGGGAGACTGAGACTGGAGATGAGGAAGAAATTCTGGACAGTGAGGGGGGGAGACACTGGCACAGGTTGCTCAGGGAGGTTGTGGATCACAGAATCACAGAATGTGACTGAAGATCACATTCTGTGATTCTGTGATCCACAACCACCCTGGAGGTATCCAAGGCCAGGCTGGATGAGGCCTTGAGCCACCTGAGCTGGTGGGAGGTGTCCCTGCCCATGGTAGGGGAGTGGAACTGGATGGTCCTTAAGGTCCCTTCCAATCCATTCTGTGACACCACCAACCTGCACCTTGCACAGAGCCATCCCCTCCAGACCACACACTTCTCACTGCACAGACAGCAGGGCACAGGCTTGTGTACCCCAGACCCCACAGCCCCTATTTTGTTTCCATCCCAGGACAAGCAGCCTGGCTCTGGCAGCCACATCCTGACTCCTGCACAGGGCATAGCCTGGCAAAGCAGCACAGGGGCAGGCAAGGGCTGAGGTTTGCAAGAACTGCTGATGCTGCTTCCACTCTTCCTGTCTTTTAAACGATAAAAACTGAAAATCTGCCCAAACCTGACTGCTCTGTGCCCTGGAGGGAGCCTTGCCAGCTGCGCACTCGGGCGTAAGCAGTGCAGGAGAGAGCTCAGAGCCCCTTTGAACATTAAACCTGCTCTGCTTTCCAGGGACTTTTCAGCTTAGCAGCAAGGAACTGAAGCGATCCAGCACTGTGTTGGTGGTATCAAGATCAAACGGCTCAGGAAGTCTTAGTTAAGCAAAAATCACACCTCATGCTGTAACGTAGAAGCTGCTTCTCCTATCCCCAAATCTGAAGTGATTAAAGGGGATGTTTGTCCAGCCAGCCCCAGCTGCAAGTGCCAGCCCCAGCAGCAAGTGCCAGCCCCAGGGCAAAGGCAATGCCAGGGCCTGAGGAAGTGTTCCCAAAGCTTCTCCTGCATCTGTACAACCAGCAAGGTCCTCAGCCCTGCAAAAACAGTCACAAAATGCACTGGGCTGGAAGGGACCCTCAAAGGTCATCTTGTCCAATGTCCAACCCCCCCTGCAGTCAGCAGGGACATCTCCAACTAGATCAGGTTGCTTAGGGTCCCCTCTGGTCTGACCCTGAATATCTGCTGTCCCAGCAGAGATGTTTGTCATAGAATCATAGAATCAAGCAGGTTGGAAGAGAGCTCCAAGCTCAGCCAGCACAACCTAGCACCCAGCCCTGGCCAATCAACCAGACCATGGCACTAAGTGCCCCAGCCAGGCTTGGCTTCAACACCTCCAGGCACAGCCACTCCACCACCTCCCTGGGCAGCCCATTCCAATGCCAATCACTCCCTCTGCCAACAACTTCCTCCTAACATCCAGCCTGAACCTCCCCTGGCACAGCTTTAGACTGTGTCCCCTTGTTCTGTTGCTGGTTCCCTGGCAGCAGAGCCCAACCCCACCTGGCTACAGCCTCCCTTCAGGTAGTTGTAGACAGCAATGAGGTCACCCCTGAGCATCCCAAGCTGCCTACCCCACCCCAGAGGCACCCAGCCCTGCAGAGCTCTGTCAGAACCTCTGCCCTGCAGTGGGATGTCACTGCACATCCACCAGAGCAGGGTCAGCCTGCACTTGGTGTTGGGAGCTGTACAGAAATGAAATTCCCCATGTCTCATGCCTGAGAACTTACAGGGAAAGAGATGTTTTGAATTTGCTTCAGTAAAAAGAAATGTTGGTAACAGGACCAACATCTGTGAGCTTAAAACGGAACCAGACTCTTCCTCTGCACAGAGCAAACCCATCCTCAGCCCAGGGAGCCTGCAGCCCCCATCACACAGAGCTAGGCCCACTGGATGCTCCAGTGGCAGGAGCCCCAGGCTGTCCTCTGTGTCTGCAGCCCCTGCCATACATTTTCTCCCTGCCTCAGTGAAGTTTTGGCAGTTCCGGCAGCACCCAGAAGTTCAGGGCATGTTAGAAATCAGCTCAGGATTTCCCACACCTCTCATTTCTCTGCTTGCTTCTCAGTCCCATGCTGCTCATGGTTTTTCTGGGCTGGGTGATGCTCAGGAGCCAGTGACAGACATGTGCACCAGTAGTGCCATTAGCCAAAGGATCCCAGGATGTGCTTCACATCCCTGGAGCACAGCAGATGCTCTGGCAGAACGATCCCAAACCCTCAGCCACACCCAGCTTCCCAAATTCCCAACCTGCCCCCATCCCCAAGAGCTTTCTCAGGGCACCTCTGGATGTGGCTGACATTTTAGGTTGATGTTTGGACTCAATGTTCTTAGTCTCCCAGCAGAAACGATTCTGTGATTCTATGTGGTGCAGCAGGCAGACCCTGCTGCGGAGGGTGAGGAAGAGGTGCTGCCAGGAACCCCTCCTGCCTGCCAGCTGCCTCCCTCCAGCCCACACTTGCAGACACAGCATCTGGCATCTGTCTCTCTCCCACCTTCACTAAGAGCCCCCAGAGCCTGCGCTCAGACACATCCCCCCACACCTCTCCCCAAAGATAAAGATCCATGTCCAAGCAGAGGGGGTTTGGTGGGGAAGAGGAGCTGGGGCTGCTGCAGGAGAGAGCTGGGAACGCTGTGAGCCAGGGGATGTGGCCTCTGTTAATCTGCTAAGGCTGAAGCATGAGCAGCTCCTTGCCGAAAGGCAGCGAATGCCATTCCGGCCGCGCTCGGGAGCATTCCTGAGCACACAGCATTAGTATTACTATTATTATTTTCTTGTTTCTTTAACGATGTTGAACAGGCTCCGAGCCCCTTAATCACAGAGGAGATTACAGCAGACTCCTGGAGGGCTGACGAATGGGCTGAAGAAAGCCAAGAATAGCTTTGCTGACAGCCTGCCCTGCCCCGAGCAGCCTTGGAGGGGAGATGAGGGATGGGCGAGGGGCACAGCCCCTTCCTGCACCCCAGGCAGGAGGCTCCCACCAAGCTCCCTCTGTGCTGCAGCAGCCAGGCGTGGGGAAGTCCCTTCCAAGCCCGCAGGGTCACCCGTGCCGTGACCATAAGCCTGTCCCAGTGCGTCTGGGGTGCCCTGAGCTCCGCTCCCCGGGCACACGCGTGGTGCAGGCAGGGTGGGAGCCCCTCACGCTGCTGCCCAGGCGGGCATCCATCTATGCCAGTTACCCCAGGGCTGGGGAAGGCGAGAAGAGAGCCTTTCGGTCCAAGAGCCGCTGGGGACGTGCTGGGGTGACACAGGGGTGGTCCTGCAGCTGAGGAGAGGTGCTGATGCCCAGCAGCTCAGCTGGTGCCACTCGCCCCCATCTCGGAGACTTGAGCGCTTTGAGCACCTTGTTGGGGACAATTGTCATTCCCTGGAGCCTGCTGTAAGGCCAGCGGCAAATCATTTCCAAGAGGATTTGCCCCTCTGGGCATCACGGCAGGCAGTGAGGGAAGTCCTTCAGAGCTCTCCTGCTCCCCAGACCGGCTCTTGCTCGCTGAGAGGCTTTTGCGTGGGAAACCCAGGATTGGTCTTTGCAGAGCAGGAGGCATTTCCCCTCGATATCCATCTCGGGGCTTATCCCATCATTTAGTAAATTAAAAAAAAAGGGGGGGGGGGAAGAAAAATAAAAGAAAGAAAGAAAGAAAGAATCTTTTCAATGCAATCTATTCCTTTGTGTGACACCAGGAATTATGAATTGATAAAGATTTCCTATTATCTTCTAAAATCTACCACTCCAAGCCTTCAGCGGGGCCGTGCCCGTAATTGCAAGCAGATGTCTTGCTCTGCTGACACGTTAAGTAGAAGCAGCAAGACCCTGCTGCTATCTCCCATCAACAATTTGCACTAAAGCAGGGAACAGATTTTCACAGAGCAGGACTGCTGGAGGAGAAGGGGAGATTAAGTTCCTGCAGAGCAGGCGTCTCAGTGTTACAGCACAACAAGGCAGCTGGGGAAAACAATGAACTCTAAACAGTCCCTAAGCCCAAAGCAACCAAAAGCTTTTGTGAAGGAAAATGAATTTGCTGAAACTAATACTGCCAGAGCCCGGGGAGAGTGCAAGGGGCTGAGGTAATGTGCCATGAGATGAACCTTAGAGCCGTGGAACTGTTGGGGCTGGAAGGGACCTTTGAGATCATAGAATCACAGAACCAAGCAGGTTGGAAGAGAGCTCCAAGCTCAGCCAGCCCAACCTAGCACCCAGCCCTGGCCAATCAACCAGACCATGGCACTAAGTGCCGCAGCCAGGCTTGGCTTCAACACCTCCAGCCATGGCCACTCCACCACCTCCCTGGGCAGCCCATTCCAATGCCAATCACTCTCTCTGCCAACAACTTCCTCCTAACATCCAGCCTCAACCTGCCCTGGCACAACTTGAGACTGTGTCCCCTTGTTCTGTTGCTGGTTCCCTGGCAGCAGAGCCCAACCCCACCTGGCTACAGCCTCCTTTCAGGTAGCTGTGGACAGCAACGAGGTCTGCCCTGAGCCTCCTCTTCTCCAGGCTAAACAATCCCAGCTCCTTCAAAATCAACCAGGTTGGAGGAGAGCTCCAAGTTCAGCCAGTCCAACATATCACTCATCCCTAGCCAATCAACCAGACCATGGCACTAAGTGCCTCATTCAGTCTTGTCCTGAACACCTCCAGGGAAGGAGACTCCACCACCTCCCTGGGCAGCCAATTCCAATGCCATTCACTCTGGTTTGCTGATACAAACCAGGATGCCTTTGATCATAGAATCATGGAATGGGTTAGGATGAATGGAACCTTAAAGATCATCTAGCTCCAACTCCCTGCCATGGGTAGGGACACCTCCCACCAGCACAGGTTGCTCAGGGCCTCATCCAGCCTGGCCTTGAACACCTCCAGGGTTGTTGTGGATCACAGAATCACCCAATGTGATCTTTGATCTTCGATCACATTGTGTGATTCTGTGATCCACAACATCCCTGGGCAACCTGTGCCAGTGTCTCACCACTCTCACTGTCCAGAATTTCCTCCTGATCTCCACTCTAAGTCTCCCCTCTTCCAGCTCAAAGCCTAAAGCTATGTGGATGGAAGCTGCTGGTCCTGCAGCAGGGCACTGGGGCTGAGCCTAGAGCCCAGGCACTCTGCAACAGTCCAGGAATCATCAATAGAAGTGGAAGTGACAGAGAGTTTAGCAAACATTAAACTCAAGAAGCTTAAAAGGTCTTCCAGGATTATTAAATAAACATTTAGGGTGAGTGAGAGGAAAGAACACGAAATGGTGAATCAACTGTAAACACTCTGGAGCAGGCGGTTAGGGGCCAGACTCATTCAGCTGGGCAGCAGAGTGTTTATTAATTAGAGCACTACCACCCATAATTATCTCTCAGCTCTCCAGCAACCATTTAGTCAAGCAGAGGGACCTTACTATAAACATGTCCACGTCCACGAGTTTCCTGAACACCCTTCAGGGATGAGGACTCCACCACCTCCCCAGGCTGCTTGTTCCAGTCCCTGACCGCTCTTCAGACAAAGAAATTCTTCCTCCTCTCCAACCTAACCCTCCCCTGGCACAACTTCAGGCCATTTCCTCCCCTTCTGTCACCTGATAATAAGCAGAAGAGCCCCATCCCAGCTCAGTACAGCCTCCCTTCAGGGAGCTGCAGAGAGCAGCGAGGTCTCCTCTCAGCCTCCTCGACACTAAGCAACCACAGCTCCCTCAGCTGCTCCTTCCCAGCCCTGTTCTCCAGGCCCTTCCCTACCTTTCTTGACCTTCTCTGGACCTGCTCCAGTTCCTTAACATCCTTCTTGGAGTGAGGGGCCCAAAACTGACTCCAGGATTTGAGGTGTAGCCTCCTCAGTGCCCAGTCCAGGGGCACCATCACTGCCCTGCTCCTGCTGGCCACACTGTTCCTGGCCCAGTCCAGATGCTGGCGGCCTTCTTGGGCCCCCGGGCACGCACTGGCTGAAGTTCAGCCTCTTCCAACCAGTACCACTCAGGTCTTTTTCTGACAGGCAGTTTCCAGCCCCACTCTGCCCCAAGCCTGCAGCATTCATGGAGGGAAGAGAGCTGGAAGCAGAGCTGGACCCCACAGCCTGCAAGCAGCCCCATTCCGTGCTGGCTGCCGTCAGGTACAGCTCCCTCCAGCCACGTCCTGGCTCTTCTCCTGCTTTCTAGAGCAATGGCTTGGCAAAGAGCTGCTGGAAGGCTGCAAAGGAAAGAATGTCTCAGGCAGCAGCGAGGCCGCAAGCCCTGCACACTCAGCCTGCTCGCCGGCTGCGGGCGGCCCCGGGGGTCTTGGCAGGCCTTGCGGGCCCTGCTGTGCGGCCCAGCGCCGGGGCCCGGCGCGGCCCAGACGGATCCATCGCTGCTGGCCCACAGCAGCCTGCGCCAGGCCTCCCCCGGCGCTCGCGGTCCCTGGCACGTCCGGCGCCCGGTGGCAGGGGCACAGAGGGCTCCGCTCCCACCATGCAAACGGCATTCTTGTGGCAGGCCGCGGGTGCGGAGGAGATTCCAACCTCCGCTGGGAAGGTCTTGAAACAAAGCCCTCATTTTGCAAAGGCTTCCGCGCAGCAGCCAGGCACCAGCTGGGCAGCAGCCGGGCAGCAGTCGGCCACCCTGACAGGTTGATGTGCGCTGTCCCCCCTGCAGGCTCTCCGGGATGTGGCTTTGCCTGGGGAAGCCACAGCGCTGCAGAGCTCCCGGCCCCTGCAACGGCTCTGCCTGCAGCACAGGTCAGAAGCCTCACCAGGGCAAAGGAGCCCACAGCTCACCCCCTGCCCTTCCCAGCACACCGTGAATACTGCGTTCAGCTTGGGGACCCTCTTGCCAAGAAGGACACGGAGAGGTGTGGCAGTTTGGGCTGATTTCTAGCTCAGACATAAAAAAAAACATTATAGAATCACAGAACCAAGCAGGTTGGAAGAGAGCTCCAAGCTCAGCCAGTCCAACCTAGCACCCAGCCCTGGCCAAGCAACCAGACCATGGCACTAAGTGCCCCAGCCAGGCTTGGCTTCAACACCTCTAGGGACTGCAACTCCACCACCTCCCTGGGCAGCCCATTCCAATGCCAATCACTCTCTCTGACAACAACTTCCTCCTCACATCCAGCCTCAACCTGCCCTGCCACAGCTTGAGGCTGTGTCCCCTTGCTCTGTCCCTGGTTGCCTGGCAGCAGAGCCCAACCCCAGCTGGCTACAGCCTCCCTTCAGGGAGCTGCAGACAGCAATGAGCTCTGCCCTGAGCCTCCTCTCCTCCAGCTCCTTCAGAGAACAGGGAAACTTAGAAGTGGAAGCTCTGAGTGGAGAGGTGAACATTCTAGGGATAGGCCATATAATGGCAACAATGGATAAGTTAATATCATTTCATTGGAGCACTGAGAGCTTTATGTCTGGAACCCTGGACCTTGCTTATGTCTGGAACAGCTTGGACCTTCCCTTTTGCTGCTTCTGCTGTACCTGCTGATATCTTCCCCACTGCTGTTTTGGCTGCTGCTGCTTTTGCTGCTTCACCACTGCTGAGACTCCTTCCCCATCTTCCNAGAACCCTTTCCTAACATCCAGTCTGAACCTCCCCTCTGTCAGTTCAAACCCATTCCTCCTCATCCTGTCATTACAACACCTTGTCAACAGTCCCTCCCCAGCCTTCCTGTAGGTCATATTTAGTTTAAACTATAAGAAATACAATTTCATTTTTCCCTGACTTTCCAAAACTCAATGCTGTAGTGAGTTTACCAGGGGAGAGATCTGCCCTAACCTGGTACAAGATGCTGGAGAGTGTCCAGAGAAGGGCAGCAACGCTGGGGAAGGGTCTAGAGAACAGGGCTGGGGAAGAGCAGCTGAGGAAGCTGGGGTTGCTTAGTCTGGAGGAGGCTGAAGGGAGACTTCATCGCTCTCTGCAACTCCCCCAAAGCAGCACTTCCTAAACACCCATCCCTGCACTCAGGGGCTCACACAGCCAGAGGTGGGACCTGTGCATCCATCTGTTTGTGATGGATCTTTTTTCCACAGAAGTGTCTGGAAGGAAAGGAACCATTTCTGCCCTGCTTCCTGCTCTGTTCATCATCTCAGGCCACAGCGCACTCCCTGCTCATGCTCTGTGCTTTGTACAGCCATAGCATCCCTGGAAGTGTTCACCCTGACAGGGCATACAGCAAACACACATTAAATTCAGCCCCATTTATTCTAAGGCCCAGCTTCAAAAAGCAGCAGGGACAGCCCAGACAGTACAATCAGAGCACCACATCCCTCCAGCGGCACATTCCTGTCCCTCAGAGCACTCAGCAAGGCTCAACTGGAGGTTGCCTGCCAGAACAACAAGGCATGACTTAGTTTACACCCAGCATTTACTCAAAGGCTTGTAACTGACACCAGAACTCAGTGTTTGGCCAATCTGGAGTGTCAAGTGTACCCACAAACTGCACAGGCTTGCTGCTCCTGGGCAATGCCAAGCCAGCAGACACCCAGCTCCTGCTTCAAGCAGCCTCTGCTGCCTTTATAGGTCAGTAAATCTATTTGCTGTGTCGATGCACTGGGGAGCTGGGATGTCAACACTACAGGGAATGAGTAATGCAACTGATAAGGAAAAGGCAGTAGTAGGAAGAGCTGTCAAAGAAAACGCATTTTATTGAAGGGTTTCTTGTTCCAATCATGGAAGAGAGAAAACAGAAGCTGTAACGTGCTTATATCAACCACAAGTTTAAAACAAAGGAAAACAATCAAGGACAAGATTTCTGCATCAAAATACACTGTGAGAGAAGCAAGCAGTGCTCCTTGCCCTGCCAGGAACAGGCTGCACCTAGCCCAGGCTGTTGTACTCACATCTCCAAGGCAAAAGAGGGAAGCAAAGCCCTGAGAGCAGAGCAGAGCTCTGCCAAGCCCTTAACAGGTGCCCCTCTGACATCCACCGCTGCGTTCACACAGTGTCAGGGTAGCAGTGCTGCTGCCCATGGCCACAAGAACTGTCCCCTCGCTGTCCTCCTGGCCACGCCTGCCTGTGTTATCTCCTCCTGCATGCTGCTGCTGCTGCTTGGCAGCATCTCCCCAGAAGGAGAGCCAAGGAAGGAGGGTTCCATAAATGAAAGCAAAATTGCAAGCCTGGAAGTCCGGAGGAGCACAGCTTTGCTCACCACCCAGCCTGCCCACAGGGTTCTGGGAAGGCAGCCTTTGAGCCAGGATGTGCCTTTGTACCTAAGCTGGGCATGGCTTGGGCCCTGGGCAAGGGTGGAATGATCTCCCAAGGGCAGCAGTGGAGTCCCCTCCATTGGGCAGGTTAAGCCTCAGCTTGGCAAGGTGCTGGGCCAGCTCACTGCAACTCTGCTGTCAGCTAGCGAGGTTGGAGCAGATGACCCCTGGGGTCCCTTCCAACCTGGCAGTCTGGAACTCTTCTAGAGCAAGAGCTGTGGTAGCCTTCACATTGCTCCTCATTTTACCTGCCAGCCTTAAACAGTGTGAAAACATTCATGGAATAACCCCCTGCAGTCAGGCAAAGTCTCCTGCTTCTGGTGGCTGCCCAAAGGTTGATCTCCACCCTGCTGCTCTTCCACATTTTCTCACAAGAGAACAGAACAGTCCCCCCTCACCTGCCACACTTCTCTAAATTAGCTATCTAAAACCACATTAAAACAAAATGCAAAGCCACCCTCGCTGCCTCCAGCATGATGGCACATCAAAGGCTGCTCTTTAGTGCTGCTATTTTTACCAGAAGCCTCCAGATAACGAGAGAGCAGTGAGGGGAGCAGGGTAACGAGTAGTGAATCAACCCATTGGATGCCCACAGCAGCAGCAGGCAGATCACAGAGCAGTTTGGCAAGAGAATGGTAAAATTACTTTCCAGGTGGATGAAAATGTCCCAGATCCTGTGCATGGAACACAACCAATCTGCTCAGCAGCTCCCATCAGCTTGTCAATGACACACAGGGTCAGAGAGGTGGCTGAAGTAACTGAAAGAGCAACTCCTAACATACAATTAGAGGATGCTTTAAGTAGGTAATTACAGTGGTAATGTTCCTCCCCTAGAGAGATCTGAGGTGTGGGTTTCTGCAGTCCCAAGACATGGTCTGAAGCTGCAGAGTCCTCACACAACATCAGCCACATGCTCATTCCAGAACAATCAGTTCCGGCTGGCACCAATGCCCATGGGCTCCTGCAGCCTGGGCCAAGTCCTTCAGATGATGCACAGAGCAGGAGGCGTCTCTGGGCACCCTGTGCCACCAGGCTTTCTGAACTACTCATGCAGAAAATGCCCCAGTGGTACCAAGCTGCCCAGAGAGGTGGTGGAGTCACCATCTCTAGGGACACTCAAAACTCATCTGGGCATGCTCCTGTGTGACCTTCTCCAGCAGAACCTGCCCTGGCAGGGGCGTTGGACTCAATGATGCCCAGAGGTCCTTTCCATCCCTACCATTCTGTGATACCAACCACCTCAGGTACATCATTTCAAGCTCTGCAGAGGAAAAAAAGGCTGCTGCCCTGTTTGTGTCACTAACCCCTGGATCCAGGATTTCCAGCCCAAGATCTGCTGGTGGAAAGCAATTCTGTGAACAGCCAAGGCTGTCAAGAGCTGCAGGTGGCTCTAAGCACCTGACCTGGTTTGCTCTCTGATGCTTCCTGCTGAAATTTGCATTTTTAAAATAGCAAATCAAGAGCCCTTCACACAGCAGGTTCCTAGAGGTGTCCTTTTGGACACCCACCAGTAGCCAGGGTGACCCAAGGCCAAGCATGGGTTTAAGCACCTCCACTTCACACAACCAATTCTTCTTCTCTTTGGCTGCAGAACGCAAACCAGGAGGGTGCCTGCAGGGCTTTGCCTGGCACTGTTGCTAGGGATGCTCCAAGATAATGATGGATTTCAGCTCAGCGTGCCCCAGCTCTGGGCCAAGGCCTGTTCCTGACACAGGTGGCCTTGTGACTTCACCTCAGCAGTCTGTGATGCTGCAGCCCATGGTTTATTTCTTCAGTTCACTGACTAAGCACATTAGCTACAATGATTAATTTTGTATCAAAGAAATAAGGCTACTACAAACAGTGAGCTAAGACAACCTACGGTGGGACCTGCTACAGAGTTCACTTCCTAAACCCATCTCTCTGCGAGGTGCAGAACCTCATTCCTCAGCGTGCTTGGCTTCTTCATGGAATCCCTCTGCAGCCCAGCCTGCAGCTCTGTCCCCACACAGGGAATAATGAATTTTCCAGCTTTGAGCAGGGCTGGTTCCAACCCCAGAAATGAGGATTTGTTATTCCCCTTTGCTGCAAGACAACAGGATTAGCTCAGATTGCAAGATCATGCTGGTGAGTGATGAGAATACTGAATGGGAGCAGGATTGTACAATTAATGTGGAGTGATATGGGTCTGTGGAACACAGAACTTGTCCAATTAACAGAGAAATGCATTTCTGTTTGGTCGATAAATGTCACCATTTGGATGCAAACAGTCTCTGTCTTTCCTGGACTCTCTGACCTCATATGAAGATGACATTTTGATTAGGAGAGAAAGAACCAAACCACAAGCCAGAGGCACACAAAGCCAAAGCCAAAGCCAAGCTGTCACACATCAAGCAGACAAAAACCTAGGATCTGATGGCTCCCACAGCGACTGCAGGGAGGGAAAGATGGAGACGAAGCACTCCCCGTGGCGCTCCACAGGGACACATCCTCAACCTTCTGCAGCCTGGGGCCTTGCCAGCAGCCTGAAGAGACATCAAAACGTCGCTGGTGAAGGCAGGGAGTGGGACAAGCAGAGGAGCTGGCCACGAGCTCTCCCCACCTGGGAGTCCAGGGCTACCTGTGAGCAGCAGGTGTTGGCACATGGCTAAAGCCAAAGGACAAGGCTGGGCACCAGTGGCCCTGCCCATGCATGTGTCAGGCAGGGTCTCTGCCAGGACAGGCTGCCATGGGAGCAGGAGGGACGTGGCTGCAGGAGGGGGCATGTGTGGAGGCAGCCCCACCTCTGCCACCACCAAACAAGGCAGTGCCATATGGGACCGAAAGGCTGGCAAACAAGCAGGATGTTGCCAGGCTTGAAGGGCTCAGCCCAGGGCAGCTTGGCATGACAGAGACCAGGGTGGGCATCGCAGTGACACTTCAGAGGAGGTACTGGCAAGGGAGGGCTCCTTGATCCAGGTGATCACGGTATCACAAGGACCTCAGGGTTAAGGCTTAAACTAAGCAGGTTTAGACTAGGAAGTTTTTTGTACAGTGAGGGCAGTGAGCTCTGAGGAGGCTCTGTCCCAGGCCATGAGAGCTTCTCCACTGTGTGTTCATTAACCCTCCCCACGAGGATGGGATCTTCTCCTAACTGCCTGCCTCTGGTTCAAGCAGGGATTCATTTAGGGTGATCCTGCAGCCACAAACACACGAGTGACAGGGTGCCAAGGGTCCTTTCTGCAAGCGTGTCACCTCTGGACGTAACTTACATCCTTCTGCTGGCCCTCTTTGCCTGACAGCTGCAATGGAAACGGCCACCCCAGCAGGCACAGGTCTCTGGGTGCTGCTGGGGTCAATCGCGTCTGACCTCAGCCACCACTCGGTGCCCGTGTGGCACACGCTCACCCGGGGCCATCGGGCAAATGCCAGCAGCAGGGAGGTGGGAGGGCTGGGGTCAGCAAGGGAAGCTCCGAGGAGCACAAGGGAGGAGCAGGAGGGCTTGGCTCCAGCATCCCTGCTGCAGAGGAGCGAGATGGAGCTGCCGTGGCAGGCCGCGCGAGGTCCGGGCAGCAGCTCTCCCGCCGCCCACCGCGTCACTTGAAGACTGAGGGGAAGGTTGGGCAGTCTGGAGACTTCATCTTCTTCATGAACTTCTTGAACTCCTTGTTCTTCTTGTCCCACTTGTAGATGGCTGTCAGCAGGTACTGGGTCTTCACCTGGCGGCCCATGATGAGGAAGTAGTGGCCCAGGTTGTCCAGCTGGTGGCAGGGACAGTCGGCGCCGTTCTTCAGGAACAGCACCAGCTTCTTCAGGTTCTTCTTGCGGATGGGGCCCAGCTTCAGCGCCTTCCTCTTCCTCGGGATGATCATCTTGTCCCCGTTCTCCTTCTTCACTTCCTTTATGGTCATCTTCAGGGCTGCAAAACAAGCCATCAAGAGGGGAAAACCAAAATGACTCCTGAGCAGCCTTGCACAAAGCCTTTACTAAGTGAGGCTGGGGGTGAGGGGGTGGGCGCCAGAGCCCTGCCCAACTGCAGACACCCAGTTACCTGCACCACTGCTTCCATGTCTTCCTGCTCCCTTCTCCGTGGCATCACCCTGGCAATAGCTTGTCTTGATAACCCTGACATGAAACCCCTTCTCCCTGAAGCAGTGCCACCTCTGCACCCAGGAGAGTATCATCACTCAGGGCTTTGTGCCCCTTTCTCCCAGCCAGGCACCCTTCAGCTGAGAGGCAGCAGCGATTTACTCTTTGCTGTCAGGGCCAGCTGAGCAGATGAGGTGATTGCCCTGCTCCAGACACGTGGAGACTCCTGAAGGGGCCATTTAAAGGCCAGTCTGGCTTTTCAAGCATTTGTTTGCAGTTTCTCCTGGCCCTCCTGTGCCTGTGGAAGAAGCTTCCAAACACCCAGCTCCTCCACTTCTGATCTCCCCATACGAGCAGTGGAGCCCTCACAGAGCCAGTCCACAGGACCTGCACAGAGCAGCCACACACCTCCACCTTTCCCTGGAGGAGTTCATCTCATACAACCTCCACAGCAAATATTTGCCTCTTTGGATTCAGCATTTTCCTCGAGTAAATCATAGCCCAAATAGAAGAAAGAATAAATTAATGTTCCTTTGCCATGACCACGAAGAGGAATTTACAGTGCATGGGGGGGGACAAAGAAAAAAAGATGCAAATGTGTTGTACATTAAAGTATCACTTCTGTGCCATTTGGCTCTGCCTCCCTGCTGGGGAAAAGCACATACAGCCCAAGATCACTAACATATTTCCATCACTAGGGAGTTCACTTCAGAGCTCCAGATAAACAGTGCTGGGGTAGGTGATTAATTGTCTGCTGCCCCTTCTCATCTGACGCTCGGAGCGCGTGCGGCGGCACGCAGAAGCCTTTAGCTCTGGCAGGGAGCTGGGTCCCAGCAGCATCCTTCCTTGAAGTCTTGCTCTGCTGGAGAACTTGTAGCAATGAACGCATGTTGCTTTCTGGACAGCAGCTCTGCTCACCCTTCCAGCCACAAATGGCAGCAGAACAGGGCGATGACAGTCCTGAGAAGGCAGCAGAGGCTGCGTTACCCTCCTGCTCCCAGCCACCGCGCTGGCAACGGCAGCCGTGGTATTTATCTGCCTCTGTGCCAGAGACTCCTGCTGGGCTTGCCAAGAGCCCTGTCGTGTTTGACTGTTACTGTACGAGAAAGTAATCCGGGACTGGAAACCTAAGTGAAATTTTTACTCCATCTGTTTTCCAAATTCAGGATGTTTAAGGAGCTAAAGAGACTCAAGCTTTAAGGAGCTAAAGATGCTGAACCAGATCAATTTGCAGCAATTCTGGAAAATTAGGCAAGTAGTTTTCAGGCAGCTCTAAGCTCCATGACATTAACTGGGCAGCAGCAGCATCCCTCAATGTGAACCTCAATTTCTTTATCCCTTCTGACTCTGAACTCGTGCACTAAGCCAGTGCTTGCCAGTACAGGGCGGTGGTAGAACATCAGTAAGAAGAGATTTGTTCTACAGGGTTTGTTTGCAAATTGCTTTGCTGTGATCCCTGCAAGCTCAGATCCTTGCTGCTAGAGGAAGAAAACAATCTGGCAGCTAGTGGAGGTGCTTCTACTCCAAGTACCGTGGTCTGTAGAGACAAAGGAGGTTTGGTGATCCTGTGCTGTGGGAGCTCACAGCTGCTGCCTTCCCTGCAGAGCAGCAGTTATCTGTTCCCAAGCCAGGAAGGCAGACTCAGGGAGCATGGAGCTGCCCAGGCGAACCATAAACCCAGACACGATCTGAAAACTCATCCAAATCTCATTTGTCCAAAGAGGCAGACAGATCAGATAACACCAAGGAGGATCAGTGAGGCTGAGCAGGGAGGCACACAGTTTGTGTAAGGCTGCACTTCCCAGCACCCATCTCTCTGTCACCAGCAACCGAGGCAGCCTGCAGCATTCCCAGGGGAGATGCAGCCTGGCTCAAGGACTACCACATTTCAGCTGCCTTGCTGTGGGCCTGAGCAGTCACCAAAACCCCAAAAGGCATCACAATGACTGCTCAGTTTTCACCCTTCTGCCAGCAGCCTGGCTCCTCTGGCCCCCCATGCTCCCCTGTTTGCCCCATGTTGCTGAAGCTCAGACTCCCTTTCCAAGCCAGACTCCCAGCAGCAGCTGGACACACAGCTCTGGCATCTTCCACCCACACTAGAAAAGTGGTGCCCGAGGGCAGGTTTGTTCTCAGCTGCACACCCTGCTCGGAGAGCACAACACCACGCAGTGGGAGGCAGCCCTTGGCTTGTGGCTTTCCTAGAACATAAAGGATTTGGCAGAGGGAGACGATTGCTGCAGCTCGCCTGGCATCCCCCTGGCCCAGGGGACACCTCTGCCCCAGCAGCAGGGAAAAGCTCAAGCAGGACGGATTTGAGTCTTGGCTCCAGGACCTAAATGAGCTGCCAAAGCAAACAGCTTCCTCCCTGGGAGCCATGGCCTTTCTGCTTCCCCAGCACTGCATCAATTCTGTCTCAGCCCCGAGTGGGAGAAGAGCCGAAACTGCCCCTAAGAGCCCAGGACACGCTCGGTCAGTCAGACTAAATCTTCAGCTATCACTGCCTGGAGAGAGGTGACCCCAGGAAGAGACCTGGAGGGTCACTGACTGTGTGTGAGCAGAGACAGCCTGCCAGCCCAGCAGCTGCACCACAGCCATGGGACCACCTCAGCAGCAGCCCTGGCAACTCGCTACAGAAGTGACCCACAGCAATAGAGCTGCAGAGGCAGCCACAAGCCCATCTGTGCCGTGTTCCAGAACCACCTCTTACCCAACCTCTGCTCCCTCAGCCACAAGCACCCAACACACTCAACACTTTCTGCTCTCATCCAAGCTCCTGCTGATCTGAGCACCCTCCACAGTCATGGATTGGGTGGCTCACACAGGCAACTCCCTGCTACAAGCACCCATAGGGAGATGGCAGCATCAGGGTGCAGAGACCAGGAACCTTCCCGTGAAGAGAGGCACCAGTGCGACCAGGAGCCAGCTCTTGGCCATACCACACGAGAGGTGGTGGCAGAGGAGCTCATTCTCTGCCATCCCTGCTGTGCTGGTGGCCAGCTGCAGCCAGGACCACCCACAAACCCAGGAAAGCCCTTTCCAGCCAGGCATTGTCTCAGCTCTGCTTGCAACATCACAAGCACAGTGCCAGGATGGCAGCCCCTGGGTGCTGTGGTGGGAGCTGAGCAGCACCCGTGGGGACAGGGACAACTCTCCCAGTCATGCAGGACTGGGCAAGCAGGAGGTGTCCCTCTGCTCCTTGGCACTGAGTGTGCCCTGGGGCCATGTGGAAAAAGTGCTCAGGGCATAAGGGGAGTCCTGCATGGCACAGGGAGTAGAGCCAGACACGGTCCCAAAGCACCCTCGGGAGCGCTGCCCTGACATCTGCTCAGGGACAAGGCATGGCAGGAGACCTCCAGCATCCAGCTGCCCACTTCAAAGGCAAACACAGAAGTGAAAGCAGTGCTCAGGCTGGCAGAAAGAAACAGAACACAACAAATGCCTTCAGGATTTAATTTGGGATTTATCAGCTCTCAGCCATGTTGTGTTTACAACAGGAGGAATGCTCCCAGGGCACCAAACCCACACTTGTCCTTGCTCAGCCCCAGCATCAAGAAGCTGATGTCAGCCCCAGGCATGAGCCACTTGCCAGTGCTTTGCCACAGCCAGGAGAGCCAGTGCCAAAAGCTCAGCACAGGCCTGGATCCTCTCATCAGACCATGCCCATGGTCACAGCAAGCTGCCAGCAGTAGAATCAAGAGCTGCACCAGCCTTGATGTAGCACAGAGACCCCTGCAGAAAGCACGCAGCAGCTACCAACCAGTGCCCAGGCTCCCTGCACAACACCATGGTACCAACCAGCCCTTCCTTCTCCCATCCCACAGGGCCATACCATCAACCACCAGAGGTGAAGAAGGCAATGTGGGCAGCCTCATCCCTTCCAAGACCCTCTTCTCCTGAAGCTGCTTGATGCTTCCTTCTGAACTGCTCTGACTCCAGGATGCTGAAGGAGGTGGTGTGAGAGGGACATTGGTGGCTATGGATGTGCACTGCTCCATCAACAGAAGGCCAGATCCCAGCCCAGGCTGATGCAGCCCTGTTAGACCAAGTCACTCAAACCTGTGCCCAGGTGCCCTGTCTCAGATGGCAGCACAGCTCTGCTCTCCTGTCCCTAGGTCAGGGAGAGTGCAGAGTGTTGGAGAGAGAAAAGGCCATTTCTGTGTTCTGCTAAGGGGAAGCAGGGTTTAGGGAAGTGTTTGCTTGCTCACAGTGGAATTACTCTTGGCAGCAGCAGCTCTAAGAGCAGCAAAGGCCTCACAGAGCTGGTTGAGCTCCAGCCTGACAAAGTACAACTCAGTTTCATGTGAAGCTTCTTATCAATGGCTCTGCAGCTCCAGCTTCCCAGTGCCACCCCCAGAATAGGGGGAAGAGGAAAACAGGCAAACTGAGAGCACCACATTAGAGCCACCTGAGAGCAAAGCACCCCAGCAGCAGAGCTCTGGTGCCCCCACCACAGCTGCAAGGACTGCACTGCACCAGGAGCAGCTCCATGGCCAAGCCTCTGCACCCTGCTCACCAACCACCACGACCACAATGGGCACCTCCAACTCAATGAGGTGGAGCCTGGGCACCACCTCTGCTGCTCTCCTGCCTGCACAGGCAGGGGCCCCACTCCAGCACCTCAGGGGCAGGGAAGGGAATGTGAGAGAAGGGAAAACTCTGCTGTTCCTTCAGCCTCACTGCTCCTTCCTTTAGAAATCACTCAAAGGAGGAAACCTGCCAGAAGACACATTAGGGCTGTAAGAGGAGAAGGCTGCAGGCAAGGAGCTGTCAGTCACGGGGAAAAAATAAACAGCATGTATTGATTGCACTGCAGGCTCCAGTGCAGCGAGAGCCCCTTCAGCAGGATCCCCCCAGGCCCAGGGAAAGAGCAGAAACAATAAATAAAATCACCAAGAGAAACAGAAAGAGGAATGAACTCCATGGACAGTCCCAGCCCACAGCAGGACTAAGAAGCAAACCCTGGCTGCAGCCCAGGGAGGCTGGGGGAGGCAGCTGTGAGGGCACAGGAGGTTGAGCTCACAACTCAGCCTGCACCAGCACCCCAAAACACACCAAAACCTAAGCTAGGACAAGCCCATGCAGAGCCTGGCCAGCCCCACTCACCAGTCTGTGCCCAGGCAAGGGTCCCTGCACCCCTAGCTGCTCTGGCACCCACTGCTCCATGCCATGTCATGGGGGCATGGTACCGGCGCTGCAGGACCCAGCAGCAGCTGCCCCGCGCAGCACTCCTTGTTTAAACACCCATTGTAGGTGTCTGGCTTGGGCCATGGCCTGCAGCTTGTCAGCTGCCAGTGTTTACCTTGGTGGATGTGCATGAGAAGTCTCAGGTTGAAGGGGCTGGGAGGGTTATTTCAGTGCCAGATAAACAGCTCTCCTTGAGAAATTACCCCCGACAGCAACCACCCCCCCAAGACTAAACAAAGATCCAAGGGCACACACTCTGCTTTGGGAAAGCTTCCTGCAGCCTAAGCCTCCTTCACTGGCTGCTCTCCACAGCTGGGACAGCCCCAGCAGCAGCCTGCACTGCCCTGCCTTGTAGGGCACAGGCAAGACCTGCATCACATCTCTCCCACTGCTCCAGTTCCCCAGCTGTCTGCAGACTGGGCACTTCTGGAGACAGCCTTGCATGCTCCCAGGACCCTTCTGGAGAGGGGAAAAACACAATGATGGAAGAAAGCACCAACTACAGCAGCATGAAACCTACACCACTGCAAACCCACACCAGTGAGCTTCTCACTACAGCAGAGTTTGTGATGGGGAGGAGCAGGAGAACAAAAAGTACATCCAAGCCATGCCCAGCCTCCAGTGTGATGAGTTACCTGCAGTCTACAGGAGGGAGAGAATCTCCCTTTGAAACAAAAAAATCCCTGAGACAGAGAGAGTTAGAAGGAGAGGGAAGAAGGAGGAACAGGATCGACCCCAGCAGCAGCAAGAGCTCTGGTATGTTTTAAAGCCAGTTGCACAGTGGAGCTGTGCTGATCCAAAGGGAAAGAACAATCCCAGACTCCCTGCAATGGCCAGAAAAGCCCCCACCAGGCTCTGCTTTGGCAGAGAAAGCAAAAGGTTTCAAAGAAAGCTGCAGAACCCTGGTGGGCTGGGTGAGGCAGGAGGCTGTGCCAATGTGCTTCTGATGCCTGACATGACCTGCTTTAGGTGACCCTGCTCTGGCAGAGGGATTGGACTGGATGATTTTCGGAGGTCCCTTCCAACCCCAACATGATAACTAAAGCAATCCCAGGGGCTCACATGAGCCAGTTCAGATCTAGCCATATATATTTGTGGGAGTTGCTGTCACCCAGACATGGGCATAGGGCTCAGTGTCACCATCAAGCTCCCCAGCACAGTGGAGAGAATCACAGAATCAACCAGGTTGGAAGAGAGCTCCAAGCTCAGCCAGCACAACCTAGCACCCAGCCCTGGCCAAGCAACCAGACCATGGCACTAAGTGCCCCAGCCAGTCTCCTGTTGAACACCTCCAGGAACGGCAACTCCACCACCTCCCTGGGCAGCCCATTCCAATGCCAATCACACTCTCTGGGAAGAACTTCCTCTTGACATCCAGCCTGAACCTCCCTCAGCACAGCTTGAGACTGTGTCCCCTTGTTCTGTTGCTGGTTGCCTGGGAGAAGAGCCCAACCCCACCTGGCTACAACCTCCCTTCAGGTAGTTGTAGACAGCAATGAGGGGCACTTTCAGCCCCTCTGGCTGAATCAAGCTCCTCTCAGCAAGCTAAGCCTGCAGAGGTGGCTCTTGTATCGCTCCCTCTGTGCCAGGACCCATCCCCACCACCTGGAACCACAGTGGGTTTGGCTCAAGACTGGGCAGAGCAGCTGAGGTCTCCTCTCCCTGCTGCTCCTCTGCAGCTCCTGCCGCATGCTAACGCTGTTTGTGGCCACTCACCACAGCCCTGCCCACGGTGCTGCCTGCCAAGAAATGTTTCCATCCTCTGGATGCTGTCACCACAACATTTCCCAACAACCAACTCACTCTTTAGGCATGTTGATGTCTGGAGCTGCCCAGCAGAGCCCCATCACACCTCTGCTTTGGCCTCTGCTGCCTGGCACATGGGCAGGCTGCTCGGCGGCACAGCCTGAAGACAACCCTGGGCTTTGACTTCCAGTCCCTTCCCAGCTCTTGCCCACAAGTGATGTGCTACCTTGGGTCACTCCTCACACACCTCCAGGGAGGTGACAGGTAGTACAGCCACCTGCCAACACAGACCTGCCACTGCCACACAGCCAGCACCCCACGCTCCTGCAGGACACAGGTGCTCAAGCCCATAGCTCCTGGACTAGGGCAGTGCCTCTGGGTCATCCCTGGGCACACAGCCTCTGCCCAAACCAGGTCCCACAGGCCACTTGCTCGCTGGAAAGCTCTCTCCATCTCACAGATGCAGAGGCAGCTCCTACTCATAGATTCATAGAAGGGTTTGGGTTGGAAAGGATCTTAAATATCATCCAGTTCCAAACCCCTGCCATGCGCAGGGACACCTCCCACTAGCACAGGCTGCTCCAGGCCCCATCCAGTCTGGCCTTGAACTCCTCCAGGGAGAAGCACCTCCATGTCCCATCTCATCATGCCTGCCCAGAGCAGAGCTCAGGGAACTCCACCCTAACACCTCCCAGGCTATGGCATCAAATTCATGCTTCTGCTCCCCAAAGCTCAGGCATTCCTGGGAAGCTATGATATGGGTGTTCCTGTTGGTGCTTCTCCCTGCTGGAAAAAGCCTGCACTGAACTTAGAGGACTTGTGGCATTCCAGATCTGCAGGAGAGTTGGGAATTCATCTCCAGCAGAAAGGGTAACAGGCCAGCATACAGAGCAGGTTTGGGTTTGCTCTGGCACATTCAAGTGCTAATCCCTATGGAATGCACACCTTGTTCAATGTGCCTTTAATAACCTTCCAGGAAGGCTACACACACCAGCAAGGATGTCAAAACCAGTTAATGCTGGGTTTGATCTCACAGAGCCCAGACTTTTCCCCTGCAATACTTTTTCTCTCTTTTTTTCCCTCTAAACTGAAGTTCTGTTTACCTGTGACTGTCTGACTCACCCACTCAGTCAGAACACATTTAGGACACAGCCTTCAAGCAGCTCTGCAATTTTCTAAGCTCACTGCCTGGCCCTCACTAGACCAGGATGGGCTTTGGGCTTTTACACCTACACTTGACAGGATCAGCATAACCTGGCTACAAAGAAACTCAGTGCTAGGAGCAGTGTGAGGGAAGGAGGGAGCTGGTTTGTTCTTTCACAAGGGCCCACGTTATGCGTTGCTCCTGCATGCATGTAAGAGCATGGGAAAAGCAGGGGTAAGCTCTGAACATCACCACAATCACCAAAGAGCAGGCACTGCCACCTGTGCCTCATCCCCAGCCTCCAGACCAACACACACACCATGGGGGTCTGGCTCTGGCTGATGGAGCTGGATTTGTGTAGCCTTGAAAAGAGAAGACTTAGGGCATTCCTGACTGCCATGGAGAAGTGCACAAAGGGTGGCTGCCAGCAGGATGGAGACTCCCTTTTCACAAGGAGTCCCATGAGAAATACAAGGAGTGATGGGGGCAAGCTGCTGCTGGGGAAATTGCCATTGGAGACCAGAAGAAAATGTTTCTCCCTGAGCACAGGCAGACACAGGAATCATCTCCCAAGGGCAGCAGCGGAGTCCCCTCCATTGGGCAGTCTAAGCCTCAGCCTGGCAGGGTGCTGGACCAGCTCACTGCAACTCTGCTGTCACCCAGCAAGGTTGGAGCAGATGATCCTTGGGGTCCCTTCCAACCTGTCAGTCTGGGATTCTGTTCCCTGCTCATGGCTGGGACTACTCACACCCTGCAGCACGGCTGCTTCAGCTGCTGATGCCATCACACGTGGGGGACTTTGTTCCCCAGGGCATTTTACCAGCGGGGGAGGAAGGATCCTCAGCACCGCAGCCAGGGCAACGCAGGAGCACAGGCACACTGCTGCGCAGGACAGGCCCTGGGCACACGCACCCGGCCGGGCTGTGCGCGCCGACACTGCCACCTAGAGGCTCGCCCGGGTGCGGGCAGCACTGCGCCAGCCCCAGGGGCTGCGGCGTCCGCGCAGCTCCCGCAGCGGGCAGGCAGCGGTCCGCGGCCCAGCATCCAGTCCACGCCGGAGCCACGCTGCTCTGTGCCCCACAGGGATGCCTCCCGGTGCCCTCAAGTTCTCCTCCTTACCGAACTCGCTGGCACAGAGATGCTCCACGATCGCTTCCGACTTCATCTCGTTGTCACAAGGAGGACACACGGTGGTTCCTGGCAAGAGGAGAGAGAGGAGGTGGTGAGGAGCTAGCTCAAGAAGCATGGCACAGTCGAGCTGCCCGCACTGTCAGACTGCCGGTCTCAAGGGGCACACGTGCCAGCCCCACAGGAAGACACTCCGCTAGTGGTCAGGAGCCACCCACCAGATCCCAGGGCTGTGCTGGCCACGAGCAGGCTCCTGCCAGCCCCACTCCAGCAGTGCCAGCAGCCCCAGGGCTGGGCAGAGGCAGGATGCTGCCAGGAGCTGTGCTGGCAAGGAGAGGAGTTTTCAGGGCCAGGCACTCAGCCGAGGAGAGCCTTTCACCACGGGGCATGGCCCATGGCCCGCTGACATTCCCTCCCTGTGGCATGCCAAAGCCCTAGGCACAGTGCCCTAGGCTAAGGGCAGCACTCAGGGACATGGTCCCCTCCAGAAGACCTCCAGCACGATCCCAAGAGTGCACAGCTTCTCTCTTTCCGTTTCAGCCTAGCTGCACTCCACAGGCTGGTGGCTCCAGCAGAGGAGCTGCTCAGCAGCTAACAGCTGCCCACATCCTCCTCTCAGGAAACATCAGCCCAGGAGATTTCTTTGGGATCCATCCCGGGAGGAAAGCTCACTTCATCCAGAGAATAAAAATCTGTTTCCAGGTTCCTGTCTCCAGTCGGAGCAGAGACCACCCAGCAGCACAGACACAGATTTGTGCTACTGGTGGAAGAATTTATTGAGTTGAGAGATGCTGCTTCTGTTCCAGGGGAACGGTGGACTCCTTCCCACACAAGGGAGTTATTCTCAGGGACAGTGCTGCAGCAAAACATCTGCTGGGCCCTGCGTGCAGACAGAGCCTTCCTCACCACCTCCCAGCCCTCAGCCAGGCCACCGGAACCCAGAGCCTTGCTGGACAGAACAAACAGAGAAGCCTCTCAGCAAGAGGGGTGCAGAGTCAGAACAGCTGGCAAGGGAGGCACAGCTGCGACCTGCACCCACCAGAGTGTGGAGTCTCCTCTGGCACCACTACCCCACAGGATTTCAGGCAAGACATTCATTTTCTGTAGCTTATTCTTCCCCTCTCAACCAACCAGATGTGTCCTGTGCCAGCTGTTAACTCATGGGATCATGCACTGTGTCGCATTAACCACACATGCAGAGCAATTGGCCTGCCAATGGCCCCGACGGGCAAGCCACCGGGCGAGCCAGCAGCACCCAACAGCTGCCTGAACAGTCCCACTCCTGGCAGCACCACAGCTGGGAGAGCCACCTGGGCAATTCTTCTAACCCCTCGTGTGCTGCTGCCACTTTTACCACCTTGGAGTGACACAGGCAGGAGCCAGCCCCTGGAGACATCTCCAACACTTTCAAAATCAGCAGTCAGGATATTTCCATCTGGGCTGCACTTTTAATGAGCTCAGGATGAGGCTGAGGGGACGCCGGCAGGAGGGTGACAACCTCTGTGGTCTGTCTGCCGCAGTGCCAGGAGTGAGTTACTGTGCTGAGGACCACCCTTGGGAAGAAGAGGGCAACTCTGCCACGCATCAGCTCATCTCTGCACATCTGTGTAGGAAGCACTCGGATGTCCCTCAGCAGCCCAAGAGCACACAGGAGAGCAGCTGAGCTTGCAGAGGCCACACACACAACCTGAACCCACCACTGCAGCCACCCTGACTGCCTCGCAGACAAGCAGAGGGAAAAGCCAAACCCCCAGTGGAAAAATCGGACTCACTGTTCCTTGGAGAAAGCACAGGCTCGGTTTTAGCTGTTCTAGGGGAATGTTTTGGCATGCCCAGGTTGGCAGAGACCCCTCCCTCACTACAGCTGTCCCAGAACTGCCCTCCCATCCCTCCCAAGGCATCGCAGCTGCTATCCTCCAGCCCACAGCGCTGCCCAGCATCTTGTCCTTCCCACACCGTCCCAGGTTGAAGGAGCCAATGAGAAGCTCAGCCACAGTTTAGGTTCTCCTGCCTCAGATGACCCAGAGGCAGCCATGCCAGCATGTACCCAGCCAGCAGCCTACCACAGCTCCTGGTGATGGGCACAGCTGCCTGCCTCCCAGCCTGCTGCAGCTGGGCTGGGGTCCATCTTCTGCAGCTGACAGCTCAACACCAAGCACAAGCTTCCCTCCCCTGCTTCCAGCTTGCTTTCTCCTCCCTGCTGACCATTTTCTAATGCCTGGCTTTGGAGCCAGCTTACTCCAGGGGCAGGAGAAGGAATGTGTAATGCTATATTAATCTGCAACTCCCCTGATGCATCCTGTGGGCCTGCAGGCTTTACTGCCTCGTGCTTAAGGAGAAAGGAATTCAGCAGGTCAGCTCTTTGAGAGGCAGAAAGAAATTCCAATTTCGAGGTGTTAATGGGGAAAAAACACTGAAAGGGCTCATTCTTATTAGTACCCAGAGAAAAGGGGGCACACTGCTGGGACCTCACACTCTTTGAATCAACAGGAAACACCCCAGTTCCCAAGACCAAAGGGGCTCCAGGAGCTGGCACTCACAGAAAACACAGAAATCACAGAAGGGGCAGAGCTCTGGGCAGAAGGAAGGACCCATAGCACACACAGGCAAGGACTGAACTGCAGCAGCAAACATGCTTGCCTGCAGGCACCCCTTGTCTGCACAAGTGGCAGTGCCAGCAGCCAGTGGGCAAGCGGTAGACACCTTTGCATATAGAACTTGATTTGGTTGAAAAGAAAGGGAGGAGATTGAGACTGGACATTAGGAAGAAATTCTGGACAGTGAGGGTGGGGAGACCTTGGCACAGGTTGCCCAGAGAGGTTGTGAATGTCCTCTCCCTGGAGGTGTCCAAGGTCAGGTTGGATGATGATGAGCAGCCTGGGCTGGTGGGAGGTGACCCTGCCCATGGCACGGGGTTGGAACTGCATGAGCCTTAAGGTCCCATCCAACCCAAACCGATCTGTGGTTTCAAAGTGTTTGCCCATAAGTTCCATGAAGCCATTCAGCAGTATTTTATCTGAGTGGCTGCAGCATTTCCTTGCAATACTCACCCAGCTCTGGTCTACAGCTCCGGCAAAGAACAAGCTCATACACCCAAAAGCTCGTGCAGAAGAAGGCCTCCCTGCAGCCAAATGGGACCAGCAATAGATCCACAAAGGAGTCACACCTGAGCTGATGGAATTCCTTGTACAAGGGCAGTTCAGTGATGCTTGTGAAGGACAGCACAATGCTCAAAATGCTGTGCTGATGGTCACAGCAGCAGCACCAGAAGAAAGCAGCCATGTCCCACCCCCGTACAGCTGTCCAGATAGGTCTGAAAGGTGATCAGAAAGTTAAGCTACATAAGGAAGCACTTATCAGAGGCTGCTGATCTAGGAGACTGTTCACAGGTCTGGTATCAATGCCTCTAAAATGAGCGACCTGCAAACAGTTCAGACTGTTTTGGACCTTGGAAGCAGCAACTCTACAGCAAGCAGCTCAGCCCCAGGAGCATGCTTGGCTGCAAGTCTCTGGGGAATAAAAGCAACCTTTGTACTGCCCACACAGGAAATGGCTGTGGTCTTGACCAAGGGTCTAGGTTCAGACAGGACAGATGATTTTAGAGCCTTCCTAGAAAACAAAGAGCTTCCCCCTGCAATCCCACCCATGACTGAAAGCCGCAGTGAGGGAGCCAGCCTGGCTGTGCTGCTCAAGGAGAAGCTGGGACCCGGGACTGAGGGCAGCCAAACCTCAACTCCCAGGATGGGCACACACTTCACAGGCGCCTGAATGCCACTGCCATGACACAGCAGAGGCTCCCTGCACAGCTCTGGACACGTCGAGCTCTGGTGTTCCCCCCAAACTGCAGCAACCGCAAGTCCCACTGAAGCCACTGCCCCCCAGTGCTCTCCCTGTGCCCCCACACTGGCTCCCGGGACACCCCCATAACCTCACCCCTCTGCTGTGGGCTATCTGCACCTTCATCCTGTTTCATAACCAAAGGAGTTCCTGAAGGATGAGTCCCACCGGGATCACACCTGTGAGCTCCAGACACAGTGCAGAAGCCACACTTCGCGCACCCATCCCTGAGCAACTTCCAAATGCCAGTGCTAGGCTCCCGTGAAACCAGGCATGCCCACCCCGTCCGGTGAAGCTGCAGGCACAGGGAAGTGCTGCACTTTTACAGCCCTCCGCAGAGCTCCCTCCTGCCAGCCCTTCCGAGCGCTGCACCGCGGGGTGCCGACGTGACGCGAGGGTATTGATTTACTGCAGAAGTTCTCCACGAGCAGCCACACTCACCACAGCTGGCACCAAACACACCTCCCGCAGGCCACCGAGACAAGAACCCTCTCCACTTTCCCGCGCTGTTTCTTGCTAAGTCTCTTGCCCCCTCAGAGCCCACCTCAAAGGGCAAGGCTCGGTCTGCACCGCACACAGAGCCACCAGCTGCCCAGCGTCTCACCCCAGGACTGACTGGCACACAGACAGCCCCGCTGGTACCGCTGTCATCGCTCACGCCAACCAGGCAGCGCTTTCTGCCACAGGCACCACACACCCTGCTGCTGCCAGAACAGCCCCACCGTGGCGAGCTCGGCAGAGAAAGTACTGCCAGGGCAGGGCAGCACCTGGGGATGAAGAGTCAGAAATCCTGTCCATCAGGGCTGAAGCCCAGTGCCAGCATGAGGAGCAGAGCAGCCTTGCACCCACCATGCCTCCTGAAAACACCTGTCCTCACGCTCTGCTCCGGGATGAAGGCAAGGAACTGGCAGGGCATCCTGCTCTCCTCAAGACAGGAGTGCTCGGAGGCTGGAGCTGGACTGCTGCTGAGTAGCAGAGTTCAGGTAAGCCTCCTTCAGTCCCACACAGCCCCTCCTGGGCTAACCAGGAGCAGACAGCGGCAGCGCGGTCACACCTTACCTTTGGGCCTGGAGACATCGGTGGCATTGGGAGCAGTCATGGCAATGCAAACGTCGTCCTGGGGAAACTGATCACACTTGAGCATCTCAGGCCAGAAGAAGCCAAAGAACTGCATGACAGGCTCGCAGGAGTCACGCACGGCCTCACAGAGCCAGCGGCACGGGTAGACCGGCCGGTCCAGGCAGACGGGGGCAAAGAGGGAGCAGAGGAAGACCTGGGTGCCCATGTGGCAGTTCTTGTTGAGCAGGGGCACCCAGCTGCTCGCTTGGTGCTTCACCTCGGCCATGGTCTCGTGGTCCAGCAGGTTGGGCAGCACCATCTTGTCATAGCCCACGCTGTGGCAGAGCCGCAGGTCCGCGGGGATGGCCACGCACTGGTGGGGTTTGGCGTAGAAGCGCCCGCCGGGGTAGGGGCCCAGGTCGGACTGGTAGCTGACATAGTCGTACTCGCTGGCCCCGCCGCACGCCAGCAGCCCCGCGGCCAGCGACACCAGCGCCCGCAGCGCGGCCCCGCGGAGCCCCTGCACGCTGCCCATCGCCGACAGTGGCCCCGACGGTGCCGTACGCCGCTCCCCGCCGGGCTCCCGCCGGCTGCGGCCGCCTTCAGGGACCCTCCCCGCTCTCTCTCCCACGGCCTCCTCCGCTGCGCCCTGCCCGGGGCCCCCCGACTTCTGCCCGGGGCCCCGACCCCCTGCCCCCTGC
Organism: Tricholaema leucomelas; assembly: GCA_013400475.1. Classification (NCBI taxonomy): domain Eukaryota; kingdom Metazoa; phylum Chordata; class Aves; order Piciformes; family Lybiidae; genus Tricholaema lacrymosa; species Tricholaema leucomelas. The sequence goes on along the minus strand of WAAF01018811.1, from coordinate 284,436 downwards.
TCGGTGCCCGCAGACCCTCTCCGCGTCAGAGGCAGAGCTCCCGCAGCCCTGCTCTGACCCGCCGCCGCCGCCCCTGCTCTCTCCTGCTCGCTCCCTCCCACCCCGGCCCCGGCTTCGGCTTCGGCCCCGGCCGCGGTCTGGCCCCGCCGCGCCGCGCCGCGGGTTTGTGAGCCCTCGGCAGCCAATCAGAGTGGCGCCGCCCGCCGCGCGCTCACCCGCCGCTGTCAATCAGTGGCCCCAGGAGCCAATGGCGACCCAGCCCGGCCCTGCTCGCCCCGCCCCGCTCCGCCCCGGCGGGCTCCGACGGCCCTGCGCACCGGGACGGCCCCGGCGCCGCGGCGGAGCTGCCCTCGCCACCTGCAGCGGGACAGAGGGAGCGGCGAGCGGCCTGACGGTGCCAGGGAAGGTGCCGTGGATGGCAGGGGCATCAGGAGACTCTCCGAGCACAGGAGCTGCTTCCCTCGGAGCTATGCCGAGAAGCTTACCACCTGGCACACCGGGCACCGCGGTCTGGTGGGTCTAGGTGAGTCTGATTGCGGTCGGAAGAGACCTTTGAGATCAAGTACACCCTAGAGCTCACAGTCCCACCACTACTGCTAAGCCACTGCCACTAAAACACATCCCTCAGCACCACATCCATGCAAGACTGCCAGGGATGGAGATTGCACCACCTCCCTGGGCAGCCTATTCCAGTGCCTGAGAACCCCTTCTGGGAAGACATTTTCCTCATATCCAACCTGAACCTCTCTTAGCACAACTTGAGGCCATTTCCTCCCGTCACTTGTTGCATGTGAGAAGAGACCAAGCCCCACCTCGCTCCAGCCTCCTTCGAGGTAGTTGTAGGGAGCAATGAGGTCTCCTCTCAGCCTCCTCTTCCCCAGACTAAGCAACCTCTGTCCACTGCGGCTGCTCTGCTCCATGTCCACCCATGCCAGGCAGCCGGTGTCCAAGGGACAGCTCAAGGCTGACGTGCCCTGGCTGGGGACACTCACCCTGCCTGCCTGCAGCAGTTTCCCTCCCATCCCTTTCCAGCCTCGCTGGCCACATCACCCACTGGGTAGTGCCACAGGGCTGGCAGGGCACACTCTGCCCCGGCTGCCCAGCACTGGAATGCTCGGTTCCCTCCACTACGCCTCTGCAAAACAGGCAGGCGTGGGATAATAGAATATATTAGCCCTGAGTCCATTCAGCCTCGGGCTCTTTAGGAACAATGCCTGCTAACTGAGCTGATTTTTGCCAAGTGACTGCCTCTCCTGCATGAGCAGCAAAGTGGAGCCCCCAAACAGTCCCACGCAACAATCCTGCGAGCACTGCTGCCCAGGGCCCATTGTTTTACTGCTGCGTTTGAGGGCATGGAGGAGTCATGGCCTTGCCTGCCCTGGCATTTCTTCTCCAGTTTCCCACCGCTGCACTAGCCCCATCTCAGCCCCAACAGAGGCTGCAGTGATGAGAGAGAGGAGACAGCCAGCCACAGGCATCTGCTGTCCCTATCCCAAGAGAGGTGACATGAGAACCACCACCAGCTGCTCCACACCAGGGCTGGCACTGTCTCTCGGTGGCTGTGTCCCCACCGAGGAGGGGACGGAAGCTGCTGGTGGAGGCGTTGCGAAATGACAGCAGCAGGATGTCCTCTGTGCTCCCCACCACAAGGCAGACAGCTCCAGGCCTGCCTGGAGCCATGGGGTGAGGAAAGGCTGCAGGCCTCTGGAGCTGAGATTTAGCTCTTCCCGTGCTCCTAAGCAGCTTTTAGCAAAACGGTAACATCCTCAGATGTTAGGGCATGGGCAGGCTGCAGCCAGAATGTGGCCAGCAGGTCTTGGCAGCTGAGCATGCCACTCTGCTCCACCCTGGTGAGACCACACCTGGACCACCATGTCCCCTTGTGGGGAGCCAACCATGCTCCCCTGGCAGCGATGCACAGCTCCCACACTGCCTGCTGCAGCAGGACAGCTCCTGGACCTCCCCAGAGAATATTTGCTTTAGATCAGACACCCCTTGGGCAGCCGACAGCTGATAGCCCCTGCTGGGCTCAGCCTGCCCCAGAGGATGTTGGTTTTGCCATGTTTGTTTTCTGGTTTTCTCAGCAGATAGCTCCAAGGTTCCATTGACAGGGAGCAGCCAGGAATGCTCCTGTGACCCCCAGGAATCTGCACAGGGAGGTTCTGTCACTGCGGTGATTCGCTCCATTCCCAGCCTAGTGGCCAGCAGTGTCCAGTGGGCAGAGGATGGAACTAGGTGATCCACAGACTCACAGAATGGTTTGGGCTGGAAGAGACCTTAAAGATCATCCAGTGCCAACCTCCTGCCGTGGGCAGGGACACCTCCCACCAGCCCAGGTTGCTCAAGGCCTCATCCAACCTGGCCTTGAACACCTCCAGGGAGGGGGCATCCACAGCCTCCCTGGGCAGCTTGTGCCAAGGTCTCCCCACCCTTGCTGTCCAGAATTTCTTTCTAATATCTAGTCCATGATCTTTACAGTCTGTAGATGATCTTTAAGTCCTCTTCCAACCCAGCCTATTCCATGATGCCAACACCAAGAACCAGCCCACAGCAGGCTCGGGATCAAGGCACACAATGATTCCAGCCACTGTCCCCTGTTAGTGTGAAATTAGCAACATTAAAGGCTCTAAGCACAATCACCAAAGGCTTTACTAGCTGAGATAACACATCAGGAGCTACAGCAGCCAATGCCTTCAGCACTGCTCAAACTCTGACCGTCTGCCCCTGGTCCCAGGAGAGAACTGATGGCAAATATTTACAGGGGCTTATAAATATTTATCCTGTAATAACTTGCTGCATTACAGCACATTCTTCTCTCTGAGGCTCAGCTCTGCCTGCACCAGGTGCAGGCTGCTCTGAGGGTCTGTAGCATATATATAAAGTTTGCCTGAATAAGATCCAGCGATGGCTGGCGGTCAATAAAACAGGCAGCAGCTGAGCTGTGCTGGCCTGAAACGCTCTGCAAGTCATTTCTCACCCAACAAAAGAAGAATGTGGCTGGAGAGCACAGGTGTGCAGCACCTCGCTGTGGGTGCAAACCCCTTCTGTGTTGCCAGAGTAACCTGGGAGAGTGCTGCACGTCACCAGGGAGCTATAAATCACCCCCCCTCCCAGGGCTGATGTGATGGGGCCTCAGCTCAGAAACAGCACACAAGGGACCCCTGGCTGCTTTGGTGAGGACCCCAAAGGAAGGAAGCTGGAGACCTGCCCAGCAGAGGAAGTGTTTCCTCACACTTGCCACTCTGGCAGTCCTCTCCCCAAGGAATCAAGGCAGAGAGCCCAAAATCATGACAGATCACAGACTCAGAGAATGCATTGGGTCAGAAGGGACTCCCAAAGTTCATCGAGAGCAACCCCCTTGCAGTGAGCAGGGACATCTCCAGCTAGATCAGGTTGCTCAGGGAGATGCTGAGATCTGCTCTGTACACAGCAGCTGGGCAGCAGCTCCCTGCAGCGCTGCACATGCAGGGGTCCTCTCCAAGGGTTGAAACCTGCCACATCAGCAGGAACCATAGAAGGACCTGCCCATCACAGCTCCTCCTTTTGGTCCTGCAGACCTGGCAGACCAAATCCCAAGGAGACCACAGACTCCTGACCAGGTACATACACCAGTGACCAGGTGAGGACGTGCACTGCCTGGGGGCTCTTGGCCTCGAAGGAAAGCCAGGCTGGTGGCAGGAGTTTCTGGGAGTTCTTCTCTGAGCCCTCCTTAACTAACCCCAGAAAATAAAGGGGTTTGTAATTTCCTCCTGACTTTCCCCAAATAAAAGCTCCTCTCCTGCTTCTTCCCAGCCCTCCTCTGTGTTGGGAACAAAGTGCAGATGGCTCTGGTGCAGGTGTCCAGAGCACAAGCCTGAAGCTGCTGGCACAGCCGCACTGCTGGAGTGTTGACTGCCTGTGCCAGGCACTGCCTGATCACCACCATGTGGTATCCCTTCCCAGCCTGCAGGGGCAACTTCTAGCCTTGCCATGAGCCATGTCCAGCCTTCATCTGCTGCTCAGTGCAGACCTGACTTGCTCAGCAGTGAGCAGAGCCTGTCCCCAGTGTTTTGTCGTGGTGTGGTTTCATTTGCACGCCAAATATTTGTCTTCCTTCTAAGAGTTGTTTCGTTTTTGGATTTTTTTGAGCCACCTCTCCACTTACTTATTTATCTTCCTCATGTTTAATGATTTGCAAGAGCATAGGCAGTCTGTGGGTTGGGAACCATCAGACAGTTGCCAAGCAGAGATGGAGTTCTGAGCTACTTTCTACCGTGAATAAATAAACAGCACGGAAAGGCTCCATTGTGTATATTCTGGGTTGCTATTTTCTTAACCCTGTCTCATTAAGATGGATGGAGGTTCTGCTGATTAGTAATTTGGCAAGTTCCTCTTTGTGTACACTCTGCACTTCTCACTAATGACTCTTTGCTTCAGTGGTTAACAAAAGAGACTTCCAAGGCAGTCAGTGCAAACACAGCCACGCACTTGGGGCACTGGGATGGAAACCCAAAGTTCTGGGGATGCCGTTTAGGGGAAGAGAAGACACCGCAGGGAAGGCAGGAGAGGAGAAGCTGCTGGTCATAAAACCCCTCCTGACACCCAAGTAATTTGGACCTAAGGACATTGGCTCTTTGATTTACACCAACTGCAGAGCTGGCAGAGCCTGTAACAAAGTGACTCAGAGCCCTTGTGCTGCTCTTCCTAAAGCAGGCCGGGTGGAGACGACGCTGGCACTGCTACTGCCCGGATTTACAGCTGCCCATTAAAGTATGTTTACAAGCCTTTAGCAGAGCCTACACATCTGGTAAATCATTGATTGAACAAACAGCTCCTGCTGTCATGCTCCCTCTGTCAAAGTTTTCCACTACTACACTACCCAGCGCAGAACCTTCTGCCCCAGACCCGTGGTGGCTGCCAGCCTGCGGGCAGCTGAGCGCTGGTGTGCCCAACCAAGTAGCTGTGCCCCCACCCAGATGTGCACATGCAGCCTGGGTTGTCATTAAGGTCTGATGCCACTGGACCCACACCTACACAAACCCCCCATGCAGGTCTTTGGCACAGCCAGCTGATTCTGAGGGCATGGAAAGGGGCATCGCCTGCACGGGGTGGAGTCCCAGCCAGCCACACAGTGGAGCAGAAAGCAGAGAGGAGGCTGCTCCTTGGGGCAGGCAGGAGAGGAGCCAGTCAGGGGCACCTTCCACCAGGCTGCTCTGTTGGCACTCACAGAGTCACAGAATGCAATAGGTTGGAAAGGACCCTCAAAGGTTGTCTTGGCCAGCCAGCAGGGACACCTCCAACTAGACCACATTGCTCAGAGCCACATCAAGTTTGACCTGGAATGTCTCCAGGGACCAGACCTCAGCACTCAGCTTCTCCATAGTGGCCAGTACCCAGCTGGCTGCAGGCTGAGCTGGTGGGCAGAGCTCAACAGGGCCAGGAGCATCTGGAGACACTGCAGGCAGCCCGAGAGCCAGAGCTTCACCAGCAGGTCCTAGATAAAGCCAAACCTAAGGACAACTATTTCCTGCCTGCAGCCACACCTCAAGCCAAGTGACACACACAAGGCACCATCCCCCTCCCAGTAACTGAGAGCTGCCAGATCCATCCTGGCACCACAAGCTCACACCAAAGAGTGAAAACCAGGCCTGGCAGGGCCTTGGTTTTGCTACACCAGCACAGGCATAGTGGAAGAAAAGCAGGATCGAGATGGGGCACAATACCAAGAACGTTGGGGAAGCAGCATCTGTCCCTCCTGGCACTGGGGCAGTGCTGTGCCCACAGACAGGACCTGTGCTGGACGCTTCACAGAATTAACCAGGTTGGAAAATACCTCTGGGATCACTGAGTCCAACCTATCACCTAATCCTTGTAATTAACTAAATCATGGCACTAAGTGCTTCATTCAGCCTCCTTTCAAACACCTCCAGGGATGGTGACTCCACCACCTCCCTGGGCAGCCCATTCCAATGCCAATCACTCTCTCTGCCAACAATCTTCTCCTAACATCCAGCCAGAACCTGCCCTGGCACAGCTTGAGGCTGTGTCCTCTTGTTCTGTCCCTGGCTGCCTGGCAGCAGAGCCCAACCCCACCTGGCTACAACCTCCCTTCAGGCAGTTGCAGACAGCAATGAGCTCTGCCCTGAGCCTCCTCTTCTGCAGGCTGCACACCCCCAGCTCCCTCAGCCTCTGCTCACAGGGCTGTGCTCCAGGCTCCTCCCCAGCCTTGCTGCCCTTCTCTGGACACCTTCAGCACCTCAACATCTCTTGACTTGAGGAGCCCAAGGTGTGGCCTGAGCAGTGCTGAGCACAGGGGCAGAAGGACTGGCCTGGTCCTGCTGGCCACACTACTCTTGATCCAGGCCAGGATGCCACTGGCCTTCTTAGCCACCTGGGCACACTGCTGGCTCATGTTCAGCTGTCAACCAGCACCCCCAGGTCCCTCTCTGCCTGGCTGCTCTCAGCCACTCTGTCCCCAGCCTGTAGCACTGCTTGGGGTTGTTGTGGCCAAAGTGCAGAACCTAACTTGGCCTTGTTAAAACTCCTGGCTGTGGAGTTGGTTGGACTGTGCCCATCTGTGCAGCCTGTCCAGGTGCCTCTGCAGAGCCCTCCTGCCCTCTAATAGATCCACACTTGCAGTGGAAGGAAAATGCCATGTTTGATGTTTTTCCAAGCATGCCAGTGCCCAGGGGTGGGGAGCAGGACAAGCTGCCAGCCCCCTGCCACGGCTCATTGTGCTCCTGTGAGAGCATCTGGCCAGCTGTGCAGTCATCTGTGGCCAAACCCTCGCTCCCCTGGCCACAGAGCTGGGCAAAGGCCAAAGGGTAAAGGGCAAATCATGGGAGCAGAAACAAAGCCAGGTCAGCTCATTCATGCAGACCTTTTCAAGAGCTTTTGGGTGGCTGGACAGACAGACATGGGAGTGCAAGACCTGTTGGCCCTGTCTCAGCTGCTACAGGGACACACACAGGCTGCCAGATCCCCAGGCAGCAGCTGAAAAGGATCTGCAGGATCCTGCACTCACAGTGGGCTTTGAAGCAGAATGGGGTTGCAGGGACTGCTCCCAGCTCAGAGCAGAGCTCAGAAAAGCAGGTAGGAGAGTAAAACCCCAGCTCTGTGCAGGGCAAGGAACAGCATCCAGCCCCATTCCTGCTCACCTGCTCCCCAGGCTGCTGCAAAGACAGCCCAGCCCTCCCCAATTTGCAGGGCCAGTGGGGGCATCTGCCAGGGCTGGGGCATCTGCCAGGGCTGGGGCAGCTACAGATGATGGAAGCCATCACATCAGGGCAGGGGAAGACACAGGAGAGCAAAGGCAGAAGGAGAGAAGAATTCCTGAGAGCAAAGCACCCCCATTCCCCATCTCATGCCTACAGGCACTGGGTGACATGGGCCCTGGGTGACATGGGCACCAGGAAAAGCCAGCACAAAGAACTGAGGCAGATGCTGTGCTGGGCTTGTTGAAACTACAGCCAGGACAAGCACAGCTTCAAACAATATCAAAACAACCACCCCCAAATGCAGAGGGGTTTAGCTGTTAGCAACAACCTCTGCAGACAGCAGAATGCCAGGGTGCAAACAGCTCAGAAGCGTGGGAGTGATGTATGGCATCCTGTGGGGTCTTGTGGGGTTCTCTGGGGTTCCTGTAAAACTAATGCCAAGAAGAAACACAGCCTCTGAGTCTCAAAGAGAAGCAAAGAGCCACAGAAATGATTAAGGAAGTTGAACATTTTCCTTATGAGGAGAGCCTGAGGGAGCTGGGGCTTGGAGTTCGGAGAGGAGGAGATTAAAGGGGTGTCCTGACTAATGTCTACAAAGATACAAGGGGTGAGCACCAGGAGGCTGGAGCCAGGCTCTGCTGGGTGATGCCCAGTGACAAGACAAGGGGCAATGGGTGGAAGTTGAGGCATAGGAGGTTCCATGTGAACCTGAGGAAGAATGTTCTCACTGTGAGGGTGACAGAGCCCTGGAACAGGCTGCCCAGGGGGGCTGCGGAGTTTCCCTCTCTGGAGATATTCAAGAACCATCTGGATGTGTTCCTGTGTGATCTGCTCTGGGTGATCCTGCTCTGGCACAGGGGCTTGACCAGATGAGCTTTCAAGGTCCCTTCCAGCCCCTGACATTCTATGATACTCCTGAGCACACAAAAAAGAGGCTTTCCTACGTGGTAAGTACCCCTGCCACTTTCCCCAAGCAGAGCCACAGGCCCTGCCCTGCTCCTTGCTGCCATCCCACACAGTGCCTTGGGTGCAATATGCATCAGTGCCCCAATGCCACTCCACCAGGCAACTTGGGAGTGTCCTCGAAGAGAAGGTCTTGCTTCAGCAGCTTCCTGAACAAAAACTTGTGAGTTCACCAGAGAAGTGGTTGCAGGGCAGGAGCAGCCTTGCTCATGTGCACTCTCTTTCAGGGTAGGAAAATGTGGTGCCCTTGCCCCAAGGCAGCTATACCTCGGGGTGGGAAAATGTGGTGCCCTTGCCCTAAGGCAGCTGCACCTTGGGGTAGGAAAATGTGGTGCTCTTGCCCCAAGGCAACTGCACCTTGGGGTAGGAAAATGTGGTGCCCTTGCCCCAAGGCAGCTCTACCTCGGGGTAGGAAAGGGAGGGGCTGGGCACTCTCCTTGCACCCCTACTGCACCCAGCTGGTGCCAGCTTCTGAGGGAGCCTGGGAGACAGTGGCTTGCAGTTGATTTCCCAGGGCACAACAGCCCCTGAGTATCAGGTTTTTAACAGGCTGGCAGGGCAGCAGGAGGGAGGAGAGGGAAATCAGCCTTTTCCTTCCCCCCATTAAAGAAAAAATAAGAATTTATGGAAGATTTTAAGAGCAATTTAAAGAAGAAGTTCTTCCCTCCCTGCCCCCCTCTCCAACTCCACCGTGCACGTTAAAGCCTTTGCAGAAGGGAATTAATTAAGGCAGGCAGCAGAGCCCAAAGCTCTGCAGCAGCCTCGTCCTCTGCACAATGGAGATCCCACTTTTGGCCTCTCTTTCCCTGAGAAACACACGCCCAGATTCCAACTGCATCAACTTTCTTTTTCCTTTCAGTTTTTTTTTTTTCCTTCTCCTAACCTAATTCATTTTGGAGATTGATGGAGAAAAATCCATAACAAATATTTATGGCTTCCCAATAAAGAACTCTCCTCACAGGAGTCACAAAGAGCTCTGGCGAGTCTCAAGGTAACTTTCAGCGAGTTCCAGAGGTCAGGGCAGATTGGGATACTGAGTCCACAGTGTTCCAGCCTCCAGCTCATCTGTTTTGAATTATTGGCATTACTCAGTGGAGCAGCTCTCTCAATGGAGTAGCTGTGCTGGGAGCCCAAGCCATACTTTATTTCTATGGTAGGAGAGAGGCTTCAGCAATTATTAGTTGTACTCTGTTGCAGCCAGCAAGAAAAAAACCAACCACCAACCCAACCAGCCCCCAGTGAGCGTGGGTTAGTCCTGCTGGAGAAGGAAGGTGTCTGTGCCTGAGCAAGACCTGGGTGGGATGAGATTTGGGGCTGGATGTTGAGCATTTTGCTGCCAATTCCAATCTTACAATCACTGACTTGTGGAATGATGGAATTGGTTGGAAAAGAAGCAGAGAATTGGTTGGGAAAGTCCTCTGAGATCATCCAGCCCAAGCATCAACCCCAACACCTCCATGGTCACCAAGCTGTGTGGCGCAGCTGACTTGCTGGAGGGCAGGGATGCCATCCAGAGGGACCTGGACAGGCTGGAGAGGTGGGCCCAGGCCAACCTCATGACGTTTAACAAGGCCAAGTGTAAGGTCCTGCACCTGGGTCGGTGCAATCCCAGGCACAGCTCCAGGCTGGGTGGGGAATGGCTGAGAGCAGTCCTGAGGAAAAGGACCTGGGGGTCTGGGTCGACGAGAAGCTCAACATGAGCCTGCAGTGTGCACATGCAGCCCAGACAGCAACCCTGTGCTGGGCTGCAGCAAGAGCAGTGTGGGCAGCAGGGCAAGGGAGGGGATTCTGCCCCTTGGCTCTGCTCTCCTCAGACCCCACCTGCAGTCCTGTGTGCAGTTCTGGAGCCCCCAGCACAAGAAGGACATGGAACTGCTGGAGCCAGTCCAGAGGAGAGCCACGAAGATGCTCAGAGGGCTGCAGCAGCTCTGCTATGAGGACAGGCTGAGAGAGTTGGGGCTCTGCAGCCTGGAGAAGAGAAGGCTTCGAGGAGACCTTAGAGTGGCTTTGCAGTATCTGAAGGGAGCCTACAGGAAGGCTGGGGAGGGACTATTGACAAGGTCTGGTAATGTCAGGACGAGGGGGAATGGGTTTAAGCTGGAAGAGGGGAGATTTAGACTGGATGTTAGGAGGAAGTTCTTTACAGTGAGGGTGGTGAGACACTGGCACAGGTTGCCCAGGGAGGTTGTGGATGCTTCCTCCCTGGAGGTGTTTAAGGCCAGGCTGGATGAGGCCTTGAGCAACCTGCTCTAGTGGGAGGTGTCCCTGCCTATGGCAGGGGGTTGGAGCTGGATGATCCTTGAGGTCCCTTCCAACCTAAACCATTCTATGATTCTATGGTCACTAAACCCTGGCACCAAGTGCCATGACCACAGGTTTCCTCAACACCTCCAGGGGTGGGAGCTCCAGCACCTTGCTGGGCAATCCACCCTCAGGCTTGTCGAGATGTCCATGGGTGTGAATGGGTCTGGTGCTGCCTACAAGGCACTCGTGCGGGCCAGGCTGGCACCAGGCAAGAGCTCAGAGCATAGCAGCAGATCACCCCTGCACAGATGGGGGCAGCTGGCACCCCCATTTAAAGGGATGTCAGTGGTGCCTAGGGAGATGCTGTAGCAAGAGAGTTGGCATTGTTCAGCCTGGAGAAGCCTCCACAGAGACCTTATAGAGGTACTTAAAAGTGGCCTACAGGAAAGATGGGGAAGGGCTGTAGTGAGAAGATGAGGGACAACACTGAGAGAACGCAGACTGAGACTGGAGATGAGGAAGAAACTCTGGACAGTTAGGCTGGGGAGACCCTGCCACAGGCTGCCCAGGGAGGCTGTGGATACCCCCTCCCTGGAGGTGTTCAAGGTCAGGTTGGATGAGGCGTTGAGCAACCTGGACTGGTGAGAGGTGTCCCTGCCCATGGCAGGAGGTTGGCACTGGAACAGGCTGCCCTGAGAAGCTGTGGGTACCCCCTCCCTGGAGGTGTTTAAGGTCAGGTTGGATGAGGCCTTGAGCAACCTGGACTGGTGAGAGGTGACCCTGCCCATGGCAGGAGGTTGGCAATGAAATAGGCTGTCCAGAGAGGCTGTGGATGCCCCCTCCCTGGAGGTGTTCAAGGCCAGGTTGGATGGGCTGGTGAGAGGTGTCCCTGCCCACAACAAGAGGTTGGCACTGGATGATCTTTAAGTTCCCTTCCAACCCAGCTCATTCCATGACTCTACGACCACCTTCATCACGGGCAGACGGAGCCACAGCAGGCAGCCAGCCACGCTTGGGGCACCGCTGCAGCCAGCGAGGGGCAGAGCCTGCCCCATGGCACCGCGTACCAGCTCTCAGCCACCACCAAACCCCTGCACCCACTCGCCAGGAGGCGAGGGCAGGGCAGGCAGGCACCGAACCCATCCCCACCGCAACTTCCTTAGCTCTCAATCAGCGGAGGGGCCGCGGGAGCCGGCGGCAGCGCCCTGCTGCTGCGCTGGGCACTGGCTCCTTTCAGGGCATTCAGCAGGCAGGGTCAGCTCTGTCTTCTGACCTGTGACCTGTCGCTTCCCTCCTCACCGTAATTATCTAACGCAGCGTTCTCCCTGCCAAGTACAATGGAACAATTTGTCACTTCAATTGTCTGTCAGTCAACACTGGGCCCTTTTCAACAGCCCAACACATGTTTTTTGAGAGCTTGTCAGCAAGGGCTGTCTGGCCAGGCACATAACCATGCAAAAGGGAACCTTTGTTAATTCTGGGTCTTAGAAAAGTAAATCCATTCACTTGGGTGGGTTTTTTTGTTGTTGTTGTTGGTTGGGGTTTTTTTTTGGGGTGGTTTTTTTTTTTTAAGTGTGTTGTGTTTTTTTTTTTTTTTCCCCTTCTTTCCAGGCCTTCAGTTTGGAATTTGCACAAGAAGCTGAAATCGCCTCTGATCCCTAAATGATTGGGCAGAGGATTTGCATGAGGAAGCAGAAATTAATTATTCTTTTCTTGTCTTTTTATTTTCTGTAATTGTGTGGTTAGAAATGAGATTACATTCTACAGCAGCACGAGGGGCTGGGAGGGGAATTGCTTTGCATTTGTTTAGCTCCTTAGAGTTAAGATCACCTAATCGTTTCAAGCATTTCCTAAGATTCCCTCTCTCTCTCTCTCTTTTTTTTTCTCTCCTCCTTTAATGACCAAACAAAGATTGTGCTGCTTCCCGGGGAACTTTGCTGGCAGCTGACTTCAGCAGTGGGAGCCAAAGGCTTATCCCCCTGCTGAAATGGTCTTCTTGCTCCTTTTGGCTTGCAGGGAACAAAAAATGCATCGCAGAGCTCCCAGGCTTGGGAGCCATGGTGGCTGGAGAAAGGAGGGAATGGATTCCCACCAGTCCTGGAGTACTGCATCCAGTTCTGGAGCCCCCATTACAAGAAGGATGTGGAGATGCTGGAGAGTGTCCAGAGAAGGGCCAGGAGGATGCTCAGAGGACTGCAGCAGCTCTGCTGTGAGCACAGACTGAAAGAGTTGGGGCTGTGCAGGCTGCAGCAGAGGAGGCTCCCAGGTGACCTTCTTGTGGCCTTCCAGGATCTGAAGGGGGCCTAAAAAAAACTGGGAAGGGGCTTTTTAGGCTGTCAGGGAGTGCCAGGACTGGGGGGAATGGAGCAAAGCTGGAGGTGGAGAGAGTGAGGCTGGACATGAGGAGGAAGTTGTTGAGCAGGAGAGTGGTGAGAGGCTGGAATGGGTTGCCCAGGGAGGTGGTTGAGGCCCCATCCCTGAAGGTGTTTAAGACCAGGCTGGATGGGGCTGTGGACAGCCTGCTCTAGGGTAGGGTGTCCCTGGGCATGACAGAGGAGTTGGAACTGGCTGATCCTTGTGGTCCCTTCCAATCCTGAAGGATTCTATGATTCTAAGATGCTGGTTGCTCAAGGCACACAGCTGAGCAGCATGAGGTGGAGCATAACAGGGGTGCCAGCTTGGGCATCTCAGTGGGTTCAGTGCCCCAGGTTGGACATTGGAGCTGGGAGAGTCACCCCAGGACAAAAGGACTTCAAGGGAAGCAAAGCCTGCGGTGTGTGGCAGTGCCAGGCCAGCTCTTGGCTGTGTGAATGAGCAGAGGGTCTGGCTCTTGGGCAGAGGCTGCATGACACAGAGGCAGCTAGCACATAGTTCCAGGACAAAGTGGTTGCACTCTTCATGTGGCCTGGGGGAAAGCAGCTCCCCAATGGACCCTGCCCAGCAAAGCTGTTTTCCACTGGGGAGGTTTCCACAGCAGGTCCCTGCAGCTTTAAGGTTTTACACAGTCAGAACAAAACTGACAACCTGAAGAGCACAAACTGGTGAAGAAAACCTCTTTTTTTTTGATGCTATTTAGAGCTCACTTCTTTTAGTTTTCCTTCTTAAAGCAGCACCCTTTGAAATCCCTACTTTATCTCTTGATATTGGTGTGGAAACTTAGTCCTAAATATTTCACACGAGGTAGAGGCCTCCATTCTCAGGAATTCATAATTTAACAGCCATGGGGAAGCTCCTGTTGTGGGCAGACATGGATGGACTACTTGGTTTGAAAGCACTGTAGAAATGCAGTAGATGGCCCCTACTGGATTACAAATGCCCTGAGTGAAAACCTCTCCAGATCTGGCTTCTCAGAACACCACTACCTAAACCTAATTCAAACCATTCAGGCAGCCCTGACTCAGGATCTTTCAAGCTTATAAAATGAAACAAATTGGCTCTGCAAGCATTTCTCTCAATCTAGGCTATGGCTGTAAACTTGATTTGTCCTCTTGGATCCATAGTGCATTAGGTGGCCTGAAAGCTTCTTTGTTTCAAAGACCTTCTTCTGTCTCCTCCATGAGCCTCCAGTCTCTGTCTTTGGTCATGACAGGCTGCAGAACCCTGCTCATTAACAGCAAGGAGCTGGTGGCCCTCCAGCACCTCAGCTTTGCCTGCAGAAGAGTGGAACCCTGCAGGCCCACAGCATCAGAGAGCAGAGGGTCCTGGGAACACCCAGCACAAAACATCTTGGAATCACAGAATGGTTTGGGTTGGAAGGGACTTCAAAGCTCATCCACTTCCAACCCCCTGCCATGGGCAGGGACACCTCCTGTTAGAGCAGGTTGTTCAAAGCCTCATCCAACCTGGCCTTGGACATCTCCAGGGAGAAGTCATCCACAGCCTCTCTGGGCAATCTGTGCCAGTGTCTGCCCACCCTCACTGTCCAGAATTTCTTCCTCATCTCCAGCCTCAGTCCCCCCCCACTTTCAGCTCAAAGCCACTGCCCCTCAGCCTGGCACTACAAGCCCTTGTAAAAAGCTCTTCACCTGTGTAGCAGGAACCTCCATGGGAACAGGCAGCCAGGGTGAGGGCACAGAGGGACTGAGCTAGGGCACTCAGACAGGCAACCCCTGCCCTGCTACCTGGCCTTCCCTCACACCAGCCATCAGCTGGGGGTTTCCTATGGCCTGTGGCAAGCTTGTTTGTTCAAGCAAACCCATTAGGTGTTTATTAGCCTTCATTATGGAGTGCTAGAGGGTTAATTAGTTCAGGCTGTTCCTAGAGGAGGGGGCAAGATCAGCAGCAGCTGAATATCCAGGTTCTTAGGGCAACCACCACTTAGTCTGCTTTCCTTCTTTTCCTTCCCCCCCCTTCCCTTTATCTCTTCCCTGATCAAATTAGGAATGTCATTATCACCTCTGCAAACTGCTCAGCACAGGACATTGTGCCTGGAGCACAGCAGGCTGGGGTGCCCAGCTCCTCTGGAGGCACCAGTCAGGGCATGGGAGGCAGCCTGAGTTTGCTGCCTACTGTGGTGGTTCAGAGGCCATGCTCAGGGTGAGGGAGGGGATTCTGTCCCTCTCTTTTCATGAGACCCCACCTGGAGCACTGCCAGAGCAGGACCATACAATCTAGCTCAGGTCACAGAGGAACACACCCAGACAGACCTCAAAAGGCTCCAGAGAAGGAGACTCCACAACCTCTCTGAGCAGCCTGTGGCAGTGCTCTGGGACCCTTACAGTCAAGAAGTTCCCCCTTATGTTGAGGTGGAATCTCCTGTGCTGCAGCTTCCATCCATTGCTGCTTGTCCTGTCCCAGGGAGCAGAGCCTGTCCCCCAACCCCGACCCCCAGTCCTCAGATAGTTATTAACATTGATTAATGCCCCTCTCAGTCTTCTCTCCTCCAGACTAAGCAGCCCCAGGTCCCTCAGCCTCTCCTCATCAGGCAGTGCTCCAGTCCCCTTATCACCCTCATAGCTCTCCACTGGACCTTCTCCAGCAGATCCCTGTCCCTCTTCAATTGGGGAGCCCAAAAGTGAACACAGAACTCAAGATGAAGTCTCATCAGGGCAGAGTAGAGGGGGAGGAGAACCCTTAAGGCTCCAGGGAGACCTTAGAGCTGCCTTCCAGAAGGGTACAGGAGAACTGGGGAGAGACTTTTGACAAGGGCTGGAAGTGACAAGATGAGAGACAATGGCTTTGAGCTGAGAGAGGGGAAACAAGAGTGGAAATGAGGACTAAACCCAGTCCTCACCCAGGGGCAGCCAAAAGGGAGGCTGTAGAGCCCTCCCTGGCAATGGACATTCCTGTCCCAACCAGAGTCTTGCTGCTGGGTGACCCCTCCTAGCTGTTAAACACTTCTTGCTGCTCAATCGGCCTTGAATTCTTCTTGGACATCAAAAGTCCTCTTGCAGAGGCAGGACAATGCTGCCCCAGCCCCTGGTGTGCTGTGAATGAGCAGCCTGGGTCTGGCAGTGTGCACAGGGAGACTGCAAACGCTGATAGAAGCCTTACAAACTCCCAGGCTGGGCTCCCCATCTCTCTCAAGCTGTGCTCAATATACGACCAGTGAGGGATGGTGGTATCCACCCTTGCTGCATGCATCCTCTCCCTTCCCAGCCTCCCAGCCACCTTACAGCAGCTTCGAGAGCAAAAGGACAAAGGTTAAATAGAAACGGAAAAGGTATCTTTAAAAAGGTGTTGGGCTGCTTCCTTTCCACCCAGACAACCACACCCCTGTAAAGGTATCTTTAAAAAGGTGTTGGGCTGCTTCCTTTCCACCCAGACAACCACACCCCTGTAAAGGTATCTTTAAAAAGGTGTTGGGCTGCTTCCTTTCCACCCAGACAACCACACCCCTGTAAAGGTATCTTTAAAAAGGTGTTGGGCTGCTTCCTTTCCACCCAGACAACCACACCCCTGTCTGCCACCCCTCTGCATATTCACTCCTTAGCCTAGCAGCCACTCGTGGGATTCATCTGCCCACAACACACTGACTTCAGGTGCAGGAGGAGCAAACCTTATCAGTGTTTTAGCAATAGAAAATGAGGAACTTAGCAGAAGAGCACAATGAAGGAACCCTGACAGACCCAGTTCTGGCAAGCAGGTACAAGGTAGCAACGGCTGTGGCCTCTGCTTAATTATTTCTGCTCCACCTAATTGTGAAAAAACAGTCATTTCCACTTAAAAGACACTCTGTGATCTTTAGGTGGATTCCCCTGTGGAGGTGCAGCTTCCCCAGAGGAGTCACAGCTGCAGCCCCACGAGGGCTTTGAAGAGGGATTCCCTGGAGAGCAGGCATAAGGCATTAGCATTTCCCATTTACTGTGTAGAAAAGGTCATCTCTGCCCCCAGATCCAACTGCCTTTGTCTCATACCTGGGGAGCTGCAGGAAGGAAGAGAGAATTGGATCTGCACACCACTGGGGCTGGGCTCACTGTGTCCTCCCTCTCTGATGCTCATCCAGGACTGGGGGATGTCTCCCAGCCGGCGCAGCAGCCTCGGGTGCAGGCTGCGTGGGAAGCAGGTCAGGCCCTCTGCTCTGCCACTGACCCAGCACAGGCAGAGCGTGGCCCACGCCAGCATGTCTGCACTCGAGTTCATTCCTCCTTGGCAGGCCTGGGAACTCTTCTCCTAGAGGTCAGCTCCTGAATAGAAGCCTCACCAGACTGAGATGGCACAGCTGCAGGAAACAAATAAACTGCATGTCCCAAATTCTTTGCCTTCCTTTACTTTTTTTGTTCACCAAGTGCTGGTTTCCAATAATTGTTCAAACAAACATGGCCCTGATTAGCTAACTTCTGCAGCTTGGAACAGCAACTTCTCATCTTCTGCCGTTTCGCAACTTCCAGATGAAGGAAAGATTCCCAGGAACGCTGAAGGCAAGAGATTATCTGCACAAGTCACAGAGTTAGGAGCAAGGATTAGACAGGAAGGATCCAACCAAGCCCTGTTTCCTCCTTATGGCTGGCAGTGCAAGACTTCACTATCAGAGACGCTCAAGCTCCTGCAGCACTTCTGTGAAGTGCTTCATTAATTAACACAGACATCCACTAAACAGCTCACTGGCAGCTTGTGCAGCAAGCCTTGCTCCTTGCCTCCCCTGTGTGACCTCAGAAAGCACTCACCAAGGACTGCTGGCTCCAGCCCCGGCTCAGTAACTGTGCCCATAATTAGTCTCTTATTTTTAATAATCCCACGGGGCACAGCTTGCCATAAAGCCCTCAGAAATCTTCAATTAGTTGTATCCCTCTCCAGCTGCTCCGGTTTCTGAATTAGCTGAAAGGCTGCTGTCATTTCTCAGCAGTTTTTGTGGCACTCGTTAAGCTGCACAGGCATATTCCACCTCCCAGAACGGTAGGAGTTGGAAGGGACCCCTGAAGGTCGAGGCAGTGGACAAGAGCAGCTCGGGGTGGCTGGCAGGCTCTGTAGGGTGCGGGGATCAGCAGCGCAATCCTCAGCCGCACACGGAGCTGCCTGCCCAGCAGCTGCATCCCATCTCACAACGTCCCTGAGGGGAGAGCAGGGAAGGCACAAAGATCTGCCTGGCGACTGTCGGCGGTTTCCCTCACTGCTCTGCCAACAACGGCGCTCAGCTTCTCCTTAACCGAACGGCCTTTGCCCTCGCTTATGCCTTGCAGCAGCCACGCTCCCGAGGTCAAAGGTTTGCGGGCCTGGAAACGATCCTAAGTTTACCAGCAGCAGGATCACCTGGAATGACGCTGGTGGGACTGCTGCTGCGTTCCACCGGCTCGAATCCCTCAGAAAGCACTGGGGAGTAACACCCAGCAAGGGAGGCTGAATTTCGCAGGCTACCGCAGCCCCACGGGGCTCCTTCTGCCCACACGAGCAGGCCGGGCAGCCTCGGGGGCCGCAAACTCCCAGACAAGCAATGGAGGAGGACAAACCCGTAGAGGAACGGGCACCATCCCGGCAACCGCTCAGCTCCTCACGGCCGGGTCCTGTCTACACCCTACACCGAGCGGCGGCGCTGCGCGGGGCCCGGCGGAGCTCCCTACGGCAACGGAGCCGTGAGGGGAGCCGCGGCACGCGGGGTGCGCCGGGAGGGGGACCAAGGTAAAGCCGCAGCCAATGGGAGGTGAGCTGTGGGAGCGCATGCGCAGAAGGGGACACGGACACCCCCCCCCCTCCACTTCGCCCGGCCGCGCATGCGCAGTGTCGTTCCCCGTGGCTCGACGCCTGCGCCAGGCAGCACTTCCGCCCTTTTCCCTGCCCGGAGGTGTCCCGACGATTTTGCGACAGCCGTAAGTGAGCGGCGGCGCCCGGCCCAGCGGAGCAGTGTGGGCGGCGGCGGCGCGATGAGGCCGCAGCAGGCGCCCGTGTCGGGAAAGGTGTTCATCCAGCGCGACTACAGCGGCGGGACGCGGTGTCAGTTCCAGAGCAAGTTTCCGGCTGAACTGGAGAACAGGGTAAGGCCGGGCGCTCCCCCGACGCGCAGATCGGGAACGGTGCCTGCCCCTGCCTCGCTGCGGCCGCTGGGCCTAGGGGCTCGCCCTGTGCGTGGCAGTAGGGCACAGCTGGACCTCGCGGACCTTTGAGGGTGAGGACCTACGGACGGGGACCGGCTGTCTCTCGAGTGGCGTTCCCGAGTGACTGAGCAGGCTGGTGTGGCCTTGAGCCCGGTCTGCGTCTGGAGCAGGTGGCAGATCTGCACAGACCGCCGGTCCTCACCGAACGCCGTCCTTTAAGTGTAAGAGGGAGGGAGATTGTCTCACCCCTGCCCACCGTGGGAGCAGTTTTCACTCCGGCACGCCCCAAGGGTGCTAAGCTAAAGTCTTAACCTCTGTACGTTTCAGACAGGTAGGGCTTTTTAATCCTCTCTTTTTGTTACAGCCCTATGCATAGTGTGAGAGAGGAATGATTTCGAAATTTAAAGGCATATTCTCCTTTGGGATATTGCTTTGTTTGTTTGTTACTTTTCTTCAAAGCATTGTTTGCTGTCCAAATGGCATTTTTGATCAACTGTGGTGAGCAAATACTTCTAGTTTGTGTTGCAAAGCCACGTGAAATAGGAGTTAAAATCCTCTCTAGTCGATGTTTCTGCAGTGCTGCTGTTTTGTGCTTTCATCTGTCCTGAGGAAAGCAGCTGTCTGCTGTAGCAGTGAGCAGAATGTGTTCATTATATCTGTGAGAATAAAGCCTGCCCTGTTGTGCTGCTGTGTGTGAACGTTGTTTTCTCTCGTGGAACCCAGCCAACTCCGCCGAGCCTCTTCAGCAGCCTCACAAGTGCCATCTCAAGTACTTTTATTTCATTTAATGCTGGCAGATGTAATATCTTCAACTGATAACAACCCAAACCCTCCGTGCTAATGCCTTTTCTTTTACTCACTGCAGTCCCCTTCCTGTTTCTTTGTTTTGATTTGTGGTGTTTTGATGGGAGCTTGTCTGACCAGCGCTGCAGCAGCAACAAGGCACTGCTGATGCTGAGTTAGCTCTGTGAAGCCACTGAGAAATTGTTCGTTTTTATCTAGCAGAACTCTTTGTGTGTGAATTAAGCTTTCCCCCCAGCCCCAAATGAATTGCACCTTGGTTCAGTTATTGTGAGTTTAATCATTTTCTGTTCACATCGTGTTGGAATTCAGACCTGGCAGATGCTTTATCAGCAAACTACAGGTGCGTGGTTCAAAGCGTCCTTCAGACTTTGGCTCTGCACATAGTGGCTGCCAAGGGTGGGAAGTGCAACCAAGCCACGAGTGAAGGTAGATGGGTGAGGATGTTGGTCAGTTTTGAAACGTGCAGGACGTGGCAGCCGAACTTGGCTTCTCTTGCAGATTGACAGGCAGCAGTTTGAGGAGACTGTTCGGACGCTCAATAACCTCTATGCAGAAGCTGAAAAACTTGGGGGCCAATCTTACCTTGAAGGGTGTCTCGCCTGCCTGACTGCCTACACCATCTTCTTGTGCATGGAAACACATTATGAAAAGGTACCTTGCATGTGTTTGCCTTGTTGTATGGAAAGCAGGAGGGCTCACAGGCTTCACTCAAAGCCTGGATCTGTAGATCCAGATCTGTAGACTTTGAATCGTAGCATCATAGAATGGTTTAGGTTGGAAAGGACCTCAAAGCTCAGCCAGTTCCAACCCCCTGCCCTAGGCAGGGACACTTCCCACTAGAACAGGTCGCTCAAGGCCTCATCCAACCTGGCCTTGGACACCTCCAGGGAGGGAGCATTCACAGCCTCCCTGGGCAGCTCACTGCAGAGTGATTTCATGTGAGCATCACACCTGTCTGCAGTCAGTTTGAGGAACATAATGGTTGCTTGTACTTCACAGGAGCCATGTGAATTCTGTCTTTAGTTGTATGTTAGGTTCTCATGTTGCTGTATTTGATATTCCTGGGGCTCTCACTCTATTGTAGGGAGATCTGCTGAAAGAAGTGAGACTTCTGTGCTGTTCTCTTAACAGGTTCTAAAGAAAATTGCCAAGTTCATTCAGGAACAGAACGAGAAGATCTATGCTCCTCAGGGCCTCCTTCTGACAGACCCCATTGAAAGAGGACTAAGAGTTGTATCCTTCTGTGGTTTCTTAAGATTGTCCTATGGTTTGTCCATTTGGGATGTGCTACCTCTCTGTCTCAGTGGGGCACCCTCTGGCTGTGCTTGGTCTGTAGCACGGCAGAATACTTCCTTAGTCCTGCTCCTTGCTCTCTGCTCATTTTAGTAGGTTAAGTTTTGTCACATCAAAAGACAACGAGGATGCAGTATTGGAATCCATCCTTTGACGCTTCCTGGGACGGGCAGCATGTGTAGACAGTACTCAGAGCACTTCAGATGCCTTCTCTGTTTCAGGGACCTCTGAAAATGCAGTTTGTCCAGTCAGAGAGAAGTGACCAGCCTAACAGGATAGGAGTTGAGGATGTGAAAGCAAGAGGTGGCTGTTGGCTAATCTGTAAGCCTCAGCTCAGGTTCTGGTGAAGATTTCCCCACATGAGAGCTCTGTAGGTTGATCCCAGCCTAGCTCTTGGCTCTAGCATGGCTTTTTTTTCAACTGACCTGGCCTGCAGTACACCATCTCTTAGCTGTGCTGCTGCATTTGCTTTGCAGCTCTGAAACTAACCTTGAAACAGCAGCTATGAAGCAAGAAAGACCAAAGGTTCTGATGTCTTCATGTTTATTTCTGCCTTTTGTTTGTTCTCATACTCTTTTTACAGTGTGTTCCCTAACAGCTTCTCTGTGCAGATCGAAATTACCATTTATGAAGACAGAGGTATGACCAGTGGAAGATAAAACTGTGGACTCTCAGGTACCTATTAACCTTCTACCAGACCAAATCTCAACCTCTTTCCTCTCATACTGAGACAGAACATTTAGCTCACCACTGTATCAAAGTGGTTCACACCAAAGTCTGTTCATGTGAGTCTTGTCTGGAGTCGCTTTTCTAGGTAGAAGTATCGCAGAATGGTCTGGGTTGGAAGGGACCTCCAAAGGTCATCCAGTCCAACCCCCCTGCAGTCAGCAGGGACATCCTCAACTAGATCAAGATGCCCAGAGCCCTGTCGAGCCTCACCTTGAATATCTCCAGGGATGGGCCTCTGACCACCTCCCTGAGCAACCTGTTCCAGAGTTCCACCACCCTCATGGTGTAGAACTTGTTCTACACATCCAATCTAAATCTGCTCTGCTCTAGTTTGAAGCCGTTGTCCCTGTCCTGTCACTGCAGCCCTTTGCAAACAATCTCTCTTCACCCTTCTGGTAGCCCATTTCAGGTACTGGAAGGTCACTGTTGGGTCTCCCTGGAGCCTTCTCTCCTCCAGGCTGAACAGCCCTAGCTCCTTCCATCTGTCTTCCTAGCAGAGGTATCACAGTATCACCAAGGTTGGAAGAGACCTCATAGATCATCAAGTCCAACCTGTTACCACAGAGCTCAAGGCTAGACCATGGCACCAAGTGCCACATCCAATCTTGCCTTGAACAGCTCCAGGGATGGCGACTCCACCACCTCCCTGGGCAGCCCATTCCAGTAGCCAATGACTCTCTCACTGAAGAACTTTCTCCTCACCTCAAGCCTAAGTTTCCTCTGGCGTAGCTTGAGGCTGTGTCCTCTTGTTCTGGTGCTGGCTGCACCAGAAGAAGAGAGCAACCTCCTCCTGGCTACAACCACCCCTCAGGTAGTTGTAGACAGCAATAAGATCTGCCCTGAGCCTCCTCATCTCCAGGCTAAACAATCCCAGCTCCCTCAGCCTCTCCTCGTAGGGCTGTGCTCGAGGCCTCTCACCAGCTTCATTGCCCTTCTCTGGACACATTCAAGCATTGCAATGTCCTTCTTAAATTGAGGGCTCAGAACTGGAGACAGTACTCAAGGTGCTTCAACCTCCTGATGATTTTTGTGGCCCTCCTCTGGACCAGTCAATATTTGGCATTATGCCACTGAGTGTTAACCCAGGTCAGGGGACAGCAGCTTTGCCTTTACAGAAATTCAGGTCCTGATTGTGTAAATGTGCACCAGCATAAAGCTTTGTGCAGGGCTTTGCTGGGCTTATTTCTAATAATGTGAAACTTCTTTTCTAGCAGATAGCTCAACAGTGGACTTGCTGTATCAAAGCTCCCCTACCTCCTACTTTAGAGCATCATTCCTCTCTCTGCTGCCAGATCCACAGTGCCATCTACAACAAGGACTAATTCCTAAAACTGCTCCACGTGGGGTGATCCAGCCTGGCCAGCATCCATTTTGTGGCAAACTTCCCAGCAGTGACATCACTTTGTAGGTTTTGGGGTTTTTTTTTGGGCAAAAGCAGAAGTGATAAAGCTACATGAAAGAAACAGAGCACTTCACCCAGCACGAAGTCTAGATTTAGTCACATGAGTGCAGTGCTGTTCCTCCCTAGTTCTTAAACACTTCTGCCCATCAGATGGGCTTTGGAAAGCTGCAACTCAGAGTTGGGAATTTTTCCAGGAACGAGACCTTCCCTCTAGTTGAGCACTGGAGTGAGGGGATGCAGTGCCCTTGCCTTGGGAGAAGCAGCTCCAGGCAAGGAGCAGATTCTGGGTGAAATTCAAAGGGCAAAGTGTTCCTTGTTTTAACGTTGTGGTTGTTCCTGGAAGAGGCAGGAATAGCTGGACTTGAATACTGGTGTTTTTTTTCTACTACTGTATCTGTGCTGTTGTTGCATCTGTCAGTGCTCACCAGGAGAGGGGAATCTACTCACTCAGAAAACAGTACAATAGTACAATAAAATGGATGCTGAACCAATAAACGTAACAATTCCTATCCTACTCTGATGAATATGTGAAGTGTAAAACTATTATTTCTTTATGGATTTGTTAGGTATAATTTATAGAAAAACCAAAACACCAAACCAACCAATATTGATTTGACAAACTGTTGGATATTGTGCAAGATGGTTTCTTCTCTCTGCTGGCACACCATTGAAAAGCAGAACTGTGCATTAATAACTCTTGCCCCATGTGTCAACATTCCTCAGCAGTACCTGCAAAAGTAAAGTTCCTACAAACCAAACTGGCTTAATATTTTCCTCTCTTGTATCCTTTTCCCTCCTCAAAGCAAGGATGTCCTCCTGGCTTGCTTAGGTTCTGAGCATCACTGTCCAGTTGTAGAAGGAAGTCACAACTTTAGAAACGAAGACGACTTACACAGAACAGAGGTGTTCTGGCTGTTGGCATTGCTGTAGGTGCTAATACTGGATCTAAAATTCCAGGCTTGTGACTCAGCCACCAATTTATCTTTTTTCTTTTTTTTTTTTCTTTTTATTTTTTTCCTTGGAGATTTAATATTTTAACTGTATAAAACTTGTGTCTTTTTGTTGTTTGTTTTGGTTTTGTTTGGTTGGGTTTTTTTTTCTCAACTGTAACAGTGTTTACCTTTCCAATCTGTTGCAATATTGGCAGAAGTACTAATGGTTAGTAAACCTTTTCTTAAACTGTGTCTGTGTTGTATTTGATAGGGCCATGAAGATGCTCAGAGGTCTGGAGCACCTTTGCTAAGAGGATAGGCCACAAGAGTTGGGCCTCTGCAGCCTGGAGAAGAGAAGGCTTTGAGGAGATCTTACAGTGGCCTTCCAGTATCTGAAAGAGGCCTACAGGAAGGCTGGGAAGGGACTACTGACAAGGTCTTGTAATAAGACAGGATGAAGGGTAGTGGGTTTAAAATGGCAGAGGGGAGATGCATACTGGATGTTAGGAAAGGATTCTTTACAGTGAGGATGGTGAGACACTGGCACAGGTTGCCCAGGGAGGTTGTGGCTGCTCCCTCCCTGGAGGTGTTCAATGCCAGGCTGGATGAGGCCTTGAGCGGCCTGTTCCAGTGGGAGATGTCCCTGCCTATGGCGGGAGGGTTGGAACTGGCCGAGCTTCGGGGTCCCATCCAACCTAAGCCATGCTACGATTCTTTGCTAGCCTTGCCTTGCGTTCAGCAGCGTGCTCCCGGAGGGGAGGGGGTTTACTCCTGCAGCGGAAAGGTCCTGGTTGTGAGCAGAGCTAAGCACCATTTCAAGGCAAATTTCTGAGCCGCACTCGTTTTAATCGCTTTATAGTTCCGTTTTTCACCGGCGTTTCGCAGCTCGGACCACGCAGAGCTCACCCGCGGCCGCCATTCCTCGCCGCTGCGGCGCCTGCGCAGTGGAGGGCAAGGCGTGGCCTGGCCTGAGCTGTGGCTCCGGGGAGGGGGAGAAGGCGGAGGGGNCAGTGGAGGGGAAGGCGGTGCCTGGCCTGGAGCGCCTGCGCAGTGGAGGGGAAGGCGCGGCCGGGCCTGGAGCGCCTGCGCAGTGGAGGGGAAGGCGCGGCCGGGCCTGGAGCGCCTGCGCAGTGGAGGGGAAGGCGCGGCCGGGCCTGGAGCGCCTGCGCAGCAGAGCTGATCATCGCTGCGCCTGCGCAAAGAGAGGGCGCCGCTGGGCCCGGCGCAAGCGCAGCGAGGACCGCGCGGCCGTTGGCGGGAGGCTGAGGCGGGATGGCAGCGGCGAGCGCCGAAGGAACGGAGGATTCGGATGGGGGAAGCGAAGAATTGGTGCTCACCCCGGCGCAGCTCATCCAAAGCCTGGAGCAGGTAGACCCTGGAGCGGGGAAGAGCGGCTGGGGGCCGGACAGCTGGGGAGATCTGGGGAGCGACAGAGCTGGGCGCGGGGCTTTCGGAGTGCGATGTGCGGCGCCCTGGGGGCCAGGCCGCTACCCTCGCTGGAGGAGGTGGGGAGGGCTGAGCTTCTGTCCTCTGCAGGGGCTGGGGTGTATGGCAGATCCGTTCTTGTGTTTATAGCGTGCCTCCTTTCAGGCCTGGCTGAATGAGAAGTTTGCTCCGGAGCTGCTGGAGAGCAAACCTGAGATCATTGAGTGTGTTGTGGAGCAGCTGGACCACATGGTAGGTTCTACAGGACTACGGTGGTGGTAGTACAGACATGCCCTTGTTGCCTGGTTTGCGAGGCAGATGTGCTTGAGTCCCTCTAGGACTATCAGGACTGTCTGCTGCTCAGACCCTGAGATAAGGCTCTTCTCAGTATCTTCTCTGAGCATCTCTCAGAGAACCGGAAGATACAGGGAAGCAGGATTCTTTTTGTCACCAAAAGCAACTGTGAGCTGGTTGTGGTTTTCCTGTGTGCAAACCCCATCTTTGTCTTTTTTTTGTTTGACATTCCAGCTCTTTAATTCCTCTTTGTAGGAAGCAAACCTGAAACGGGCAAAGAAAGGAGACTTGAAGGTCAGCATTCACCGGATGGAGATCGAAAGGATCCGTTATGTGCTCAGCAGCTACTTGAGGTGTAGGCTTGTGAAGGTAATGCTTGCTGTGCTGCCCAGGGTGTGAGAAGGAGTGACATCAGGAGTGATTTTTCACCGGTACAAGACCTCCTGCTTCAGCAAAACACTTAGTGTTTGTGCTCTGTGTGCTCCAAAATATAACCCAATTGAATTAAGACATCCCTTTCTGTTGGGGTGAAGGAGCACAATTGCATGTTTCCATGTCTTGCCTGGTTCCTACCACATTCAAAAATGGTTGTGCAGCTTGGAGACCCCAGGTGATCATACCACTGTTAATTCAGGTGTGGGTATTTGGGCAGGCTTGTGGCTGGTGCACACAGCTAGACAGCAGTGGACTGCTGCCTGCAGGGGAAGTGGGGATGGCATGGACTTAACTGCAGGCAGAGGTGTGTTACAGTCTTTGGGGTTCTGTTCCAATCCCAGATAGAGAAGTTTTTCCCCCATGTCCTGGAGAAGGAGAAGTCTCGCTCTGAAGGGGAGCCTTCCATTCTATCACCAGAGGAGTTTGCCTTTGCTAAAGAGTGAGTATGTTTGGATGCATCTCCTTCCCTCCTCCTAGCTTACAGAACTCATCCCTGTGTTATGCTGAGCAGTTCTGGAGGGTGTTTGCCTTAGACAGCTTTGCAGTAAGAATCACAGGTTTTACAAGGAGGTTTCTGAAGGGGCAAGGAAAAGGGTTAAAATAAAACAACTCTAAGCTAGTTACTGGGGCAAGCCATCAGTTTCCTGTGGGACCAGGAGATGTTGCTTGCTTGGCTTTTTGAGTCATTACACTCCCTCAAATCTGTACTGGATTAAACCAATAAATGCTCAATGGTTTGTTTCAGGTACATGGCAAACACAGAGACTTACCTGAAAAACGTGGCTCTAAAGCACATGCCACCCAACCTGCAGAAAGTGTCTCTCCTAAAATCAGGTGAGTGCACCCAGGCTGCAGGGTCAGGTAGAAATCACAGCAGCAGGGTGTGGGGAAAGCCCTGGAGCAGCACCAAATGTAAAAGGCTGATGCTTAGCAGAAGCAGAGATGAAGCAACCACAGTGTCACCAGTGTGTGGTTCAGTGCAGCTGGCCCTTGCCATCAAGTCTGATGTTCCCTTAGAGAATAATAGAATGGTTTAGGTAGAAGGGACCTCAAAGGTCATCCAGTTCCATCCTCCTGCATAGGCAAGGACACCTCCCACTAGAACAGGTTGCTCAAGGCCTCATCCAGCCTGGCCTTGAACACCTCCAGGGAGGTTGTGGAGCAGAGAATCACAGAATGTGATCTTTAATCTTTGATTCTGTGCTCCACGACCTCCCTGGTCAACCTGTTCCAGTGTCTCATCACCCTCAGTGTGAAAAACCCTTTCCTAACATCTAGTTTAAATCTCCCCTCTGCCAGTTTAAACTCATTACCCCTCATCTTGTCATTCCAAGACCTTGTCAATAGAGTCCCTCCCCAGCCTTCCCGTAGGCCCTGTTCAGATACTGGAAGGTGCAGTGCAGGCTCCTTCTGATCAGAAGTGTTGTGCTCCCTTCCCTGGCCTTGCATTTGTGGTCTCTTGTGCCCCCATGTCCTGTGGAGGAGCACAGACGTTCACTGACTCGTGCTCTGCACCCATTGTCTGCAGTGCCCAAGCCCAACCTGGACTCCTTTGTGTTCCTCCGCGTATTGGAGCGGCAGGAGAACATCCTGGTGGACCCAGACACGGATGAGCAGAGGTGGGTGGGCACTTCCCTATGTGCCCCCTGATAATAAGGGGAGTACCAGGGGTTGGGGTGGAGTGTGGCAGGATGAGGAGGCAGCTGAAGGTGCTGTGACTTGTGTCTGCAGGGAGTACACCATCGACCTGGAGCTGGGCTCCCAGCACCTCATCCGCTACAGGACCATTGCCCCGCTGGTGGCCTCGGGAGCTGTGCAGCTCATCTGAGGGTGAGCAGTGAGTGTGGGGATGGGGCACTGTGATGGGGTTGGGGTAGGGGCTAGGGCTGGCAGCTAGGGGCGGTGTTGTGCCTCAGGTCCTCAAGCCCCTTTCTGCTGCTGCCTTACTGGATCAGAGCCCTCGTCCCTTCCCTGATTCTCGCAGTTGAGGGCAGCTGTGTCACAGTACAGCTTTGCAGCCCCCTTGGAGTCCTCAGGGAGAGACCAGTGCCAGCTCCTGCCTCCCTAGCTCCTGGACTGGTTGGACAGAGGACATCTATTTGCAGGCTCTGCAAATAGCAGAGTGCTCTCTAAACCCACAGCTGTGTGTTCATTCCTGTTCCCGTTTAGCACTGTTGTTTAAATCAGTCTGCTGGGTGTAAACTGATTGGCCTAGTGGTGTGGCAACTGCTTGTGTGAACTCCACCTTCCACCAGCAACTTTGATCTCATCACAGGGTCTTTGCAACCTGGGATGTTGTGCAAGTGCCCAACTGCTCAAGGGTGAACTGGGTGGGGGGAATACTTCTGCACCGTCTTTGCCACATGATCTGTTGATTGAAAAACCACCCCACATAAAGATACTTGCTGGCAGAGCAGATTCTGCTTCTTGCAGAAAGAACAGAAGGGATTGAGAGTGTCTCTCCCTCTTTGTGAGGAACAGCCTCTTGGCACTCCTTTCTGCTGCCGGGCCAAGGCTGACACGGGACATCTTGTAGTGTGAGTAGCTTTGCATGTGTGGTTTATAGCACTGCTAATGAATCCATTTAGGTAAAGAAGATTAAGTGCAGACGTTAAGAGCAGGCTGGCTTTAATCCTTAGGAATCAGTAGCACATACCCTTGCTACGCCCCCGCCAGCAGGGCTGTGCATTGTGTCCTGCCCATGTCCACATTCCAGGCAGCTCCACAGAGGCGACTGAAGCTGTCAGCCAAAGTCATTGCTAATCTGCTGCTGCAGAAACGTGCTGCAGAAGAGCTGCTTGGGTGGTGTCTAGGTGGCTTGTCTGGAAGACCTTCTCCTTGGCCTTATTGACTGAACAGTTGCCCAGCCAGCAAGGACTTGCCTCACTGCTGCATCTCACGTGGCTGCAGCACTGGGAGCATAAGGGGCTCCTGTCCTCTTGCAGCAGCTGGACCTTGTCTGGATGTGAGTCTTTCCAGGGTGCCTTCAGTACAGCTCCTCCCTAGAGGAGCAATGTCACCAGGCCATGCAGGGTTTCTGAAGATGCCTGGTAGCCTGAAATCAGTCAGGCTCATAGTGTGAATAGCTTTGGCACAGCTGGAAGTGCTGCTGCTTCTGTTCTGTGCCTAAATACTGCGACTCTTCTGGAACTAGGAGCAGCCTCTGCTAACACTGCCCCTGATGTGTCTGTAGTGGGGGCAGGGGAGGTGTCCACAGTTCTGCTAAGAAGTGATGCTTTTGGCTTGTACCCAGCAGTCCATCTACATCCAGCTTCCACGGGGTCTGCTGTAAAGCTTGGTCTCAAATACATGCCCTGTTCTCTGCTCCCTCCAAGGTGGAGATAGCTTTGGCTTACTGAGGATTAGCTCTAAACCCAATGTAGGTAGATGGTGAAAGAGGTCATGAGGAGGGCACTGGTGGTGAGCTGTGATTTCCCAGCCTGAGCCGGATCTGCTCTCCTGAGCACAAGAGAAAGGTGGGGCAAGTGGTTTCCTTGCTGGGAAGACTCTTTGGTGTCTGTGTGGACTTTCCTGTCACTGAAGGAGGGAACAGGCACTGTAAGCCTGAGGGGTTGTGATGAAAGGGGGGTGGTTCTCAGGAAGCCAGTGCATCCAGCTCCTGGTCACCCACAGATTGCTGCCCTGCTGCTCCCCACGCAGGAGTGTCTGGCCAGCAGTGACACCAGTGACATGTGTCCTTCTAGGGCATGGTGCTGCTGTGACTCTCCTGCTCCTCTTTCTGATGTTCTTGCTGGCTGAGGTTGGGGCTGAACCCCAGCTTTGTGCCAGCCCTGTACTGGGTTCAAGCTCACTTGTGGCCATCCTGTCAGAGCTGCCTTGCACTGGAGATGCTGGGGAACAGTGGTGGTGGAAAGGATGTAAAACACTGATGGGCTGTGTCCTGAGCTGATGGAAATCTGTCCTGTCAGCAGGAACCATCAGGGCTGCTTAAGGTAAATGGCTAGACAGCTCTGGGAGATTAGCTGGCAGGGCAGGGCGGCGCTGATCTGATCTGGGTGACAGTCGTTCCTGTCAGGGAGTCACATGTGAGCAGAGCAGTGAAGGTGGTGGTGAATGGGACACCACCGCTGCCTCGCCTGCTCCAGTGGCAGTGTCTTTTTTCGGCTTTTCCCTGCTGCTCCTCCCGCCTCAGCTCGTTTCGCAGCCTCGGCACGGCTGCAGCCAGGAGCCTTACCGTCAGAGAGAGCAGGGTCCCGGTCCCCGGGGCTTGGGGCTGGCTGGGTCCTTGTGCCCTTTACACCCGGGGGCTGCGCCGGGGGTGAACGGGGCTGGGGGTGGGGCGGCCCCGGGGCGTGTCCCAGGCACTGATTGGCTGCCGCCGGGGCCGCGGAGTGTCCCCGCGGGGGGCGCTCCCACGGCCCCATTCATCGCGGAGCGGCCGGCGGCGGGAACGGAGCAGAGCGGGCGGGACGCGATGAGCCGCGGCGAGTGAAGCGGGCGGGGAGGGCCGAGTGGAAGCCCGGTTCGGCAGCCGGGGCACCCCACTTAGACCCTCATCACCTCTGGACTCTTCCAGGTGTGCTGTGCCAAGGCAGGTGCCCCTCCAGCCATGCCCGTGGACCTGGCCGTGCGGCTCTGCCTGAGCCACTCGCCCCCCATCTGCAAGCTGCTCAACTCCTACGAGGAGCTGCGGGGCAGCCGGGGGCACAAACCCCTCCGCTCCTGCCTCAACCAGAAGCTGAAAGCAGAACCTGAGCCTGAGCGGCGAGACAACACCAAGAGCTCCAAGGGCCAGAAGAAGAAGAGGGTGGTGTTTGCTGACATGAAGGGGCTCTCGCTGACGGCTGTCCGCTTCTTCTCCAAGATCGAGGAGGACCTCTGTGACTTGCAGCATGCCCTGTCTGACCTGGCGTCCTTCCGAGCCAGGCCGCGGGACACACGCCCAGAAGCCTGCAGGTATGTGCTGGACTTTCCACAGCCCTCTGCAGACTACAGGACTTTCCGCAGCCGCCTACACAGCAACCTGGTCTGCCTGGAGAGCTGCTTGATCCAGGACCGTGTCCTGTCTGGGACGGTGAAGGTCAGAAACATCGAGTACGAGAAGCAAGTGCTGGTCCGCATCACCTCCGATGGCTGGAAGAGCTTCCGAGACGTCTCCTGCCAGTACATGCACAGCACCTATGGCTCAGCCGACACAGACATCTTCTCTTTTGAGCTTGTCCTGCCCAAGCCATCATTCTCCCGTAGAGCCACCGAGTTCTGCATCTCCTTCCACTGTGGAAAGAAGATCCACTGGGACAACAACCAAGGGAGGAACTACAGGATCTGCCACATGAGCACGACCCACCCTCCTTCTCATGCTGTGAAGAGTGCCAGTGGGGCGTGGGAGCATCTTGGCACCTCTCGGGCTGCTGCCCTGGTCCTGTCTCACCTGCAGACCTGGCGGCGGTCAGAGGCTCGGGCTCCCTATTGGTAGGAAAGCAGCCTGTAGAAGAGGTGTGAATCCTTGCACACCCTGGCTGTGTGACAGGGGTCTTTGGGGAGGGGGCAGCTACAGAAGATGATGCGCAGAGCTTCTTTAGCTCTGCTGGCTGCTGCTGTGCAAGCAGCTGCTTGCCTCTGCTGAAGCCTCTTCATTGCTGTTGACAGACAGTCTGGAAGCTGCCACTTGGTATAACTCCTGAGTGTGGGTTCTCAAAGTGGTGCTGTCACCAGGGTAGGGGAGTGAGAGGCCCGTGGACCGCGTCCATATCCGTTGGCTGCACCGGATGGGAGCTGCCGTGTGAACCGCGGAGTCCCGGTGCTGGCCAAGTGCCTTGTGTAGAGCTGCTGCGGCAGAGTCCTGCTGCGCTGCTACCCATGGTGCTGCAGCCGTGGCATGGCAGAGCCACCAGTGAATCACTGCCCAGCCGAGCCCCGCTGTCCCGAGGAGGGCTCCCCGCGGGGAAACGGAGCGCGCAAGCCCCCGGCTTGGCGCAGCGGGAGCGTCTCGGTCGTTCGTGCTGTAACGGGGAGTTCAAATAAAGTGACGGCGCTTTGTGACTCCTGCCTCTGCCTCGGCCGGGGCTCCTATCGGGGCCGGCGGGCGCCGTCTGCCGGCGGCGAGGAGAAACGGAGTGCGCCTACGGGCGCGGCCCCGCGGGCGGCGCGATGACGTCAGATGACGCAGAGCGGGGTGGGGGCGCGCACGGCACGTGGCGGGGGCGGAGCCGGGGCCCGGCGGCAGCGGCGGCAGCGGCAGGTGAGTGCGTGACCGGCCCGGTTCGGCCTGGCCCGGCCCGGCTCTGCCCTGCCGGGTCCGACCCGGTACCCCCACGGCTCCAGCTTCCCGCTTTCCCGGACGGGCCTCGGGCTGCTGCGCCCGACGGGGCTGGGGCAGCAGGGCAGGGCCTAGCCGCGGACCGTTACCCGGTGCCAGCCTCGGGAATCGTGGCCTCCTCGCCTGTAGCGGTCTGCACCGCAGCGCCCTCCCGCGCCGGGTACGTTCGGCCCGGCCCGACTCCCTGCGCGGCTCTGCCGCGCCGCCCCCAGTGCTGCAGCACGGCCCCTGCTGCTCGGCCAGGGGCGGAGGAGCGGTACTGTGCTTGCTCGGCCCTTCGGGACGTGTCCTCGTACCTCCGTGCCACAGCGGGCTGCCGGCGGGAGCGCGCCCCGTGGAGCATCCGCGGCCCGACACGCGCACAGCGGCCGAAGGTCGCCGGGCCGACCTCCGACCCCGCCGTGTCTCGCCGCGCCGCGCTTCCCATGAGTAAAGCTGGGAACAAGGCTCGGCGCCGCTGCTGCCGCGCTCAGCTCCGTTGGCAGCGGTTTCCCCGCGGCCGGCGGATGCGGAGCATGAATCCGCAGCCTGGAGGCAGCCAGAGCGGGGTGCGATCGCTGCTCCTGCCCCTGGGCGGCCCGGCGGTGGGGCTGGCCGGGCGCTCTGCCAGCCCGGGGGCGGCGGCAGCTGCGTCCTGGCCGAGCCGCCGCGGCTGTAGGCAGCAGGCAGGACTGCTTGTGCTGGCCCGGGGCTCGGCACTGGCGGCTGCTTGCCCCGACGGGCCACTTGCGGGTGACACAGCGGAGGAGTGCAGTAACCGGGCCCCTCTCCGGTGGCCGGTCTGACCAGTTTGCCCGCACGAGGCCTGGCTTTGATGGGTGACAGCTCTGACACAAAGCACAGTCACACGTGTGGCTCAGAGCAGCCTCTCCCAGGACGTGCTTTGTGCCGGTGTGTGCCTGCCTCTGGAGCACTAACGATGTTCTTGGCGTTACCGGTACAGCAGTGCCGAGCCAGCAGCTGGCACGCACCATGCAGGGCAGCCAGAGGACTTTCCCAGGCCCTTCTCTGTCCCTGTTAAATCCCATCCCCAGTACGACAATTAGCCAGATGAAGATGGCATCCAGAGGGAAGTCTCCCCTGAGCAGACCCATCTCTTCCCAAGAGCCCTGGTTGACCTCGTACGTGCCCTGGCTGTAGTGCCAGGTGCCTGCCCTTTGAAAGGTCCCTGTGCCCCAGTGCGTGCCACTGTGGTTGCTCATCACCAGTCATTCTCCCCCGGGGCTGACTTCCTTCCTGGCCTGCTTGTGAGGCTGCCCATGACCCGGGATGAGCTGTTGCAGAGGAGCAGAGGAAGTGATGCCTACCCAGGAATCTGGGTACCTGGCTGGCTCAGGGCTCTCGGATGCCTCTGAAGTGAGAGAGGTGGTCAGGCCTTTGTCACGAGCAGAGGTTTTCTGTCACTCCGTTGGCTCCCTTCCGGTACTTTGGGCCTGATTGCAGTCCTGGGCTCTAGGTGTGGTTCCACATAACTCCAGCTGAGGTGCAGAAGATAGGAGAACACAGGACGAGTGGCATCAGGAGGTGATTGCCAAGCCGGTGACAGTGCCAGGCAGTGGCTGGAGCACCAGCCTGAGTCTGCTGTGTCTCAGGAGCTGCTCTGGGTGTTGAAGCCTGCATTCCAGGTTTCAGAGCCCACTGTCCCTGGCCTCCTGCCACCCTCTCTGCGCTGACGTCTCGGAGCTGCATGACTCGCCTGACTTCGGTTTCTCTTTCCTCCACTAGTGCTGGTGGCATGTGAGTGCCTCGTCTGCCAAGAAGCCAGCTCGTTGTTTGAAGAGCTTCGTTGGTGTCTGTAACCACCCTTCAGCGTGAGTGGATGCCAGGGGCATCCAGAGTTAAACTCGTTCCAGGCGTCATGCGAGGAGCTGCACTAGTGCCCGTGCCCTCCCGGAGACAACTGTAATAGCTCCTGCCAGCGTCAACTCCCTCCAGCTCCTCCAATGCAGGCTCAGGGATGGACTCCACCTTGTCCCCGTGAGGAGACACTGCATGCTTTCAGCAGCCAGAAAGGGATTCTGCTGCCAGCTTATTCACAAGCTGCCCCACGGCAGGACTTGCTCAGCGGTGCCTTGGGAGGATCTCCATTCACACACTCGTGTCACAGTGGTGCCCGCTGCGTGCCTATGGAGGAACCTCTCTGTGTGTTCTGTCTTCTCTGAGCTCCTCAGCCCACGCTGTCCCAGCTCACCTGGGCTTCTGGCAGACTGTTTGCTCGTTTCCCAGCTGCTCTCCCTGATCCTGTTGCCGTTCTCTCTCTCGCAGAGCCCCAAAAGGATGTGAACTTTGGAATGGGGTCTGCGAGCAGGCTGTGGACTCGGCGCACGTGTGAGGCTGCTGCTGAGTAACAGGAGTGGGGATAGCTGTGGGCAGCCCTTCTGACTGGCTGCAGGGCACCAGCCTTGCCTGGGCCCTTCACCATGTTCCTCCTGCTCCCCTTTGACAGCCTGGTTGTTAATCTGTTGGGGATTTCCATAACTGTCCTCTTCACTCTGCTGCTGGTTTTCATCATCGTGCCAGCCATTTTTGGAGTCTCTTTCGGCATCCGCAAGGTTTACATGAAAACTTTATTGAAGATTTTTCAGGTGAGTCCTTTGTTCAGATGTTTCTGTGCTTACAGGGCTCCTGTCAAGCCTGGTTGTGCTAGAAGAGAGGGCTGTGCCCCCCACCAGAGAATTACCAGTGACTGGGGGTGGGTTTGTTGGTAAGGTGCCGGTGCCAATGGCCTGTTTGGGTCACCTCAGCCAAATGCGGTTTCGTAGAATCACAGAATGGTTTGGGTTGGAAGAGACCTCAAAGATTATAGAGTCATAGAATGGTTTAGGTTGGGAGAGACCTCAGAGCTCATCCAGTTCCGATCCCCTGCCATAGGCAGGGACACCTCCCACTAAAACAGGTTGCTCAAGGCCTCATCCAACCTGGCCTTGAACCCCTCCAGGGAGGAGGCATCCACAACCTCCCTGGGCAACCTGTGCCAGTGTCTCCCTACCTGCACTGCCAAGAATTTCTTCCTAATCTCCACTCTAAGTCTGCCCTCTTCCAGTTGCCAGGCCTCTGTCTGTGGGCTGTTTTTCCCTCTAATTAATCCAGCAAGACTTCCAAGTGAAGGAGTGGAGGAGTGTGACGTGCAGGTGGGAACTGTTGATGTGCCGAGAGGTGTGTGCTGGACGGGGTTAATGTCCCAGGCAAGGCACTGCTGTTACAGTTTGATATGGAAAGAAGCCAAATGGGGTGTGGGGTGTGATGGGGAGGGACAAAGCTGCTGTTACCAGGCTGCTCCTCTCCAGGACGTGTTTGAGCAAAGCAAAAGCAGGGGGGCTAAGGCAGGACTTTTTGTACTGCAAGTCCCAGGTGGTCTGTGGCTAGAACTCAGAGCTCTCAACACTGTTCTCTCCCAGAGTGCCACCTGCTTATCTGCTGAGCCCAGCAGCCATGTCAAGACCTGCAGCCTCTAAGGACAGCAGCAGCCTTTGCTGACCCTCTTGGCATAGGGAGGCCAAGTGGAATTTTCCAGCTTGGGGTCATGCTGTTCCCTTGCCTGCCTTTGACAGGTTGATTTTAGGGACAGCCAACAACTCCTTTAAGCAAGCCCCTGGTAAGACCAGAATTTTTGCAGCTCCTAGTAGGTGAAGTCTACACCACCAAACAGGAGCATGAAGGATACCCTGTGCTCAATAGAGAGCTTTTAGGGTCTTAAACGTTTGAGTTGAAGCTGCTGAAGGATTTCTGGCACAGCTGCTGCTGCTGGAGCAGAGCTGGTGCTCTCCAGGAGTATCTCTGCTGGCTGACTTGGGAATCATAGAATCAACCAGGTTGGAAGAGACCTCCAAGGTCATCCAGTCCAACCTAGCACCCAGCCCTATCCAATCAAGCAGACCATGGCACTAAATGCCTCATCCAGGCTTTTCTTGAACACCCCCAGGGATGGTGACTCCACCACCTCCCTGGGCAGCCCATTCCAATGCCAATCACTCTCTCTGCCAACAACTTCCTCCTAACATTCAGCCTAGACCTCCCCTGGCACAGCTTGAGGCTGTGTCCCCTTGTTCTGTTGCTGGGTGCCTGGAAGAGACCAACCCCCACCTGGCTGCAACCTCCCTTCAGGTAGTTATAGACAGCAATGAGCTCTGCCCTGAGCCTTCTCTTCTCCAGGCTAAACACCCCCAGCTCCCTCAGCCTCTCCTCACAGGGTTTGTGCTCCAGGCCTTTCACCTGCTTTGTTGCCCTTCTCTGGACACCTTCCAGCAACTCAACATCTCTCTTGAATTGAGTGGCCCAGAACTGGACACAGCACTCAAGGTGTGGCCTGACCAGTGCTGAGTACAGTGGCAGAATAACCTCCCTTGTCCTACTGGCCACACTGCTCCTGATACAGGCCAGAAAAGCAGCCTTGGAGCTCTTCAGACTCCTTCCAATAGCCTGAGGTGTAAATGGGAGGACCCTGGGCTCTGGGCATGGATGTCTGACTTCAAATTTAGTGACTGAACTGGGACAAAAAAATCGTAGCAAGTTTGGTTTATCTGAAATGGATCTGCTCTGAAATAGCAGCTTTGGTTTATCTGAAATGGAACTTTTCACTTCTTTTTTGTTTGGTTTTCCTTTCCTCCGTTCAGGAATGTTTAATTTCAACACTTACTTTGATGGGTGATTGTGAAACTGCTTTTTTTTTTTCTGCAAAGACTTCCAAGTCTCTTTCAGCTTTTATCAGAGAATCTTTGTGGTAGTTGAGAGAAGGACTCTGGCACAGCTGCTCATGGACTGAGTGGAAAATTCGTTCACTAGGTTTGGCCACTCAGGATTGTGGCTTTGGGGGAGCATTATTTACCCAAGAGGTTTTTCCAGCTGCAGTGTTGTGAATTTCAGCCAGAAGGGCAGCTCCTGAGTCTGACAGCTTTAGTACATTCAGGACCTGAGCTG
Organism: Tricholaema leucomelas; assembly: GCA_013400475.1. Classification (NCBI taxonomy): domain Eukaryota; kingdom Metazoa; phylum Chordata; class Aves; order Piciformes; family Lybiidae; genus Tricholaema lacrymosa; species Tricholaema leucomelas. The sequence continues at coordinate 247,054 of WAAF01018811.1, read as the reverse complement.
GTGGCTGCACGTCTCTGGTGGTGGTGACAGAGACCTGCCCATTGCCTCCCCCGAAGGAGTCTGGGTTTGCTGCTGCCCCAGTCAGGGTGAGGGTGTGCTGGGCTTGCCAGGGATGCCTTTCCCTAGGCTGCCCAGCTCCTGCTAGGTCAGAGCTCCTCTTCTGAGCTATGGAATGGCAGCGTCTAGACAGCTTCTGCAGTCCTGCAGTTCCGTCTGCTGGCAGAGGAGGCTGCCGGGTGAGCTGCACACCTGTGTAATGCAGAGGCTGAGAGGGTTACTTGGAGGGCAAAGAGGAAAGGCCAGAAATCCAGTTTGTGTGGTGCCCTGGAGAATTAGCTGAGCATTATTGCTGTGGAGAACAGGTAGGCTGGGCATAGGATTTGGCAGCCAGAGAGCTGTCTGAGGGTGCTTGCTGGTGCTGCTTGAGATGGATTGGTGAGCTGAGAAGCAGCAGCAGCTGTTAGCTGAGCTGGGGAGGGAATCATCCCATCATAAGCCTGGTGTTTTTAGCAGCAGCCTGGAAAAACAGTCTTTGCTTTGAGCTTGGAAGAAAGGAGGACTGAAAAACAGCAGCAGTGCCATGGTTGGCCTCCTGTGCTGTGGACCACCCCAGCAGGAGTCCATGCAGAAACTGTGCAACCCAGTGCCTGGTGCAGCGGAACCACCAGGACTCAGGCTGCAGGAGACCTCGCTGTGCCATCTCACCACTGAGCACTCTGGCACTGCCTGCTTCCTGCTGGGCCTCTGCTGTGCAGGATGGCACACAGACGTGTGCCCACCATGGCTGTTGGGTGCCCATGCTGGTCACTTCCACTCCAGTCCTCTTGCCCCATTGCCTGCAGATCTCTGCTGTAAAAGTGTTCCTCCTAGGCCAGCTTCCATTTCTGCCTCGCTTCAGCTGTGTTCATCACTCACTTGTTCAGTTCTTTATAGAGCCCTCCTGTTCTAGCCCCATCTTCTCCTCTTGATCATGGTCTTCCCAGAAAGCCAGCTGTAAACCAGGGCTGGGCTGAAGTGGAGCTGCAGGCCTCACCAGTCTCGTTTGCCTGTCTCTTGCAGTGGGCGACGCTGAGGATCGAGCGAGGTGCCAAGGAGAAGAACCATCCACTCTACAAGCCCTACGTCAATGGTAGGGTCCTGCCTTGCATGGTGCATATGCAGTTCAGAACTCTTCCTGGGAGGTGGGGGGAGCATGGTGTTGTCCAGGCAGCTGAGGCATGCTGGCAGTCCTTTTCCATGGGGATGGATTGGAGGGAGCTGTGGAGAGCTGCACTGCACAAGGAGAGCACCCAGGAGGTGCTTCTAGCCAGCTGGGCAGGCTGGCTTGTGCCTGTCTGGACTGGAGAAAGGAGGGTGGCTGAGTGAGGGCTCTGGCCCTTGACTCTTGGAGCTGTCACATCACACTTGGCTCAGAGCTGCCTGGCTCCTTGCAGGCATCATTGCAAAGGAGCCAACGTCGCTGGAAGAGGAGATCAAGGAGCTGCGGCGGAGCGGCAGCGGCAAGGCCCTGGACACCCCCGAGTTTGAGCTCTCAGATATCTTCTACTTCTGCCGCAAAGGCATCGAGACCATCATGGATGATGAGGTGACCAAGAGGTTCTCAGCTGAAGAGCTGGAGTCCTGGAACCTGCTCAGCAGGACCAACTACAACTTCCAGTACATCAGCCTGCGCCTCACTGTGCTCTGGGGCCTGGGTGTGCTCATCCGCTACTGCTTCCTCCTGCCTCTCAGGTGAGTGCTGCTGCAGGAGGCCCCTGCCCAGCTGGTGCTGGCAGCCTGTGCCCACTGCAGCAAATCAGCTGGTTCCCAAGCCCCACAGACCCTGCTCAGCCTGGTGCACAGGCCTGTGACCTGCTGGTGCTAGCTCATAGCTTCCCTCTCTCTGCAGGATAGCCTTGGCCTTCACTGGCATCAGCTTGTTGGTGACTGGGACTACAGTGCTGGGATATCTGCCAGCTGGGAGGTGAGTTCTTGGAGACCTCCCTGTGCAGACCTGAAATCTTCCTGCAAGGCCTGTCCATTCTGCCCCTTGCAGACAGGACAAGTGGCACCTGGCACCTGTAGCCCCTCAGGAGGAGACACTGCTGTGTCTTTTTGAACAAAGGGCCCAGGTGTGGGCTCTAAGCCAGTGCTTGGCTTAGAGCTCTGAAAGGAAAAATAAGAGAAAAGGAAGAAGGACATGGAACTGTTGGAGTGGGTCCAGAAGAGGCCACAGAGATGATCAGAGGGATGGAGAACCTCCTATGTGGGGCAGGCTGAGAGTTGGGGCTGTCCATCCTGGAGAAGAGGAGACTCCAGGGAGACCTTAGACCAGCCTGAAGTGGCTCCAGGAGAGATGAGGAGAGACTTTTGACAAAGGCTGGGAGTGACAGGACAAGGGACAGTGGCTTTGAGCTGAGAGAGGGTAGATTGAGAGTGGAGAGGAGGAAGAAATTCTTGGCAGTGAGGGTGGGGAGACACTGGCACAGGTTGCCCAGGGAGGCTTTGGCTGCCCCCTCCCTGGAGGTGTTCAAGGCCAGATTGGATGAGGCCTTGAGCAACCTGTTTTAGTGGGAGGTGTCCCTGCCCATGGCAGGAGGTTCTAACTGGATGATCTTTAAGATCCCTTCCAACCCAACCTGTTTTGTGATAGAGGGTAAGAGTCAGAGTTTGCTTCTCTTGAGTTAAGAGTCGTTGGACCTGAAACCCAGGGCAGGACATGTGTCTGCAGGACAGCTGTGATGCCTTGGTTGGGTCTCGTGGCCTGGGGCAGTGGGGCTGGGTGGCAGCACTCCAGGGCAGATGGCAGAACTGAGGCATGATGGTGTCTGTCCTGGGCTGCAGGTGTAAGGAGTTCCTGAGCAAGCACGTGCACCTGATGTGCTACCGCATCTGCGTGCGCGCCCTCACCGCCATCATCACCTACCACCACCGGTAAGGGCACTGCTGCAGCCTGGCCCCTCCACAGCTGCTCCATGCTCTGCCTCTTGCAGGCCTCACACTTGGTTCCTCTCTCCTCACTGGCACCTTTGTTTTGCCTTTAGAGAGAACAGACCCCGCAATGGAGGCATCTGTGTGGCCAACCACACATCCCCCATCGATGTGATCATCCTGGCCAGCGATGGCTACTACGCCATGGTAAGGGCTGCACCCAGCCCTGCTGCCAGGGCCTGGCCACCTCTGGGTGGGGAGCAACCAGCATGTTGCATGGGACAAGGAGTAGGCAACAAGAGGCTTCTGAGCATGCAGAACTGCTTGTCCTTGCATGACCTAACAGGGCACCCTCTGACGCTGTGCCTTGCTTCCCAGCAAGCTTGGCCTGGCACTTGGAGCACCAGGGGTCTCTGGGCACTGCTTTGCCAGTAGAGCTTTGGGCTTTGCTATCCATGGAAGAGCAAAGGACTCTCCCAGCTGAACCTCCAGCAATGTGGAAAGCTCTTGGGGTTTGCTGCTTCTGTTCTCCCTGTCCGAGCCTGGGACTTTTCCCTCCTCTTAGCCTTTCCAGGGCAGTGGTAGAAAGATGAACCTCCCCTTGGTGGTGAAGCTGGGAGCTGAGTTGGCTTTCCTGTGTCTCCAGCTCATGTAACTTGTGTCTTGTCCCATTCAGGTGGGTCAGATCCACGGAGGGCTGATGGGTGTGATTCAGAGAGCCATGGTCAAGGCTTGCCCCCACGTCTGGTTTGAACGCTCTGAGGTCAAAGATCGTCACCTCGTCGCCAAAAGGTCTGGCAGCTGCTGGGGAAGGGTCTGCTGCCTGTGCAGGGAGGGCTGCCCACTGCTCGTGGGCAAGGACACTGCAGTGCCTCATGGTGCTGGGAAACTGTGCCACTGTTGCTGTCACCCAGATGGTCCCTGATGCCTGCAGGGCAAGGGCTGTTTGTTGTGCAGATGGGCAGTGGTGGCTTCTGTGCCCTGACTGGTGCCACTCCTCTGTTTAGGCTCACAGAGCATGTCCAGGACAAGAGCAAGCTGCCCATCCTTATCTTCCCTGAAGGTGAGCTGTGGAGAAGGTGCCAGACAGGCACACTGGGCCTCTGTTCTTCCCTTCTTGTGCAACCAAGGGCATCCAGGCCCTTCCCTGAGACACTGAGGACATTGCATCTTCAGTGCTGGCTGAACCCAGCGTGTTTCAGTCAGGTCTGTGATGTGCTGGTGGCGCATTCCCTGCACACCCAGAGCAGGGGCTGGAGTGAGTGCCAGGGGCAGCTGCTGGGTGCCTGTGGCCCAGGCCTGAAGTGTACAGCTCGGACTTCTGAACCACCTTGCCAAGGGAAGTTGATAAGATTTTGCTTGCTTCTTGCAGGAACCTGCATCAACAACACCTCTGTGATGATGTTCAAAAAGGGGAGCTTTGAGATTGGAGCCACAGTTTACCCTGTAGCCATCAAGGTATGAGAGGGCAAATGTGGCCCCTGAGAGCTCAGTGCTGGCAGCCCAGCAGCCTGGCCTGAGGGCATGGGGGAGCTGAGCCCACTCCATGCTCTGGGAGGCCTGGCCTAGATCTGGGCTTGGGGTGGGACTTGGAGCATCAGGGGAAGGCACAGCCACTGCCAGGCTTCCATGAACTCTTCTGCCTCCACAGTATGACCCCCAGTTTGGAGATGCCTTCTGGAACAGCAGCAAGTACGGCATGGTCACCTACCTCCTGAGGATGATGACGAGCTGGGCCATCGTCTGCAGTGTCTGGTACCTGCCCCCAATGACCAGGCAGGTAAGTGAGGAGCTCCTGGCTGTGCTGTGCTGCTCTACTGCCCTTTTGTCCCTCTGCTGCTGCTGACTGCTGTCCTTCTGTCCCAGCCCGAGGAGGACGCCGTCCAGTTTGCCAACCGAGTGAAGTCAGCCATTGCCAGGCAGGGAGGCCTTGTGGATCTGCTCTGGTGAGTCCAGGCTGGTGCCAGGGTTCCTGGGTCCTGCTGTGTGCTTGTGGGCTGTAGAGCTGAGTTCTGGCTTGTGCTGGGCAGAGCAGGCCTGTGCAGAAATGGAGATGGACCTTGCCTGTGACCTCCAAAACTGCTCTTCTGTAGCAGGGACTAAAGTCTTTGCTTCTGCTGCGTGTGTTGGGCTGCAGGCCTTCATGCTACGGTTCCAGCTTGTACTGAGGTGCCCTGGCTCTGACTGGCTGCTCAGCAAAATGGATTGAACTTGGGAACTTCCTTTTTCAGGCACTGAAATCTTCAGAGCCTGGCAGGCAGAGGGCCTGTAGTAGTATCAGAGCAGCTCACAGTTCTGCCACAGCTGCCATGTTGAGCATAGTGTGGGGCCGTGGACAGAGCTCCTGGCAGAGCAAGGTGTGAAAGTAACCTCCTGGGCACAGCTGGTCTGCAGTGTGGCCTGGCAGCAGACAGTACAGGTGTAGGTGTCCAGCTGTCGAGGGAGCTCTGACCTGCTCCTGCTCAGCAGCCCCAGCTGAAGTTTCAGACAGTGCAGGCCTGCAGCTCCTCTGACAATATGACTCTCTCCCCAGGGATGGAGGACTGAAGAGGGAGAAGGTGAAAGACACGTTCAAGGAGGAGCAACAGAAACTCTACAGCAAAATGATTGTAGGCAACCACGAGGACCGGAGCCGCTCCTGAGCCCTCTGCCGGCAGCACTGTTCCTGGGCCTGGCCAGAGCCCTCTGCCCCCAGCACAAGCCAGGGCTTGTCTGCAGCAGCTCTGAATCCTTGGACTTTGGCTGCTGCAGAGCTACTTGGACTTGCCCCTTCATCCTCTGGCTCTTCTTTCCCAGAGGCACTGTTACTGCCCAGAGCCTTTGGGCCCTGGGCAGCTTGTGGCAGCGATGCCTTCTCGTTACTGTTACAGTGAAGCCCCTTGCAGGGGCAGTATTAAATGAAACACTTCTGGTGTCAGATGCTTCCATGCGGTGTTTACAGGCCCAGGAGCAGGCCTTGGTGTGTTGATGTGCTTGTGCCAGCACAGGACTGCCATGGCACAGGACTGCCATGGCACAGGACTGCCATGGCACAGGAGCTGGGGAGCTGCACTAACATTGGCTGCCTTGACAACCAGGGCAGTCTTCATCAGCCTGTGCCTCTTGTCTGCAGCACCAACCCTTTAGGAGCCGTGTCTGATCTCAGGCCATTTCCAGCTTTACTTCCAGAAGGAGAGACCTTTCCTTTTCCTTTCACCACCCTGCCATAGCCTGACCCAGACCATTGCTTCTCCAGCCTCTGATGGGGTTCCTCAGGCAGTGAGGATCATCCTTCCTGGAGGGCTCCCTCTGTCTCCTGGAGCTGCAGGCTGCCAGGCAGTTGTCACTGGTGGGCCAAGTGGAGCTCTTCTGGAACCCCGTTGTGCTATGTTGGGAGCCCAGGGTGGGAAGGAGAGACACAGAGTCCATGGCCAGGGCAGGAGATCCCCTTCCAAATGTCTGCTGAGGGAAAGGGGATCTGACCCTGTTGGGCACCAGCAGGCACAGAGATCATCTCAGTTTGTTGCAATGAAACTGCAGTCCTGTGCTGGAGGTGTTGGCCCTTTCAGTAAGCCAGCATTCATCCCAGGTACTTCCCAGTTTTCCTTGCATTCCTGCAGCCTTTAGCATCTTCACTGGGTCCTGCTGCAGCTTGTTCCAATCCCTGACCACTCTTGCAGGAAAGACTGGGCTGAGGCCATGGGCATTGCTGCCTACCTGGGCAGGGTCTCCAGCCTCTGCTTCACCTTTCCTAGCCAGCAGCACATTCCCAAGCACGTTTCCCATCCTCCTGGGCTGTGTATCTAGGAGGGTTACTGGTAGTGCCTTCAGGCCATACAAACACCCCCCAGGCAGTCCCTGCAGAGCCTGGGCAGGAGCCCTCCCCAGCACAGGCATCAGCATGCTCTGGTGCCTGTGGCAGCATCCTTGGGCATTCAAGCACAGAATGGTTTGGGGTGGAAGGGACCTTTAAGATCACCCAGTTCTACCCACTGCCATGGGCAGGGACAGCTCCCACCAGAGCAGGTTGCTCTAGAGCTCATCCAACCTGGCCTTGGACATGTCAAGAGAGATGCTGAGGTACTGGAAGGTGTCCAGAGAAGGGTGATGAAGCTGGTGAGGGGCCTGGAGCACAAACCCTATGAGGAGAGGCTGAGGGAGCTGGGGGTGTGCAGCTGCAGAAGAGGAGGCTCAGGGCAGAGCTCATTGCTGTCTACGACTACCTGAAGGGAGGCTGTAGCCAGGTGGGGTTGGGCTCTGCTGCCAGGCAGCCAGCAACAGAACAAGGGGACACAGCATTAAGTTGTGCCAGGGGAGGTCTAGGCTGGACGTTAGGAGGAAGTTGTTGGCAGAGAGAGTGATTGGCATTGGAATGGGCTGCCCAGGGAGGTGGTGGAGTGGCTGTGCCTGGAGGTGTGGAAGCCAAGCCTGGATTGGGCACTTAGTGCCATGGTCTGGTTGATTGGCCAGGGCTGGGTGCTAGGTCAGACTGGATGAGCTTGGAGGTCTCTTCCAACCTGTTTGATTCTGATTCTAGGATTCTACGTCCAGGGACATCCACAACCTCCCTGGACAACCTCACCCTCACCGCCAAGAATCCCTTCCTACTATCCAGACCTAGCTGCAGTCGCCCACAGCTCTTCCGCTCACAACTCGCTCCCCCAGCCCTCATCCCCAGCACTGTGCTGACACCCAGGAGCTCTCCCTGCCTGCCCAGCTCCTCAGGACTCTCAGCTGCCCTGCTCGGGGACCGTCCCTGGCAGTGCCACTGTTGCCGCGGTGCCGCGCAGCAGGCAGGGATCCGTCTGGGCGGGTTAGGAGGCACACATCCATCTCTGCTCGGCTCCCCCTCCCCGTGCCCCTAGTCAATACGTCTCTCTTCGATGAGAAAGTTAATAAATTTAGCTCTAGATTAAAAGTATCGATCATTTCATTTGTAACCCATCAATAACGGGGGGGGGCAGCGGGCGGCCCGCGGGGTAGGGGCTGCTGCCTCGGGCTGCAGCAGCCATGCAGCCCGCTGGGGCCGGGGGCCCTCATATGCATTCTGCCCGGATGCTGGCATTGATTTGCTATTAGTCTCCACGCACCACCCAGTAGCACATCATTCCCCGGGCTGCTATTAATGGCCTTTTGATAAATAATCACTTGTAAGTCAATAAATTTTTATTAAGGAGTGTGGCGCTTTGATGTATGGAAATCCGAGGGGGTTTGTCTGGGAGAAAAGGGATGCGGAATTGAAGCGGAGCCGCGATCCATCTGCCTGCCAGCCTGCCCTGCCCGCCCTGCCTTGCCAGCCCTGCCGGCCCCAGGCAGCCTGCACACCACCTCCCCTCCCCCCCCACCAGGCACACTGCTGAGGGGCAGAGAGTTGTTTGGTTTGGCAAAGCTCGCTAAGGTCATCCAGCCCCAATCACTGTGGCCACCACTAAAGCATGGCCCCAAGTGCCGTGTCCACACGAGCATGCCCTAGGGTCTGGGCATCCCCTGGCGCTTTGAGATGTGGTTTAGTGGATGTGGTGGTCCCGGGTTGATGGTTGGGCTCGATGACATCAAAGGGCTTCTCCAACCCAAACGACTCTGGTTTTGTGCAAACAGGAGCCCTAGGGCAGGCTGCTCAGAGGGGCACAACTCTTCGTCTCCGGAGATTCTCAAGCCCTGCCTGGGTGCCTTTCTGTGTGACCTGGCCTAGGTGATGCTGCTTTGGCAGGGAGCTTGGACTTGATCTCCAGAGCTCCCTTCCAACCACTACCGTGCTGTGACTGACCCTGTGAAGGCAGCGGAGGGCAGCACAGAGCTGGTCCCCACTGACCAGGCTCCACGCACCCTGATGATGGGACCCTGCCTCTGGCACAGCCGAAGTGACTGCTGCTGTGTGCATGGGCAGCGGGAGGAGCGGCAGTGGGCAGTGCAGGGTGGTCCTGGCTACTGCCCCGGGCCCTGCCTGGAGCAGCACTGCTGGGGGACGCTTCCAGCTGCGAGGCTGCAGGGGGCAGCCAGGCTGCCGCTGCGATTTGTCACTCTCCCCAGCTGCAGCAGGCCCTTTGCCACCTGCTTTATTTGTCTCCCAGCCCTGACGTGGCATCGGACAGGTGTTAAACTACTTAATCACTTTAAAATTGTTTTAATTTTCTGTTTTGTATTGATCTGCACAGCACCAATTAATCAGCTCACTGGACCAGGCAGTTAGTACATTAAAAATTGTCAGCCGGGCTGGGCAGCTTAGAAAATGTCAAAAAAATATCCCAGCAGCAGCAGCTCCTCACTGCTGCGCTGCCCACGGACACTGACGTGGCTCTCCCAGCCCTGCCACGGGGCTGGGGCATGCAGCCTCCCTCCCAGCCCCACGCACCACCCGTGGGAGCTGCCCTTGCGAAAGGGGCAGCAGCTCTGCCACCCATCACCGTTTGTCCCCTCCAGGCAGCAGAGAGGCTGCTGAGGGGGAAGAGTTGGAGCCCCACGCTCTGGGCTTGGGGGGGAGGTCAGTTCCTGAGCCCTGGGAAAGTGCTGCCCAGCAGGAGGGCTCCTTGTAAAGCTCCTCCCAAGCCCAGTGCACGGCAGCAGGTAAGAGATTGGAGAGGACTTGGAGCCAGTTGTGGGTCCTGGAGCCAGGGAAGGGAATGGTCTGCAGCATCAGGTTGCTGTCTCAGGGGTTTTGGCCATCCCCAGGGGTGCCCTTGGCCACCAGCCTGTCCTCAGAGGCTGCCTACAGCCACAGGGAGAGGCAACTTGGATTGCAGCCCCAGCACCTCCTCAGTGCCTGTGCCATGCTGCTAATCAGTCCATGCCAGGCCAGCAGCACCTTATCTGCTATCGATTTCCTCCCGAGACGCTGCCAGGCTGTTTGCTCACACCTGCCTGGCACTGAGCTGGCTCTCGGCGAACAACGGCCGAGCATGCCAGGCCCCAGCAGCCTGCCTGTGCCAGCAGGAGCTCCTCCCGAGTGCCTGGGCACAGGTGACCCTCTGTGGCACCCACCACCGGTGCAAGGCTGAGCTAGGAGCAGCCAGGGCAGGGGGAGGCAGAGCTGTGTGCACAGGCGTGTGGGGGGTGCAGCATGGTCGGGGGGGGGGCCCAGCAGGCTGGCAGGCAAACACAGCAGGGCTATTGATGCCACATTAATCCTCCACCCCGACAGCTGAATGGGCTCTCACTCACACCGCCAAGATAAATGGTATTTATTTGCTGCTAAGAGCTTCCAACAAGAGGCCCCAACGAGTGACTTTTGAACCAGCTCCTCTGGCTGCCGGTGCACGCCCAGAGCGGGGTAAAGCCTGGGAAGGGTCCCCAGGGCTGCCCCGTTCCTGCAGGCTCTTTCTGCCCCCTACACAGCACCGCGGCCATGGCCCCTTCCTCTGCCTGGCACGCAGCCCCTGCCCCATAGATGCTGTCCCAGCCCCTTCTCTGGCCCAGCCTCAGCAGGGGTACCCTGGACCGAACGCCCACGAAGCAAGCGCTGGGACTTGGCTGGGGCTGGGACCTTTATTTCGTCAATGCCGAGGGCACGGCCGTGCCTGCTGCTGCCCCCCATGCCTGCTGCCCCAGCCCTGTGAGCCACGATCCCCGGGCAGGAGCCATCCGGAGCGGGGCGGCACCTGTCCCATCCCCACAGCCGGGGGAGGGGGGGTCGCTGCCCTGGCAGGGAGTGGGTGGCTGTGCCAAGCACCCAGGGCCTGTGGGGCTGTGCTGTGCTGGCACTCAGCCGCTGTGCGTGCCCAAGCCCAGCACGGAGAAGGCCGCGCGGTGCTTCCTCAGCAGCAGCCGGATCTTCTCGTCATCCGAGTCGGGGTCCAGCGGCTTGTTGTATTCGTCGTCCTCGGTCTCAGAGGCTGCTCGCTCTCCGCCAGAGCCCCCCACCCGCTGCGAGGATGAGGAGGGCTCCAGGGCGCTCTTCTTCCTCCATTTGGTCCGTCGGTTCTGGAACCAGACCTGCCACCCCGCCGGGCCCGGCTCCGTTAGCAGCCGCCGTGCCACGCACCCCAGACCCTGCGGGGACCGCCACTCACCTTCACCTGGGACTCTGTCATGCCAAGGGAATATGCCAGCCGCGCTCTCTCGGGCCCTGCCAGGTACTTGGTCTGCTCGAAAGTCTTCTCCAGAGCGAAGATCTGGTGCCCCGTGAAGGTGGGGCGAGTGTGCTTCTTCTTGTGGATGCCGTCAGGCAGGTGTGTGGGCGCTGCAGGGCAGGGGCAGGGAGGTGGGCGAGCGCCTGGGCACTGCGGTGCACAGCTCGAGGCAGCTCTGCAGTTCCTGAGCACAGCACCATGCACCCACCAGCCCTCAGCACCCACACGGTCCCTCCACGAGGCTTCTCCTCCAAGTTAAAGCCATAGCTTGGCATCAGAGCTTCAGCCCCATCCCAGGAGGGCTGAGCCGCTTCCTGTGCCAGCCCCGCAGAGCCAGAGCTGGGCTGTGCACCTCCTGCTCTGAGACAGCACTGAGAGGGGACACACTGTTAGCAGCAGTAAGTGACTCCAGAGCCATGCTGCACTGGCAGCATTGTGCCCCCATGCCCCACACCTTGCAGGATGCATGATGAGGAGGCAGGCAGAGCTGTTTGGCTCTGGCTATGCCCAGAATGGGTGCCCAAGCTGCTTGTCCTGTCTGCTGCAAGAGCATCACCCGGAGAAGGGGAAAGGGGACTGAGACTGCCAGTGCTGAGCACCTGCACCCAGCCTCATGGGACATTGCATGCACCCATCCCACCCTCTGGCAGGGCAGAAACACACTCTGCAATCCCCCCATCAGCTCCTCATCAGGTAGGCAGTGCTGCCAACCCAGAGCTGGCCATCCTGTCTTGCTGCCCTGAACCGGGCTGGGCACTGACCCCAGTGAGGCTGCTAGAGGGACAAGAGATCTCTGGGATGAGAGGCTCTGACTGTCCTTGCCAGCTGTAGCTTGCTTCAGGGCCAAGCAGAGCTCATCTCTGCCACTGGAGCCACCCCTGCTCTTCAGCCAAAACCTCTGTGGCAGGTTGGCAGCTCTGGTGCCGGAGCCATTCCCACTGTCCTGGGGCAGTGCCCAGCCATGCCTTGCACAGGGTAATGGAGAAGATGAGTCCCTGCCATAGTGCCGATGGGTTTGGGCTCTGCAGGGCACCCACCACCTGCAGCACCCCCTCACCACCCACCCAGCCCGGCCCCGCTGTACTTACGGCCACCGCACTGCCGCCCGCCCCGCCAGTCTGGGGCTGCCTCTGCCCAGCAGCTGCGGCCCCGTGGGAGGAACTCGCCACCAGCCTTGGGGAGGGTCCCCACCTGGGGTCCGTAATAGACGCCCGGGGAGCTCAGTCCATTAAATCCACCTGCGTGGGGGTAGCCGGGGAGGAGGCTGCTGTTCGGCGTCGCTGCAGGCCGGCTGAGGATGTCAGAGATGCCATGGGGGGTGCCAGCGGCCAGCTGGGCACCAAGCCCAGGGGGGCCCAGCTTGTAGAAGGAGCTCTGCACTGAGTACTGGCAGACAGGTGCCTTGGCCTCAGGGAAGGGGCCCAGCGAGGGGCCGTTGAGCAGGAAGGTGCCTGGCAGGTTGGTGTCCATGGCTCTGATGCCAAGGTGGACCTCAGAGCCCAGCTCCTCGGAGGTGCGATGGCCAGCCCATGCCCACCAGCCCAGGGGCTACTGGGGGCCTGTCTGCCCTGTCCAGATGGCACCTGGCTGGCTTCGAGACCCTGGCAAGGTTGGCCAGGGGACCACAGCCTGGGCAGGAGAGTGGCCACGGGCAGAAGCCCTGGCTGACCCCACCGAGATGCCACCGGCACCGGACCCTCAAGTTGGGTTGGGAAGCGCCAACATTTCTCTGATAAAGACGAGTGCCATTAGAATACGCAGCCTCCATTGGCCGGGCGGCCGCTGCAGGCGCTCCCATTGGTCGAGTCTCCGCGGCCTCGGCTGCCATTGGCTGCGCCACGGAGCCAGCCCGGGATTGGCCCGACCCAGACAAATTGCGCTTTGAAAGCCGGCGGCGGGGGACGCGGAGCTGGACCGGGTGGGCATGGCATGGGATGGACCAGGATGGACCGAGACGAGACGCGATGGGATGGAGCGGAGGGGAGGGGAGCGCTGGACAGCTGTGGGCGCGGCGGGACCCCGCGGGTAGGGGCACAGCAGTAGCGCTGCCTCCTCGCCGCAGCGGCCTCGGACACCCGCTGGCACCGGCGGGGCTGCCGCTTCCCTCCCTGCCCACCCGTGCAGAGGCTTCTGCGGAGTCAGCCCCGGGCCCCGCGGGGGTGCGCCGTTCCACGCACCACTTTGGCCACCCCCCGTGAACGGCAGAGCATAAACTGCCTCCAGCCGCGGGGACTGCCCGCCCTGCGCTCCCGGCAGCGGGGTAGGGGGCAGGGTGAACTCCAGAGCCTGAGGCTTCCCCCACCCCCCTGGAAAAGCAGAGAGGAGCCGTGGTCTGTGTCGGTTTCTTTATTAATTCATAGTCCGGTAGCTGGTGTACAGGGAAATGATCTATACATCAGGGGCTAAGACAGGGAGATCCAAAAGGCTTCTTTCCATAACAATTAAAAAAAGGAAATAAAAGTAATTTGTTTATTGTCTTTTAAAACTTCTAAAAAGCTTCTAGTGTGCAGACTGCAGCATTCTCTAGGCTCAATGTCAGGTGCAGCCTCCTCCTACCAGCCCTACGAGCAATCTGAGCGCAAAGCGATGTCACTGCAGGTGCCTGGCAGGGTTGCAGCACAGCACATTCCCTAAGGTGTATACAAGGCCAAAGCACAGGACCCACACACAACTCTACGGTGATGCTACGGAGTCAGCTGTCACAGTGGGTCTAGGGAGGTTATTGTACACAGCAGGGGTGATGGATGGAGAGTCTGTGCCTATATGGCTCAACTTCGGGGTGGGGAAGGGGTTGCTTTGCTCTCCAAAGGCTAAGCTGGGTCATTTGCTTGGCTACAGCTGGGCTTCTTCCCGACTGCAGGCTGTCCCAGCAGATGGGCACCCGCTGAGAGAGAGGGCAGCCCTGCCAGGGCCACCATGGCATGGCCGGAGGCTGGAGGAAGGCTTGTTCTGCAAGCGGCCACGGGAAGCAGTCAGGCCCTGCAAAAACAGCTCCACAGCCACCTCCAGAGGAAAGAGCAGGGCGGTCCCTACACCACTGTGCTACAAAGGCCAGTCCCCCCCATCAGTTAGGACAGTCAGGGACACGGGACCTACTGCCACTGCCTGCATCCTCACCTCCTGGGCCAAGTACTGTATCAAAGTAAGCACAGCGCACAGTTCAGTGCCACACAGGCAGCTCTGCCCATGGCTGCCCTCCTGCTGGCACGGCTGGGCTGCCCTCACTCCAGGTGACTCCTTGGCACAGGAGTGCTCTGCCCAGCCAAAGCACAGCCACCGGGGGAGCAGCCTCCCTGCTCCTGTCCCTGGGACTGGTCCTGGGGGGGGCAGCATCCATGGGGGATCACCAGGCTATCCTCATTTGTGCCCTCGCAGGGAGGCCAGAGGACCCTGCAAAGCCCTTGTTTGGGGTGTGTAGTGCAGGGCTGCTGGCTCCTGCCAGCTCCTGGCTCATAGATATTGTGCTGAGTAGAGCTAGGCACATCCCTGTGTGTGGCACAAGCGTCCCCTGCTCTCGCTGCTCATCTTCCCTGGGCCCCAAGCACCTCGGTGCAGGCTTACAGCTTCACCCCAGCTGGAGCCAACACAAACTGGAGCTTGCACCATGGACAGGCCCATGGGACTGCACCTATGGGCCCCTCTCTCCAGGCCAAGAAGGGACCAAGCTCACCTGGAGGGTAGCAGGGCAGGGGCACTCTGCTGCCTGTTTACTGCTTAGCCTCCAGCTATGTTCACCAGAGCTGCTCACATACTCCAAAGGTTTTGCCTGTCTGCAGCCTGAAGAGGTATTTGGAAGCAGAGCTGTTAGTGCTTTGTACATACTGCTAGAGTGTCCCTAGGGGTTTGCATAGTATTTATTGGTTCATATACACAAGGCTGATTGCTGTACAGTTTACACTTTCAACACAAGCAACGAGCTCAGTGCTCAGCCCAGAGCCCTGCCCTGGCGGCAGATGTTGCATGTGCGGGGAGAGGAAGGGCAGCCCTACACCAGCCCCTCTGGCCAGGGCAGCTGTGCCCTTCTCTCACACACCCCCTGCCTGCTGCTGCCCTCCCCATAACCCAACACTCACTCAGAAGGATGAGAAGCTTGAGTCCAGAAGAGGCAGCACAGGCGATGGAGGATGGGGGGGGGTCAAATCCTTCTCCTTCCAAGGTGAGCAGCGCTCTGCTGCCCCAGCTCCCCTCGTGCAGCCGGGGCGTGGGCACACTTACACACGCTGGTGTGCCAGGGTGGAGTCTCCTTGCCTCTCGTTTTCTGCCAGCCCAGCTCTTGCCTCCCAGAGGAGCTAAGAGGGTGCCCCTGGTGCTGCTGCGGTCTGCAGGCTGCCGGCAGCAGCGGGGCAGGGAGGTCAGTTGTAAGTTCTGCAGCTCATGCGTCTTGCAGTCAGTCAGTCATGCGGATAGGACGGGAAGGAGGTCTCATACAGAAGTCATGCCATAGCCTATAGGAACATGTACAGCCAGCCCTGCTCCCCTCCACTCTGCTTTCCTCTCCTCTCAGCTATGTGTCAGAACATGTGTGGAGTTCAGTGGTTTGGTGTTGAGGTGAGATCCTGGAGAGACACAGAGACAGAGATGAAGTTATAAGGTGGCATGGCCAGGAGAAAGGGTGGAGGCAGCCAGGTCCAAGGCAATCTCAGCCCCTTCTGCATTCTGTGCTTGTCCCACATGCACCTATCCACAAGAGAAGTTTTGGGGGTAGGAGGTGCCAGAGAGACAGCAACAGAGAACCAGCAAGTGCCCTTTCTGGAACTGGGAGCAATGGCAGAGCTGGTATTGGTGCAGGGAGCAGCAAGGTGTGGGAGCTGAGCTGCTCCAAGGCAGTGTGGCACTGTGAAGGAGCTGGAAGGGCTGCTGTAGGCTCTGGGATAGAGCAGACAGCCCATAGCCCCCAGCCTCAACTAGTGTGACCATCTGCATCTCACCACTGCAGTAGTGAGGAAGACCCCACACATTCCCATTGCACATCCTGTGCCGCCTTGGCAGACTACAGAAACCAGCCACACAAAGCAGCAGGGCACTGCCCCAGAGAGAGGCAAACCCAGGGGCTGTCTGGGCAGTGGGTGTGGGGACACAGCCTGCACGGGCACAAGTCCACAAGCACAAGCCTCTTGACTGCCACACACCCACAGACAGCCTCATACCAGCCCTAACGCAGCAGAGAGAGGAGGGTGAGTGACAGACACAGCCATGCACATAGAGCAGAGGCCACAGGACTACCCCCAACACTGCCCCAGCCTCGCAGCCTCTCTCCTGGCTCAGGGAGTGCCTGGCAGCCGGGAACATGTGTGCAGCATCGCCCCCCCCCACTGCCAAACCTGCAGCCAGCACGCAGGGGGCAAGGATGCAGGTGGGTGCAAGTATGCTGTGCTGAGCACTCTGCCTTAAGCCTGGGCCAGTGCCGGCGGCAGGGAGGGCAGGGAGTGCACAGGACTCCAGGACGATGCACGCTGGGGATAATGCAAAACATGTCCTGGGCCAAAGACGAGTGCCCTGCCCTCAACCTCTACAAGCATCACGTTTCCTACACCCTGCCACTCCAGAGCCCACCAGCAGCCCCTCACCACGGCCTGCACCCCCTTTGCTGGCCACGGGAACGCCAGCAGCCCTCACTGCTGCCCTCTCGTGCCACCATGCGTGGCTGGCAGTGGCAGTGGCAGCTGCTTGCCTCTTCCAGGAGCACTCGGAGCCGAGGCAGCAGAATGTGACACCTCTGACCCAGCTCACAGCTTTGCCGGTGCCCGGCTGCACCCCTTGGTCTCGGGCAAAGATCATCCCTCCGCTGTACTCTGGCATGACCAGGAATGACAACCCCATGGCCCTGTCACTGAGTACCCACAACACTGTGGCTGCAGTAGCAGGCCCTGGCACAGGGGCCACAGTGGGTTGCTGAGCACCAAGGCTGACCCAGCACTGGCGGCTCCAGGGCAGGGCATCCCACATCCACTGAACCCAGGCCCTGGACCCAGGAGCAGGTTAGCAGCAGGGGCAGGCTGCTGCCCACCCTCAGAGCTTTGCTGCACCACAGCAACTCTCCTCTGCAGGCTGAGAGCTGGGCACAGCCCTGGCACACTCTGCCCAAGAGGATGTGCATGACCAGTAGCTTAGTGCAGGCAGCAGTACCAGAAGCTGGAATACAAGGAAGAGCAAAGGTAGGGTTACCTCAAAAGAGGCCATTTGAGGGGTCACTGCTTCCCCCTTTTCAGGCTGGCTCGTTTCACTATCTGAGCCCCCATCCTGCCCCCGGAGACCTCTGGCTTCGGGACGCGCACTCGCACCTCCTCCTGAGGAAGCCGCAGGGGCAGGAAGCAGCACATCACCCAGGTGAACAGACAGACATACAGGAGAGGACAGGAGAGGGAAAAGCAGAGTCAGTTGGCAGAAGACACCAAGCAAGAAGTCTGGTACAGTGGGCAAGAGCTGCCCATGGAAGCCTTAGAGAGAAAACGGGAGAGGAGACCAGGGTAGAAGAGAGGACAGAGCATGGCAGAGTCCCAAAGCCTGTGAGTCCTGCAGAAGCAGTGCTGGGCAGAGAGCAAGGCAGGGCTGTGAGCCACACTGTACCTTGGCCCCCAGACCATCCCGCTGAAGGATGGAGTAATTAATGAAGTGATCATCCTCAGCCGCCAGCTCCTGGGGCTCCTGCAGAGAGCCCGCCAGGATCAGCTCCTCCTGCTCCTGCCTGTGATCCATGCCACCAGGGCCCAGCTGATGCACCACTTTCCGGATGACCTGCGGAGACCCACACCGCTGAGCAGCACGGCCAGCCCCGGGGCGCTGTGCCTGCCTCCTTGCCCGGTATGGCCCCGAGCTGCACCGCTGCAGCCTCTGCAGCACACGCAGGGGCTGCCCGGGGACGCGTGGGTGACTGTAACCCAAGACAGCAGCGGGTGCCCTGCAGAGGCCCCTGGGCTGCGGGAAGGAGTAGGGCAGCTGGGCAGAGGGGAGGGGAGAAAGGCTGCAGCTCTGCCCTTGCCCGCACCGTGCCCCTGATCGCTCACCTTCTTGGTGACGATGTTGCCTTGATCATCTGTGAACTGCTCCTCGGTCACCTGCTCTCCAGGCAGATGAAGCACTTCGTTCCCCTGTAGTGACAGGAGGGACACCAGGGCGTTTCAGGGGGGTGAGGGGAGCCCCTCTGCAGGTAGAACGGCACAGCGGACGTGCAACCCACAGCCTCCCACCCTGCCCTGCCCCTTCGCCGCTCTCCTCCGCCTCTGCCCTCGGCAGCTGCTCTCAGCTCCCTGCCCGTTACCTTCACCAGGACGCGCCGGCGGACGACCCAAGCAGAGGGCACCTCCTCATCGTCCGCCAGCCCCTGGCTCTCCCCGAGCTCCTTGTCCAGCTCGTGGTGGGCGTGTTTGAGCAGGAAGCTCACAGAGCCCCTGACGATGTGCATGACGTTCTGGCAGCTGACCAGGAAGAAGGCCAGCAGTGCCAGGGCGACCAGCAGCTGGGCCAGGAAAGCCCACATCCCGTGCCCCGCGGCTCCGAGCTCCGCGCTCACAGCCCAGCCATGCTGCCCGCCTGGCGTGGGCAAAGCCCCGGGGCAGGAGCAGCCCTGCGGGTCTGCAGCCTGCCCGGCGCGGTGCCCTGGCTCTGCGGGAGCGCTGCTGTAACCCAAGCTGGCACAGCTCAGCTGGCTGTGGGCGGCGAGAAGGGCGCGGGCAGGTGGAGTGTCCTCTGCACTCACAGCTTCTGTCAAAGTCATGGGGCCAGCACGGTGACAGCACAACCTGTCCCCAGCCAGACCATAACTGGGACAGCCCTGTCCCCCTTCTTCCCGGCTGTGGTGGGAGGGCAGTCCTCTGTCACGGGACAAATGACGTCCCAGGCAGGAGCCAGGGGCTCAGGGGCACTGGAATTGCATGTGACTGAGCAACCACCCCTGGGCACGGCCGCGCTGCCAGGATGGTTCTGCATGCAGGCAAAGGCACTTGCCCTCATCTTGTACCTGTAGGCTCCATGTGGCCACGGCAGGATGCCCACTACCCAGCTTGGCCCCCAGACCAGCTCTATTTCTAGCTCCAGCAGGCTGTTGGGCCAGCAGCCAGGGCAGATACTCAATAAGGAAGCAGACAGAGAGGCTGCCTGGGTTATAAATGGCGAGCAGGAGCTCAGGTAACAAGCACACCAGGCTATTCTGGGCTCAGAGGCACCCCCAGGGGCACAGGGCAGGAAGTGTGCCAGGAATTTCATGCCTCTGTAAGCACCCAGCCTCGTGGCAGGCTGAGGGCAGGGCTGTCCATGGGGTTTCCACCTTGCATGGGGCTGGGCTCCCCTGCTCTTCCCCTCACCTGCCCAAAGAAGCGTCTGTCTGCCTCCTGCTGCCAGCCACCCGTGGGGTGCTGGGGCTGCCAGTCGCTGTCCTCTGCGGAGCTGACCCGCATCAGCTCCACGGCTGGCACCAGGACCTGCTCTTGCTCCTGGCCCTGTGGCCCGGAGGCTGTGGTGTGCGTCTGGAGCAGCCTTCGGGTGACCCCTTCCTGCCAGGAGCCCGCTGTCAGGTCCTGTAGGCAGGAGATAAAGGAGCCTTCTGCATTCCAGTCCCTCAGCCTGGGCACCGGAGAGGGACAGGGAGAGAGAGACAGAGAGAGAGAGGCAGTCAGCTTTGCCATGGAGTGCTGCACCCTGAGCACCAGCCCACCTCCAGCAAGCATGCAGGCACAGCCTGCACCCCGCCAGGCACTGGGCTCCCCAGCTCGCAGCACTGCCAGGCAGCTGGCACAAGCAACACAAAAGGCGCAAAGGGCACAGGCCTCCTCCCTGGCATGCTCCCTGCCCACTTCACAGCCTTGCAGCCTGGCTGCGAGGGTCTAAGGCAATGCTGTGGCGCATCGCTGGGCTCTGGCCTGGGACCTCATGGGGCTGGTGCCACGGGGAACGCGGGGGGATGCAGCACGGGCTGGGGTAGCTCTGGTAAACACAACCTGTGTGCAGAGCCTGGCTGCCTGCCTGGGGTCCCTCCCAGCTGCTCTCCCAGGAGCCCCCCAGAGCATCTCCAGAGAGGGGCAAGCACTCGCCCAAGCCACTGCTCTGTGTCCCAGGGCTGCCCTTGCTACAGAGCTGGACCCCGCCGAGAAGCAAGCAAAGCCAGGAGAGCACCGCAGCTGGCCCAGCGCAGGACAGCAGCTGGCAAAGCCATTCTGCTCCCCTCCCGCAGCCACCCCGGTGCCTCAGGGCACGGTACCTGTCTGTGCTCTTCTCCACGACGTGGCTAATGGTTGGTGATGCTGTGATCCTGGCTTGCACCTTCTGCTGAACTGAAACAAAAGAGACTTCACTCTCCGGGTCCTGCTCCCCAGTCCCTGGCTGGTGATCACCGGCTGGCATCTTCCCCTCTGGCCTCTGCCCCTCCTCCTGCTCTAGGAGGTCAATCAGGCCATTCATGGCATCTGAGTCCACTGTGTCATCCTCAACCAGGTCCATAGAGCCCATGTGGTCTGGGCCATGCGCATCTGCTAGGAGCTGCCCTGGGAAGCGACCTTCGCTCGTGGCATCTGAGTCCTCGGCCTTGCTGCACTCCAGAGAGGAGTCTTCAGCAGTCACCAGCGAGGGTGTGAGCCCCGAGGACCACACCTGCATGTCAGACATCTCCATCAGGGCGTCCTGCTCGGTGGCAGCCATGGGGATAGCATCCATGATGGCCACCTCATTCCAGTACTGGTCGGCACGCAGCGGGGATGGCAGCGTGTAATGCAGGGAGGCAGGGGACAGCAGCTCGTCCTGCAGCGAAGCATAACCTGGGTGGGCAAACAGAGGGCACAACTCCAGCAGCCGCCCCACACAAGCACCCTGGGGCGAGGAGGGAGCCAGCCTCCGGGAGGGTGCCTGCCCCAAGGACAGCAATGGTCATGCCACAGTCCCCAGTGGCTGGGCAGAGCAGGACTGTGCCCACGGCAGCTGTTGTGCATGGGCCCTGGCAGTGCTGCCATGCCTCTCTTCAAGTCCTGGGGCCGGTTTGGGCAGGCCCTGGGGCTGTCAGCTCCCTGTGGGGAGGACTGGCCTGGGGTCCACATGATGCCCCATCCATACTGCAGGACACAGTGCCCTCTTTGCCACCCTGCTTCATCAGCCCCCGGTTCCCTGCCCACAGCCCCCATCCAGCACCAGTTGCCTGACAGTCAGGCTGAAGTTCAGGCAGCCAGGTCTGGCAAGCACCAACTCCCGAAGTCAACCCCTCTCTGCAGCACAGAGAAGCAGGCTGGAAGTAGCACCACGAGCAGGGAAGGGTGGCCCTGACACACGTCATGCAACCTTGAAACCCTGTGGGATGCAGCCAAGCCCCACAGCCCTGTTGGTGTGTCCAGGGTTACAAGCAGTTGTCATGTTCTCGTTGCCCAGGGCCACATGCACAACCCTGGCACACTGATGTAGGATGCAGCCAAGCCAGGCACTCCCACCCACACAGCTGGCTATGCTCAGCCTTCAGCTCTGAGCCACTAGCCCCTTTCCCACCCCTGGAGATCAGCAGAGAACCTGCTGTGGCCCCCGGGCAGCCAGGGATTGCCAGCCACAGCTGAGGCACAGAACCCCCAGCACCGACAGGGCTCTTCTGGCCGTGCGGGTGCCTGGCCAGGCCAAGCAGCGCAGGGCCAGGGAGGGAAGGAGCGCAGGGCAGTGCAGAAGGAGGCGGTGGCCTGGGGCGGCTGCCTGCAAGCACGACAGGGGGGCGGTCTCTGGTGACATGCAGTCGCTGCAGCAGGACGCGGCTCCCGGAGCGCTCAGCTGAGGTGGAGACAGTGGAGACAGGCAGTGGAAGAAGATGAAAGAAGGAGAGGCCAAGATGAGCTCAGAGGAGAGAGGTGACAAGAAGTGACCCACAGGAGTGCCCGCACCTGACAGCACTAGGTGGCATGTTTGAGAGAGCAGAACAAGGGGAGAGACAGAGAGGGAGAGAGCGATGAGCCAGTGCTGCACGGGCACACCAGTGTGCAGGGCTGCAGCACACAGAGCCCTGGCCCTGCCCGGTGTGCCAGCTCCCCGGTGGCACACGCTGCAGCTGACCCCACACCTAGGCACACTCCCAGCCCAGCCCAGGTGCACTGCCACAGCTGGGCAGCCAGGACTAAGCTCCATGGCTACTGCTCAGCTCGCACAAGCCAGAGGCACCTCTCACTGGCACGCTGGCACAAGGAACGCGAGTACATCCCCCACGGAGAGCTTCTGAGGAGGCAGCATAGGAGAGCCAAGCTTCCTGCAGCATAAGCCCCAGTGAAGGGGCCACATCTGTCGGCAATGCCTTGTGCCCACTGAGCTCCCAGTGGACCACCGGCATACCCTGGTCAGGCAGGAATCATCCCCCATCTGTCTGCACGGGCTCTGCCCCCGGGGTGCTCCTGTGATTGGCAGAGGCTGGCACTCACCATTCATCTGGGACGGCGAGAGGGAGTAGTCCCTGTCGGTGTAGCGCCAGCTGCCCTTCAGGCCGCGGCTCTGCCGGCCGGAGCCCTCCAGCGTGCTGACGATCTCGCTGCGGTCGATGTTCCTCAGCGCTGCGTACAGGCTCTCCACTGCAGGGGCAAGCCAGGGCCAGCCAACTGGTCACGGGGGGGGCACACGGCCGTGGCCACAGACCCCCCCAGGCAGACAGGTGTGCAGAAACCAGCCAGCCCCCTGCTCTGTGCACCCAGCCCTGCCATCTCCACGCCTGCAACATGGCCAAGGCACAGCAGATACTCACTCTTGACACCCTTGCCCTCGCGGCTGACCCAGAGGTTGAGCAAGGCTATGCTCTGCTCCAGCAGGGAGTTGGGGTTCTCCACACGTATCCTGTTGATGTCATCCACCCCAAACTGCAGCTCACGTGCCAGCTCTGGGGGAGACACCATGTGTCAGCATCACACCCTCCAGCGCCCACCGCCAGCTCCCAAGAGGAAAAGCCCAGGGGTGTCGTGAAGAACTCCATCAGATCCAGCACAGGGTGTCCCCCCCACCCACAGCTGAGCACAGCAGGACCTGCAGGAGCAGCAGCTGGCAGAGGGCAAAGACCTGGAGTCTCTCTGCCCAGGCTGGCTGTAACCACGGCAGGGAGAAGGGCAGGTACTGCTGTTGGGAGTGTGGGTCTCTGTAAACAGCAGCGGTGTGGATGACTTGGAGCAAAACCCCAGCCTGATGTCCCTGCAGCTGTGTGCAACTGCAGACACCGCTCCAGGAAGGCTCCTTTCAGTGCCATGAATGTGCCCAGCTCAGCAGAAGTGCTGGAGGCAAGGCCAGAGGAGCTAGTGCAGACCACATGCACACCAACTGGGGCAGGGCAGCAGGCAGCTGCAGCTCCACGGGCAGCAGCAAGCTCATCCCCTCCACCCTGCAGTGTGTTTCCAGCCCTTCCAGCAACTTCCCAAAGAGTGCTGTGCATCCCCAGAGCTGCCAGGTGTGGACTCACCAGCCCAGCTGAGGCCCAGCTGTTCTGCTATGTCAACCATCTTCTGATCTGCCTTGTCTGTGCTGCTCAGAGATCCTGGAGGACAAGAGGGAGTCACAGCTTCAGCTGCACAGAGCCCTGCACCAGGGTGGCGAGGGGCAAGGGGCGCTGGCTGCGGGGGTCTCACAGCCCCACAGGGATGGCACTGCCCTCAGGCAGGACCAAGGAAACTCTCAACAAAAGGGGAGCTGCCACGAGTGTGAATGTGGCAGGGTCAGCCCTGCCCTCCTGCTGGGCTCGGTCAGCCAGAGCAGAGGAGAGGAGCAGGCTGCAGCAGCGGCAGCGGCTGCCTACCGAAGCTGGTCTCGCTCAGGATGCTGTATCGCTCCCGCAGCGACAAAGGCGTCAGCGTCCTCCTCCTCTCCTCGCTGCCACTTCCCTGTGAGTGGGGACACACCAAGGGGTCACCAGCTTGAAAAACAGGCAGCAGTTCTACCCTGGCACCACTGCTTTTCTTGCAGCCCCAGAGCAGCACAGCTCAGTCACAGATTCACTGAAGCTGCAAAAGCCCTCTTAGGTCATCGAGTCCAACCTTTTACTCAACTCCTCCCTGGCCACTGAACCATGTCCCCAGGTGTCACATCTAACGATTTTTTGAACACCTCCATGTATGGGGACTCCACCACCTCCCTGGGCAGCCTGTGCCAGTCCCTGACCACTCTTGCAGCAAAGAAATTTTTCCTAATCTCCAGCCTAACCCTCCCCTGGTGTGAACTGAGGCCATCAGCTCTTGTCCTGTTGTTAGTGACCTGGGGGAAGAGGCCAACATTGGTCTCACTCCAACCTCCTTTCAGGAAGTCCTCCTACAAGAAAGCTGGGGAGGGACTTTTTAGGCTGTCAGGTAGTGATAGGACTGGGGTGAATGGAGCAAAGTTGGAAATGGGAAGAGTGAGACTGGAAGTTAGGAAGAAGTTCTTCAGCATGAGGGTGGTGAGAGCCTGGAAGGGGCTGCCCAGGGAGGTGGTGGAAGTCTCATCCCTGGAGGTGTTTAAGGCCAGGCTGGATGAGGCTGTGGACAGCCTGATCCAGTGTGAGGTGTCCCTGACCATGGCAGGGGGGTTGGAACTGGCTGATCTTTGTGGTCTCTTCCAACCCTCACTGATTCCATGATTCTGTAAGTTACAGAGAGCAATGAGGTCTCCTCTTATCTTCCTTCTCTTCAGACTAAACAACTCCAGCTCCCTCAGTCTCCCTTCGCCAGACCTGCTCTCCAAATCCCTCATAAGCTTTGTTGCCCTTCTCTGTACCCACTCCAGACCTTCAACATCTTTCTTTTACTGCAATGCCCCAAACTGGACACACTGCTCCAGGTGCGGTGAAAAGCTGACAGCAAGGAGTGCCAACTGCACCAGGGGAGGGATGAACCACACACACCCCCACCTCAGAGCACCAGAGCTGTGGCACGGACCTTGGTGCAGGGTGGGATGCTGATGTTGAGGTGGCAGAGCACATGCTGGAGGTCCTCGTACTTCATGGCCTTGCGCAAGAAGGACAGGGAGCCGCTGGCCTCCTTGCTGCTGTCCCGGACCTGAGCACCAAGAGCCTGGTTACTGGGCTGGCAAGGGGGCAGGCAGAGGGGCTACAGCCCAGCCCTGTGCCCAGCCCTGACCTTGATGGGAATGGCCAGGCGGTTCTCACGGAAGGACTGGAAGAGGAAGGTGCGGGGCTGAGTGGCCTTCTTGACAGGCACCAGGTTCCCTGAGAGCTCGACGTGCAAAGGCATCCCCTCCACCACCTGGCAGGGAGCAGGAAACAGGCTCAGAACCTCTGCAAAAAGGCTTCTCCTGCCCCTAGACAGTGCAAGTACCCTCAACTCTCCTCCCAGGCCCAGGCCCAGGCCCCTCTGACTGACTGGCATCAGTCTCCCCTCTCAGGAAGTCCCCTGCCTGCCGCCCCCCAGTATGTGCTGCTGGGGACAAACCTCAATGTCCCTGCTGCGGGCCACCTCGGTGAAGTTCTCGTGCTGCTCTAGAGTCTTGTCCACCTTGTCATCAGTCATGCAGTAGCAGCGCAGGCGACCTTCCCGGGCATCGTTCATCTTGGCAAACACCACAAACTTGGCCATGTAGGGCACTGCTGTCAGCTCCTTGTACAGCAGCGTGGCAAAGTGCACAGCCTCGGCCGTGCGCGGGCAGTCGGCCAGCCAGAACCTGCGGGAGGGCTGGGTTGGGGCACGGCCAGGCAGGTTCCCCAGTGCCACCAGTAGTGCTGACTCCCTCACTGCATGCCCTGCCAGCAAACTGCACTGCAGAGGGGGCCCCAAGGGCTCCAGGTACTGGAGCAGCCCCATCTGTGATGGGGAATTCTCCAAGCACACAGAATGGTCCCTGCCCTCTGCACACCCAGCTCTGCTCCGGGCACATGCCAAGGCAGTGTAAGGAGATGCAAGGCTGGAGGCAACTGCCCTGCATCTGGGCATGGGTCAGCACAGGAGCAGGAGGCTTCTCCTGGCACAGATTGCACCCCAAGAGAGCCCAAAGAGCAGCAGATGTCTCCAGGTGAGCACATTCTGAGGACTCACCTGGCAGACACGTTGGTGGTGAAGTTTGCACACTCGTTCTCGTAGATCAGCTTCGTGGTCCCTGTGATGTCTTCCCACTGGGCTTGTGCTGTCCCTCCTGCAGCAGAAAGCAGCAGTAAGGACCTTGCCCCTCTGTAAGCCTGAGGTCTGCATCCCCCAGGCGCTGGATGTCTCCACCCACATGACCCATCCATAGCTACCAGGAGCTGCATCCCACTGGAGGGCTGGCCCCCAGCCCAGAGGATGCTGTCCCCTACGGCAGCTGCTGGCAGCCTCACCGATGACGCTGCAGAGCAGGCGCAGGCTGGTGGTGTCACCCTCGCCGCTGTCTCGGGGATTGTCCTTCCAGGACGGTGGCAGTGGGATGCGGAGCCCGATGGGGCGGTGGAACTTCCTCCGGCGCGGCTCCACCGTGACAATGGGGCTGAAGGTGGCCTGGTTGCCCAGCAGCTTGGTCACCAGCTCATCGGGCACGGGCTGTGCCTGCAGAGAGCACAAGTGCGGGCATCAAGGCTGGCTTGCCTCAAGGTTGGAGCACAGCCTGGATCTGCTGCCCGCTGGTGTCTGTGGGAGCCCAGCTGGGTGCCAGGCCAGACTCTCTGGGGCTCACCTGCAGGGCCAGCCTCACTTTCTTGGTGACAGCGTTGTCTGGGAAGGTGGCCTGCACCATGGGCACCAGTGTGCTTTTCAAACACCCTCCCTCGGGGCCGATCATGTCGCAGTCCTGGCAAATCCGGGACATGACCACGAAGTAGAGCGGGAAGTCGGTGGTGATGATGCGGCAGACTCGCTTCTTGTCCAGCTCCTCCAGGCTCTCCAGCTCTGCAAGGGAGCCGCAGCCGTCAGCGCTCACACCCCCAGCCCGCAGACAGTGCCCACTGCCCCCTGCAGCTGCACCAACCACGCCACGCTCGTCCCCATCCTGCCACCCTGCCTGTGGGGAGCTGAGTGGTGCCAAGCTCTGTTGTGCTGGTTTGAGGCTAACTGGAATATTTTAAAGAGAGCAAATAGATGCTAGGCTGTGGAAGGGAAACAAAGGTGAGGTCTGCTTCACTCATAGGCTTGCTGAGATGTATCAAAGCAAGGACACAAACACAGATAAGAGTCTCTATCTGTCGGAGTTGGTGTCTGTGTTTTCTTCCTGATCTTCTGCTGCTCTGCCTGGATCTGTGTAACCCAACTAATCCCCAGAACAAGGGGACACAGTCTCAAATTGTGCCAGGGGAGGTCTAGGCTGGATGTTAGGAGGAAGTTCCTGGCAGAGAGAGTGATTGGCATTGGAATGGGCTGCCCAGGGAGGTGGTGGAGTTGCCATCCCTGGAGGTGTTAAAGGCCAGGCTGGATGGGGCACTTAGTGCCATGGTCTGGTTGACTGGACAGGGCTGGGTGCTAGGTTGGACTGGCTGAGCTTGGAGGTCTCTTCCAACCTGCTTGATTCTACGATTCCATGATGCTATATATCTGCTTGCAAATTGTGCTAAGCTGTAAAGAGAGCTTCATTCCTTAACTTCCATCTGGCTAAGCCTAGTCTGGGTGAATTCACTGTGTGTGAGGGAGTGGGCAGCTCCCAAACCATCACACCCGTCCTGCTCACCCTCGTCCATGCCGTTGAGCAGCTGGTCCATGTAGCTGTCCTCGTGGCGGTTGCGGTGCTCTTTCCAGACGGAGCCGTTCTCGCTGCGCAGCACCACCAGCTCCCGGTCCCCACGCCCAGAGGAGGCAAAGTGTGGGATCTCCACGATGACAGGGCTGAGGGCAGCACAGCAGGGAGGGTTTGCATCCACACGCTGCGGCCAGGGCACACAGGCAGCCAGGTGCCCATGGACAGAGCTGCCCATGCTGCACATGGGTGGGGGCTGGACTCAGTGACCTCTTTGGGTCCCTTCCAACCCCTGACATCCTGTGAATTCACATCCACGGAGGAGGGGGACAGGACTGCTCACAACCCTCTCTCTGGGGAACAGTGCTCTGCACCCAGCAGGACAGTGCTGGCCAGGGCTCTCCCTATCATAGCACAGCCACTGCTCCATCATGCTGGCACAACCCATCCAGAAGCATACTGTGCCCAGCTGGAGGTAGTCTGGCCAGATCACCAGGAGCAGCGTGGGCAGCTCCATCTGCTCTGTTCCCAGCTGTGCTCACCTGAGGAACTGGGCACCAGCAGGCCCCAGGGCGATGATCCTGCTGGCCAACCCCTCCTCCTCAGCCAGGGTCGGGGGCGCAGGCAGCTTCTGGGGCTTCACCAGGCGGCAGGTGATGCGGGTTGGCGCGGCGCAGGCGCGGGGCGGGATGACCACCCGCAGGCCGTGGTGCCTGCTGCCCCGCATGGAGCCTCCGCGGGCGTCCACCATGAAGCTCACCAGGAACCTGGAGCAGGCAGAGGCACGGAGAGGTGGGCACCTTGCAGCTGGCCCATGTGCAGGGGTATGGCACAGGGGCTGGGTACTCACCCTGTGTGCACAGGGCTGGCCACGGGGCTGATGTTGTCCGAGGTCTCGGTAGCAGGGCTGCTGGGGATCAGGGAGTCCTCATCGAACTCCTTGGAGGGCTGTGGAAGGCAGGGAAGAGCCCACATGGGCACAGGGTCCTATTTGGGCATGCAGAGCTTGCCCACCCCTCCAGAGTCTCACAACCCTCCCAGGGGTCCATCCCCTTCCCCCACGGTGTTTTGGCTGTGTGGTGATGCAGGCAGGGGCTCCCTGTGGCAGGGAATGCCTGGGGGTGCCATGGCAGCCTGTGCCTCATGTTCACCTCCTGTGGGGACATCGAGGGTACGTGCAGCAGGCCGAGTTGCTCAGCTTCTGCCTCCACAGGTCCTACCTGCTCAGTCTCCTCTGCTCTGGTCACCACAGTCTCGGGTGGGACGCAAGGGACATGCAGGACAGCTGGAGACTCCACCCTGGTAGAGGAAGGGAGTGACAATCACTGGAGGGGCAGGCCTGGGCTCCTCAACCCCAGCCACCCCCAGGGAATCTCAGGGCCATTGGACAAAGGCAGACTCAGCAGAAGACTCCTGTCCTGCTGCAGAAACACCATCTGGCTCCACATGCTGTGCTAGCCAGTGGGGACTCAGTGATCCATTCCTTGCCCAGAGCTGTCCTTGCCCCACTGGCATCCCAGCTCAGCACCAGGCTGGCCCTGCACCCTGTGCCAGCTCCCTCCCCACCATCCAGTGCCTCTTACGTTGGCTCCAGTGTCGTTGTGGTCACAAACTCCACCATCTCCTTCCTGCCCTCCTGGTCCCTGGGATCGGGTGTCCTGGACTTTGGTGCAATCAGCTCCTCCTCTGAAAGCAAGAGCTGGCTCAGTGGGCAGAGAGGCAGAAGGACAAGGGAGCACAGACACTCAGCTCTTGCCCCCTCCCTGCTCAAGGCTGGAGCCAGGGCCCAGCTCTGCTCCCACTGCTGGTCACACACACTCATCCCCTGGGTCTCAGCCAGGCGTGGGGCGGCTTTGCCCTCTGCTGGATGGGGTCTGCTGGCAACCCACTCTGTGGGTCAGCAGGACAGGAGCTGTGGGAGCTGCCAGGACCCCTGATGTTTGACGCTTGGGAGAGGGCTGTAGGCAGGGCTGCACGTGGGAAGGATGCCCCAACACTGCCAAGTGCATCCACACCCCCTTGGGAGGTACAAGCCCAGGCAGCACTGCTTGCTGGCCCAGTTAACACCATGGCTTGGCTTTCACCAGTGCCCTGTGGGGAGGACTCCAGCAGGGAGAGAGCAGCAGCACAGAGACCTTGGATCACTCAGGTTCATCCCTGTCCTGGCCAGGCTGGCACGGGGCAGTTATGAAGGGGTCCTGGAGTTTGTCACAGAAAGTGGCCCTTTTGCCTACCAGGGACAGGGCCTGGGGCTGACAGGGGCCCAGGGCTGCCCCATGGCGAGAGGGCAGCCCCATTCATGCAGTCACACCACAGCAAGCAGCACGGACACAGATGGGCAGGGTGGGAGGGCAGGGCCCGCGCTGGACGGCAGCTGCCCAGCAGCAAGGCTCAGCGGATGGATGTGGCGTGCGGATGGTTAGTGGCCATGGGGTGAAATGGGCCATTGAGCTGGGGCAGGGGGACACATTTCATACCCATTACTGTGACATGAGCAGTGCCTGAAAAGTAAGAAGAGGCAAAAGTGAGGTCTTGGTGGGAGGGAGCAGGAGCGGGCCAGCTGCAGCTGGGCTAGAAGCTGGTACCACCCCACAGAACAGCTGGGCATAGTGGAGGGCTCTGCATGCCCAAGGGCTCTCTGTGCACTGTCCTGGGCCGTGGCACTCTGGAGAAGCCCAGGCACACCCCTCCTGCAGAGCACAGGGAGGCACTCGCACCAGGAGGTGCCACCCTAGGAGTCCTCTCACCCTTTCCATGAGACAACTGTGGGGCCACGCAGCTCCCCAACCCGGGCTGGCAGGAGCACCAACGCCTATCCCCAGAGTAGCTGCCAGCCAGACTGGCTCAGCTGGCAGACTGTGGGGTGCTGCCATCCATCTATGTCCCCTCACCTTCATCCTCTGACACGTCCAGGATCTCGTCCACAGTCTCGGGGAAGCTCATGCGGTGCTTGTCGCCGACTGCCTGCAGGAGCAGAGCGGGGTCAGAGCCCAGCCCTGCGCTGCGCTGCCACCCACACCTCCCATCCTCACGCCCCGGCTGTGCTCAGCAGCCCTTTGCCCAGCTGCTGCCAGCCCCAGCCCTCCCGCACAGGGCTCCGGTGCCAGTCCCCAGGGCTCACCGGGACGTCCGTTTCCTCGGTGACGATCTTGAGCACATCTGTGACAGAGATGTAGCCCAGCCGCTTCGCGATAGCCAGGGGAGTGGTGCCGTTCTGTGCCAGGAAGGAGGAGCTGGGTCAGCAGCAGCCCCAGGGAAGCCCAGGCGGGCGCTGCAGCTCGCCATGGTGCCAGGGGGGTGCTGCTCACCGTGCTGATCTCGTTGGGCGAGGCGCCGTGCTTCAGCAGCAGTGTCACCACGTCCGTGTGGCCCTGCTGCGCTGCCTGGTGCAGGGGAGTGTAACCCAGCTGCAAAGGAGGGCAGAAGGTGCTGCCATCAGTCCTGGGAGCCTGCTGCCCCAGAAATGCCCTCAGGCCTCACACTGTGCTCCATGCCTGGAGCGTGAGGGCAGCTGCCTCCCTGAGTGCAGAACCCAGCACTTGCCCAGGTTGGACTAGAACAGCTTCCAGCCATGGAGACAGTAGGGTTAGGAGCAATGCTGGGGAGTAGAAGTGAAAGCAGGGAGGGAGGCTAAGCCCTCCCTAAGCTGTTGCCCAGGGCAAAAGGGTCTTTGGAGCATAGGACATCTCTGTACCTTAGTCTTGGCATTGACATCAGCCTGGTGCTGCAGCAGAAACTTCACCAGCTTGATGTTCCCATAGTGGCTGGCCACATGCAGTGGGGTATAGCCCATCTGAAAGATGAGATCAGGTCTCAGCCTGCCCTCAGCAGTGCCTCCTGCCCTCTTGCATTGGTTATGCTCATCTCATGGGCAAACCCCCGTGAAGCAAGGATGGAGCACACATGAGGGTTCTGTCTGGGACTGGGGCAGAGGGCACAAAACAGACCACACCACGTTGTGTCTTAAGCTACAGGGGTAAGCTGTAGGAGCAGGCAAGAATCATCCCTCCAGGAAAGGGGGGGGAGAGAAGAGGAAGAGTCCCCAAGATGCAAAGGAGATGGTAAGAGCAATTGCAAGAGGGGAAACCCTTGCACAAAGGGAAGGACAACTGCCAACCCTTCTGGGGCAAGCCTAGAGGTTGTTTCCCCAGCCATGGTCAGGGCACTACTTTACCCTGGTCGTTGCATCCACTGTGACTCCATGCTTCACCAGAACGTCAGCAACCAGCACATGTCCCTCTTGGGCCACGAGGTGGAGAGGAGTCAGCCCACTCTGCAGACAGAGGAGGTCTGAGCACAGTGGCAATGCCATCACTGCAGCTCTACCAGCAGAGACTCTAAGTCAGGTCTCCAACCTGGCGAAGTGACCAGCACTGTGCTGCTGCCCCACTCACTGCTGCCTGAACTCAGGGAGGCACCTGGGCAACCACTGCCTGCCGCTCCCTGCCGGGCTGCTCACCCCCAGCCTGGCAGGACGTGCCAGGACAACTCACCTTGTTGCCCAGGTCGCCGTTGGCTTGTTTGGAGAACAGCAGTGCCACCATGTCTGCGTGGCCCTCCTGGGAAGCCAGGTGCAGGGGAGTGACTCCCTGCACAGACTCGGCATTCGCAGAGGCCCCATACTGCAGCAGGCTGCTGGCCACCTCCATCTGGTTCTGCTTGGCAGCGATGTGCAGGGGGGTGTACCCGTTCTGCAGGGAGAGAGGCTCACTGCAGTGCCAGCCTGCACAGCAGGTGCCACCTCGCTTCTGCAGGCCAGGCTATGCCCTTCCTAGCCACCCCCAGAGCTCAGGGGTGCAGGCTCACATCTGAACCACCTCCCTGACAGCATCCAGCCCTGAAACTGAGGCCAAATCCTGCTGCTCCAGCCAAATCAGCACACGCATCCCAAAGAGCACTTGGGTCAGCTCTGCCCGGCCTCACCCACCCTGGGTTTTACCAGCATGAGTGCCCACAGCAGCACTGGCGCTGCGGGAGGCCAGGGCAGACGCACTCCTTCTGCCAGGTGTCTGGCCGAGCTGTGGAGCAAGCCTCTCGACACGGAGGCTCAGCGCTCAGGCAGGGAACGCCCCGAGCGCTGCCTCTGCTGCCGCACTACAGGAGCCCAGCAGCTGGCAGGCAGCCTCTGCCCAGGGTGATGCGCAGGCTGCCGGTGACGCAGAGCCACGGGGGACTGGCATCGGTGCCGCCCGCTCCCGCTGCACGCCCAGCACGGCTGCTGGCAGCCTGTGCAGGAGAGAGACGAGGACCAGATGGGGAGGGCCGGCACCAGCAGCCGCTCGTCTGTTCTGAGGATGCAGCTTCTGCAGACCGTGCAGAAAGCAAAGCTGCCCTGCGGGGAGGTGCCCATCGTGCCCGGGCGGCGCAGGGTGACTCTCACGGGGCCCCGGGGTTCCTGGCTCACAGCTTCCCAGCTGCACGCAAACATCCCTGTCTGGCTCCCCAAGCTGCCAGACTGCAGCGCTGCTCCCCAGGGCTTGCCAAGGGAACATGTCCTCAAGCAACAGCCAGCTGGGACTGCCCTGGCACAGCCTGTCTGCTGGCACAGGGGCACTGCTCAGCACCCCTGCCTGTGCCACCAAGCTGGTGGTGATCAGTCATGGGTGCATAAAACGAGTTGGGTTGGGAGGGACCTTAAAGACTATCCAGGTCCAGTGCCCCTGTCGTGGGCAGGGACACCTCCCACCAGCCCAGGTGGCTCAAGGCCTCATCCAACCTGGCCTTGAACACCCTCAGGGAAGGGGCATTCACAACCTCCCTGGGCAACCTGTGCCAGTGTCTCCCCACTCTCACTGCCAAGGATTTCTTCCTCATCTCCATTCTCAATCTCCCCTCTCCTGTCTCAAAGCCATTGTCTCTTGTCCTGTCACTCCCAGCCCTTGTCCAAAGTCTCTCCCCAGCTTTCCTGTAGCCCCTTCAGGTGCTGCAAGGCTGCTCTAAGGTCTCCCTGGAGCCTTCTCTTCACCAGGCTGAACAGTCCCAACTCTCCCAGCTTGTCCCCAGAGAGGAGGTTCTCCAGCCCTGTGATCATCTTTGTGGCCTCCTCTGGACCTGCTCCAACAGTTCCATGTCCTTATGGACATGCCTCAGGGCACCAGAACTGGATGCTTATTTCGACCCTTGTACACTCCCTGTGAGCAACGCTGGCCCAGGCTGGCAGGCACTGGGCACACGACACACCCCCAGGGCCACCCAGGGCAGCCGTACCCAGGCTGAGCTGTGGGGGGAGCTCCCCTTGGGAAGCAGCAGCTTGACGATCTCCAGGTTGTTGTGGTGCACAGCCACATGCAGCGGGGTCAGGCCATTCTGGGGGAAGGGAGAAAGCACAGAGAGGTGAGACAGAGACTCTCCCCACACCACACCCCTCCTCCCACTGCCCCGGGAGCAGCACCAACCTTCCCTGCTGCATTGGGGTGAGCCTCACGTTCCAGCAGCAGCTCTGCCACATCCACCTTCCCGTACTTGGCTGCAACGTGGAGAGGGGTAAATCCTTTCTGAGGAGAAAGGCAGCCCATCACAGGGTGTACAAGGATGAGAGCACTGGCACCTGCTGTGGCACAGGGGGAGGCTGCCCCTCCTGTGATGGACAGGGACACTGGGCCACCAGCCTGCCCAGCTTTGCCCCAGCTGGGCCATGCCTTCAGCAGCAGCAGCAGCCACAACAGCCTACCTTGGTCATGCAGGTCTGTGAGGCTCCCTTTTCCAGCAGGGCCAGGGCTGTGTCCACGTGCCCCTCTCTGGCAGTGATGTGCAGGGGTGTGTGCCCTGCTGTGGTGGCCAGGTTGGGGTTGGCATTGTTCTCCAGCAGCAGCCTGACCATGCCTGTGTGGCCGATGCGTGCAGCACAGTGCAGAGGAGTCTGGTCATCCTGCCAGGGGACAGAGCAGCTGTTCTGGCACACCTGGAACAGTCCCTTGCTTGCCATGCCAAAGGGGCCCCTGCTCTTGTTCTTGCACAGCCCCTGGCAGGCTGGGCTCTGGGCAGGTGAGAGCAAAGGAACCAGCAATGACTGTTTCTGGAGCTGGACTGTCACACAGCTTCTCCGCACCTACCTTGGCCTTGGCATTGGCTTTGGCTTTGTTCTGCAGCAGGTACTTTGCCACATCTGTGTGCCCAGCTCTGGCTGCCATGTGTAGGGGTGTCTCCACTTTCTGCATCAAGAAGAGGACAAAGCAGTGAGGCCACAGCAGTAGATAAGCCCTCCTGCAGTCAGTCCTCCAGTCTGAGCTCAGAGGAGCAGTGCCCACAACCTCTTCTGTCTGCTGCTTGTTCTTCCCACCAGCATGGAGCTCCAGGGGTTGCTCAGGAAAGCAGAGAGCAGGGCATTGGCAATCTCCACCTCATGCTGAGTTCCCATAGCCCCAGCCAGAATGGGACTCACCACATTGGACACATTAGGAGAGGCTCCACGCTGCAGCAGGGTCTTGACGATGGGCAGGTGCCCCATGAAGGCAGCCACATGCAAAGGAGTCAGGCCAGACTGTGGAGAGAAAGGGGCCAGGAGTCAAGACAAGGGCTGATGGCCTTGCCAGCATCTCTTCCTGCCCCCTCCTCCTCCCTGCGACACACTCCAGCAAAGAGGCAAACTCTGGGTCCCCAGGCTGGCTCCAGCAGCCTGGCAGCTGCTCTGAGGGGAACACGGAGCGCTGCTGCCTCCCCTCCAATCTCTCTGCACTGCACATTCGTGGACATTTCCACGATCAACAAGTCTGGAGCCTTAAAAAGCTCTAAGCCACAGTGAAGAAGGTGCCTGGGGACTAGCAGGGGCAACAGAGCCATCAGCCCCCGCACCACTGCCTGTGCTGCACAGGATGCAGGAGACCCAGGGCTGGGCTGCAACGCACCTACCTCTGTGACAGCGTCGATGGAGGCTCCTGTCTTCAGCAGCAGCTCCATCACCCGGACGTGGTTCTTCTTGCAGGCAATGTGCAAGGGGGTGAAGCCGTTCTGCAGGCAGACAGACGCAGTCGTTTCCCAGAACGCTCTCCCTCTGCCCGGCCCCAGCCCTGCCTGCCCCCTCCTCACTCACCAGCGCTCGGGAGTTGGGCTTGGCTCCCTTCTCCACCAGCAGCTTGGCCACGCGGTGGTGCCCGCAGTGCGCAGCCACATGCAGGGGCGTGAGGTGGTCCAGGGTAATGTCGTCGATGTCGGCGCTGTACTGCAGCAGCAGCCGCACGCAGTCTAGGTGGTCTCCCTGCGCTGCCATGTGGATGGGCGACAGCCCGTTCTGCCACCACAGGGAGGGCTCAGGGCCAGGGCGGGCACCAGGCGCCACACCCAGCCCCTGCCTCACTGCCCTGTACACAGCTCTGGGCGTGTTCCCCCTGGTGCTACTGGAGAGGAGCCCCAGAGTCCTTCACCAAGTTCTCCACAAGGAGGGTGGGGAAACACTGGAAGTGGGTCTCTGGGGATGTGGTGAAGCTCCTTCCCTGGAGACGCTGAAGGTTAAACCTGATGTGGTCCTCGACAGCCTGCTCTAGTTGGAGGTGCCCCTGCTGAGTGCAGGGGGATTGGACAGGATGCCCTTTGAGGGTCCCTTCCAACCTAATGTGTGACTTCCAGGGGAGGAATGTTGAGCAGAGGGCAGGGCCTGAAGAGCTGCTGCCATGTGGCAGGCTGTCCCTGGGCCATCCCCTTCTCAGGGCTGGTCCCTCTAAAGCAGGCAAAGGGCTTCAGCTAGGGCCAAAGAGGAGGGCAGGAAGCTTCTTACATCTTGGCAGGCCAAAATCTCAGCTCCAGCCCGACCGTGGGATGGCATCCAGCTACTGTGCACAGCTTGTGACTGCTCTGTGGTGCCCTGGGACCTGGCACCAAGTACAACCTCACAGAGTCCCATGGGTACCTTGGTTTTGGCTTGAATGGGAGCTCCGTGGTCCAGCAGGATCTCTGCAATCCGCACGTGTCCGTTGCGAGCCGCACAGTGCAGGGGGGTCAGCTCATCCTGCAGAGAGAAGGGCCCAAGGGCTCAGCACGGGGCTGCCTCTGGCACGAGTGTGACAGAAGCTTTGGACTTGATTGCAAAATAAGGCAAACCTGAGCCTGCCCTCAGCCCCCAGCACACACCCACTGCAGCCATGCAGCCTCCTCTCACCTTCACCCTCACTAGCAAAACTGCTTCACCCCCCCCGAGTGCACCAGGAGCCTTCCCTAGCACACCCAACAAGATGTTCACAGGGCATGGATTGGGCAGTGCAGCGTGGCAGTGCTCCCAGGATGCAAGGAGCTGGGGGAGGGAGAGGGCTCATGGACTTGCTGGTGATTCAGAGAGGTCTCACCTTGGTCCTCGTCTCAATCTGGGCCCCGCGGTCCAGCAGCAGCCGCACCATGATGATGTTGCCCCGGCGGGAGGCTATGTGCAGGGGAGTGATCCCATTCTGGCAGGAGGAACAGCATCTGTTAGAGGCAGCAGCTCTTTCTCTTTCCCCTGTGGAGCTGCAAGGAGGCATGGGGCAAACATGGAAGGCAGAAGAGATCTAAGCCCCTGCTCAGGGAGATGGGAGAGAGGGTGGGCACCTGCTGTAGCCCACTGCTAAAGCCCACGGACAGAAGCTGCACAGAGCCCAGAGGAGAGCAGCAGCTCATGGGCATGGCTGCAGCCATGGGACTGGAAGAGGCAGGACAGCTGCAGGGACTGTAAGCTCTGCCCTGCAGTGACCACACTCAGCTCTTCTTCAGCCTGGACACAAGGTCCCGAAGAGCTTCCAGGGATCCGTGGCTGCAGCTGACAGAGTAGCAAAGGCCCAGGCTGATTGTTAATGGCAGCTCCCCAGACGTGCATCAAAGCATCACCTCCTGCAGGGCCCCACCTCACCAGCGTGCCCTGGCAGCAGCTGCCGCACCTATGTGGAAGGGAGGCACAGCATCCTCCTCTGGTGCTGCAGCAGCAGCAGCCTCAGCAGCCTTCCAGCTTTGCACTGACCTGGGGTGTGAAGTTGACACTGGCTCCACGGTTGAGCAGTAGCTGTGCCACGCTGAGATTCTCGTAGTGGGCTGCGATGTGCAAGGGGGTGAAGCCGGTCTGGGGGAGAGCAGGAGGGATTGGCCCAGTCAGACGCCTGCTGCCAGGCTGAGCACAGGCAGCACGCCAGGCTGCCATCCCCGGGCAGGCAGGAAGGCTCCCAGAGGCGGGAGGGAGGCACAGACCTTGGAGAGGACGTCGGCGTTGGGGTCGTTCTGCAGCAGCACGGCGGCCGTGCGTGTGTCGTCGTTGCGGGCGGCGATGTGCAGGGCGGGCAGCCGCACCTTGCCCTTCGTCCCGTAGTTGATGAGGTGTGCCACCACGTTCTCGTGGCCCTGCTGCAGAGCCACGGCCAGCGGCGTGAAGCCGTCCTGCCGAGGACAGGGAGGTGACACGGGGGGGAGCCGAGGAGCCGCGGCAGCGCTCGCTGCACCCGGCGGCAGCCCCGGCGAGTGGGGCCCGAAGGGTCCTCCCCAAGGGTCTCACCTCGGTGGCTACGTTCTGGTTGGCTCCGTTTTCCAACAAGAACTTAACGACTTCCAAGTGGTTCTCCTGTGCTGCCATGTAGAGGGGTGTGAAGCCTTTCTGCAAGCACAGGGCCATGCACATCAACACAATTCTTCCTGGAGTTTCTAGAGCTCCCTGCAGACCTACATCCCACCCGCAGCCACACTCCCAGCTCGCTGAACTGGGGCAAAAGCAGGCACAGTGTGGGTGGGGACAAAGGAGAGAACTGGCAGGGGCAGAGCAAACGCACAGAGCTGGAGCCAATGCTCCCCACATCCAGAGAGAACTAAGGAATGCTTCACAAGGGTCAGCTCAGGAGGCTCTGCCTTCCACTCACTGCTGCCACTGTGCTCCGCTTCAGGGACCGCCAGGCAGAAGCTGCAGAGCTTGCAGCCCCTCCAGGCCCAGGCAGGGCAGAGCAAAGGAGGCACAGCATGCAGAGCTGCAGAGGTTACTGGAGACCTCATGGCTGTGCCAGAAAAGTGTTAGTCATGAGGCCTCCCAGGATGGGCTCAGTGTGCTTGTGTGTGCTGCTGTGGACTCCCTCAGAGAGCCCATATTGGTCTCCTCATACCTCCCAAGACTCCCTTCCCACCACTCACACACTCATCTTCTTTCCAGAGCCTGGCAGAGCAGCCCTTGCCCCTGAACAGCACTGGAAATAAACTGCAAGGGGCTGCTGAAATGCCCATGCTGGGCACAGTTCCCCCCACAAGGACACTACCTGCTGGGTGCTTTTCTCACCCCACCCCAGGAAACTCTACCTGCGACTGTGCATTGACATTGGCTCCGTAGTTCACCAGTTCCCGGACCACATCCTGCTGTCCAGCCAGGGCAGCGATGTGCAGGGCTGTGTTTCCCTTCTGAAAGACACCATGAGGAGATGCTCAGAGGCTGCAGCAGCCCAGGAGGCTGGGCAAAGGTGGGCCTGACCTGTGCTAGTACATGCAAATAGAGCAGCTGGCCAGGAACAGCCTGGGGGGCAGTGCAGTCCTTGCTCCACGCTGTACACCAGGCAGGCAGGGGACATGCCATGGGACCAGCCAGACCCTTCACAGTGGCTGGCCAGAGAAGAGAGTGATTTCATCTTTCCCATGAAGTCCCTGGCAGCAAAAGCTGGATGCATTGTCAGACTCTGTGTATCTTCAGCACCGGGGGATGAGGAGGGGAGGGAGGATGGTGGAGCTGAGCTGGCAAAGCTGCAGTCTGCAGCCTGGTAGCCCAGGCACCCCGGCAGAGCTCAGGCATGAGAAGCAGGCTGGAAAATGCAGACACAGGATGCTTCTGACTTGTGCCTTTGGGTGGTGTGGCAGAACGCCAGACTCTGCTCCTAGCCCTGCCAGAGCTCTGGGGAGGTGGCAAGCCAGGCCCCCTCCTGCTCTCGCAGCCCTTCAGACGGTGCTGGAGGCTGCTCCTTTGCCAGCCCTGCCCACCTGCGCCCTTGTCTGGCTCGTCACCGAGCCACACCCCGCCGTGGTGATGCAAGGAGAGGAGGAGATGTTACTGACAGCACCAGAGCTCTCCAGGCTTGTGACAGCGGTACCGAGGCCATCTCAGTGCTGCAGTACAAGAGGCTGCCCTGAGCCAGCAGCCAATGTTGGCAGATGGGGGTAAGGAGAGCTCTGGCACATAGTGTGGCTTCTGATACACCCCTCTTGAGCCCACAGTGGTCCCCGTGTGTGGAAAGGCATCCCCCTGGAGGTGCCCAGCACTGCTTCAACTGTGCTGAACTCAAGAGCCTGGTCCTCAGCTTCCAGCTCCCAGCACAGCCTTTCCAGGGACTGAAACAGCTCTGATTCGCTGCTCAGCTACTGCTGCTCTACCTGGCAGCAATGGCAGGGTGCAGAGCTGTGACTGCTGTGACCAAAGCTCCCTTGTCCTCACCTTGGTCGTTGTCTCCAAAACGATCTCCTTGTGCAGCAGCTCCACCACCATTTTCACGTGGCCCTCCTTGGAGGCCAGGTGCAAGGCATTCAGCCCATTCTGGCGGAAGCAAAGGTGGGAGAGGGGCATTAGTCACCTGCTGGGGCTCCCTGGCACCCCCCCTGCTCTGAGCTCCTGTGCTGACACCGCAGTGGGCACTTAGATGAGTCCAGGCTGGTGGGAGCAGGTGCTGCTGCCTTGCTCTCAAGCCCTGTGCTGGCATCCAGCATGACAGGTGTGGTCAGCTCCATGCCATGGTCAGCTCCGTGCTGCCAGGGCAGTTGCAGGCAGCTGAATGCTGAGCTGCTGGCTAATGCTGGAGGTTTCTCCATGCATCCCCATGGGAGGTCTCCTGTGCATGGATGGTGCCACAACTCAGCACACAGCACCACAAACACTGCCTCAGTCCTCCCTGCTCGTCACACATACCTGATGTCAACTCCTGCCTGCTCAAGTGACTTTCCTTGGGGTCCCCCTCCCCACAGTCAGGTTTCTCAAGCCCAAAGCACAGAGCTGAGCTTTGTGCACTGCCCAGGGTGAGGATGCAGGGAGCTGCAGAGAGCATAAGCTCTAACCCTCCACAGACAGAAGTGCAGTGAGAAGCTCTGCCTGAGACTGCCACTTTATCAGGCAAATTTAAATCACAACACTTCAGGAGCTTCCAGTCCAGCTGTTGGCTTCTTCCTGGCTTTGCAGACAGCACAGCAACAGCTCCACCCTGTAGCTCCTGCTCAGCAGAGGGTCAGCTTTGACCCCTCGGAGTTTAGTGGCAGCCAAGGGTGCAGAGAAAGTGTTTGGCTGTGGCACTGCTAAGCTCTACCTGTTCCAGGAAGCTCCCAAACAGCTAAAGTGACTCCTCAGGAACATCTCTGGGTGTGCCCCAGTTCAGTTTGCTTTTTTCCCCTCTCATGGAACCTGAGTAGTAGGATCAAAGGGCTGGACAGTGCCATCCCTGGGCTGTCATGAGGAGGTGTCAGGCCAGACAGCACCCAGGAGGCTGAGACAGCTCCTGCTGCACTATTCCTAACACCCTCTTCCACTCCCCAGGTGGGAAGGAAAGGGCTGGGATGTTTGCTGGTACAGAGGTTAGACCCTTGCAGGTCATTTCAGAGATCCTTTTCACTCCATAAGGCAAACTTGCCTTGTCCCTCACTGCTCCCAGGTGGATGCACCATGTTTACCCACCCCTACGCAATGCTGTCATGTGGCAGAGAGATGCCAGCTCCCTGGGAGCCACAGTCCTGCCCAAGTACTCCACCTCCCAACCATCTGCTCCAGCTCCTGTAGAGTGCTGGAAGGTCACTTCACAGAATTGCTTCATCCCCACCTGAATATAAGCAGAGGAAGATGAAAAAGCCCAGGGAGGCTCCAATTGCACC
Source organism: Tricholaema leucomelas (assembly GCA_013400475.1). Lineage (NCBI taxonomy): Eukaryota > Metazoa > Chordata > Aves > Piciformes > Lybiidae > Tricholaema lacrymosa > Tricholaema leucomelas. The sequence goes on along the minus strand of WAAF01018811.1, from coordinate 205,784 downwards.
CCTCAATGCCTCATTTAACTCAGAACAGCTTAAAGAACATTACCATGCTGGAAAAAAAGCTTTTCCAGCCTCTCTCACTCAAAGCACCAGAGCTGGAGTCACAGAATCTTTTGCTCAACTCTGACTACAGCACAAAGAGAAAACCCCTAAAACTCCACAGGCTTCTTCAGCACCTCAACTCCAAAGTGTCCTACAGCCTCAAACACTAAAGACTTGCTTCCAAGGGCAGATGAAATGGGAATGATGCAACAGGCACAAAGTAGAGCAGCTGAGAGGAGATGGAGGAAAGGGATGGGGATAAAATGCAGGGGTGTCATGGGGTCTCTTGGACAGTCTGGCCAAGCACTGACAATGCTCTGGCTGAGACACATGGAGTGACACAGCCAGCAGTGAAGCCCCACAGGGCTAAAGGAGGATGCTCCTGTGCACTTCTGCAGCCACCTTCAGCTATTGGCAGGCAGCTCTCAGGTCTCCCTGGAGCCTTCTCTTTTTCAGGCTGAACAGCCCCAGCTCTCCCAGCCTGTCTCCACAGGAGAAGTTCTCCATCCCTCTGATCATCTTCATGGCCTTCTCTGGGTCCTCTCCAGCAGCTCCAGGTCTTTCTTGTGCTGGGGGCAGCAGAACTGGAGGCAGTGCTGCAGGCGTGGTCCCAGCAGAGCAGAGGGGCAGAGTCGCCTCCCTCATCCTGCTGGTCACTCCGCTCTCGATGCAGCCCAGCACACAGCTGCCTTCTGGGCTGCCTGCACATCTGAGCTGTTCATCACCCGACGTAATTAACCTCCCGGATGCTGGGGAGCTGTGAGCAGTCTTTACTCTCTGGCTTGCAGCCCCAGGCACAGTGTTTGCAGAAGGTGGTTTCCCAGCAGCCCATCGACGTTTCTGCTCCAGGAACAATGCAGGATGCCTTGCACGTTTGCTCTGGCTGTCACAGCTCATCTGCCCCACAGCCACCACAGCTTGTGCTTAATTTGAGAGGTGCCTCACTCCCTCCACTCAGTGCTGCAAATGCTGCCCAGAAATCCCAGTTAATGGCTGTCACTGTGACAAGTGCAGCCTTGCAGACAGACATCCAAGGTGAGGCTTTGCATCCAGTCTGCACCAAAACAAAGCAGGGCCCTGCCCTGGGCTGCCCCTCAGGACTGGGACTGGGACTGACCGCCCCTACAGAGACTAGTTCCTGGCACAGCACTGTTCCCTGCTGCTGCTGCTGGTCCTGGCAGCAAAGGATGCTCATCCTCAGGCCTCCATCTCCTCGTGGATGAGTTGGGAGCATGCAGGAGTTTGAAAGGCAAGAGGTGGATGATGAGGAGGCTGATGCAGGTGGCAGCAGTGAAGGGGATGCGGTCGGTGGGATGAAGATCAGATGGCATGTCAAGGTCTCTGCACTTGAGTAAGAATACAGGGCCTGTGGGATAGGTCTGACCACATATATCCCTCTTTATTTGATACAGGACATGTGAGGTTGGACCTTTCCCACAGGTCTGATATTCCTCAGAAGGAAACCCCAAAGTGCCATCTAACCTCAGAGCGATGGCAAGAACCAGAGACGTCCCCGAGAGCTGTGCCTTGTTCTGTTGCAGCTATGTGCTCCTCACCAAGGTCTTACATCCCCTCACCAGCACCAGACATCTGGCTGGAAACAGGACTTGCAGCTGGACAGTGGAGACAGCTGATGACTGTCCATCTCTTTGGGTGAGGAAGAAGTCCAAGGTCATCACCTTTAGCCTGTGGCTGGGCATCCCTGCTCCCATTCCTTGCAGAGCCCTCTCCAGAACCATACCTTGCTCTGCGCTAGAGTGGTACAGTGTCCCCCAGAGCTGGGCACAGTGCTCCAGGTGGGGTCTCACCAGAGCAGAGCAGAGGGGCAGAATCATCTCCCTTGTCCTGCTGGCCACATGGTCTCTGCTCTTTTCAAACCCCTCCAAAATGGTGACAGGGTTAGAGCCTCTAACCCACCAGCAGGTCCCCCTGGCAAAGCACATCTTCAAAGGACTCTGAAGCTGAACACTGTTACCTCTTCTCTCTCTAAGACTCCTCTGATCTAAATCCCATATGACCCCCCACAGCCCTAGGACAGGAGTCTTTGAGAGCATCTGGATGCTAATAATGAACTAATAATCCAGATAACACAGTGGTGAACTAAATGAGCATCTCCTGAGCTTTCCTCAAACCTCATCTAGTGCCTCAGACAGGAGAATGCAAGCTGCAGGGTGCCCCAGGGACCTGCAGAAGCTCAGTTTCCCTGCACAGAAGCACCAGCCAGAAAAGAAAAGGAGATGGTGACATTTCCTGTGGCCTCTGCAGTGCACAGACCACTGGCTCTGAGGCACATTTGCTTTAGGGACCAGGTGACTGCACACTCTGAGCACCCTCCCAGCACCACTACTGCCCTGGAAAGCAGCCCACGGTGCAGTCTGTCTGTCCCTCCAACTCAGCCCAACCCCCCTGAGCTCCTCCCTACAGCACCTGCCCCAGTTCAGGCTGAGCTGCTTGCACTTGGCAGCTGCACAGACAGAAAAGGTTCTGCTGGTTCTGTGCAGACAACTTCTTTGTGCATCTCCCCTTAGAATCATAGAATCAACCAGGCTGCAAGAGAGCTCCAAGCTCATCAGCCCAACCTAGCACCCAGCCCTGGCCAATCAACCAGACCAAGGCACTAAGTGCCCCAGCCAGGCTTGCTTTGAACACCTCCAGGGACAGCAACTCCACCACCTCCCTGGGCAGCCCATTCCAATGCCCCTTCCTGGGGCAGACCTTTGTGCTGGGCTGGGAGAGGCTCCACCTGCCCTTCCCCTACCCTAACACCAAGACTGGCATTTTGCTGACATCCTTTGCTTGTGTTAAGCTGCAGATTTTAGGAACCACAGAACTTTAGAGGTGAAATGTGAAAGCCTGAGTCTGGCAGGCACAAGGAATATCCCCAGAGTGATTTCTGTGACATCTCAGTCACAGCTCTATCTGCTCTGCTCTCTGATAGCAGCTGAGCCCCTTCCAGCTGTCCCAGTCACTTGTCACCTTAAAGCAGCCTCAAATTTCCCTCTCTGCTTACCTGTCAATGTCCTCTGCCACACTCCAGCCAGCACTGCCAAGCTCCTCAGATCTTTACAGCTACTGTTGCACTCTCTACCCCAAAAAGCACTGGTCCAGATCTGCCTTCTGGTCAGACATTTTCCTCCCCATCACAGCACTTATTTCCACTCACCTCTGGGAGCCTCCCCAGCAGGGGATGGCTCTTGTGCTGCAGGCTGCCCTGCATAGTCTCTCCTTGAGCTCAGTTCCGGTTAGGACCTCCCATGCCAGCTGCCTGGCACAGGTAGGGGCAAGGGGCTGCAGGCTGCCTGGAGCCCAGCAGGGGCTGGTGCAGGTGAGAGGAGGATGAGATCTGCCAGGACACTCACCTCTGTATCCCAAGTCCCCCCTGCTGCACTGGCAGTCATGGCTCTGTGTTCTGCCAGGGTGCTGCACACCTATCCCTCAGCCAGGCATGCCACAGCTCTGCAGACACCTCTGGAGACTGCACAGAGCCTATGCAGAGAAGATCAGCTCCACCCAAAGCTGCCCTTGTGCTCCACCTAGCCCAGGACCTCATCTGTGCCACCCTCACATGCTTCACCAGGAGCCAGGTGCACAGGAGACAGGACAGGTCTCTCCCAGCAAGTTTTAAACTTCCTCTGCCAGGCATCTGTTTAGCAGCCAATTTCTGCTCTGTCCCACAGCAGGCAGGACTGTGGGAACAGGGCAGCAGTGCAGTGAGGACATGGTGCAGCTCACTGTCACATCAGCTAGAGATGGCACCAGAAGCCCTGTGGGTTTCACCTACCTGGTTACAGGTGTTAATATCTACCCCATTCCTGAGGTGATCCAAGGCTTTGTCCAGGTTCCCAGATCTTGCAGCTCTCAAGAAACTGGTTGCAGCATCGGCCTTGGGGAAAGAAAACAGAAGCATGAGGCTCAGAGTCCTCCTCCTCTCCCCCAACAGCAGCACAGGGCCAGCTCCTCACTTGGTTGGAGAGAACACAACTACAGAGACCAGGCAGGGAACTGCTGGGACAGACTGAGGTGCCCAGAATCAGACAGGAGAAAGCAGGGCTTGGATCTGCACTTGGAGTGAAGAGCATCCAGATGGTAGGGCAGGAGAGAGCCACACGAGGTCTGCAGCTCATCCCAGCCCCGTGGGCAGGGTAGGATAGGGAGAAAGCTCTAAGAGCATTCCTGCAACCATGGCAGCCTCCCTTGGCTCAGGATGTGCCTCTGTGTCCTGGATGAGAGACTGAAGGGATGGGTGAGACACTCACTGCAGCTGTGAGCCCACCTGTGCTGTCCTCCAGAAGCTGCTGGGCAGGGGGAGCTGAAGCACCAGCACCAGGGACAAGGCTCCCGGCGGAGCGCCCTGCAGCCAGCAACTCTCCCTTCTGACAGGCAGAAGGCTGTGCCCCCCCGCACCACCCTGGGCAGGGCTCAGCAGCACTTCCAGCAGCACCATTTAGCAGTGTGAGGCAGCAGATGAAGGCCATGGAATGACTCACCAGAAGCTGGAGAGCAGGGTGGGAATGCAGTGATGTGGTGCTTTGAGGCTGGGGCCTTGGGCTGCTAACCACGAGCCAGAGCGTGTCAGGTCCAGCCAAGAGCTGAGAGACAGCCCTGGCAGAGGTGCAGGACACACTCTCCTCTGTCAGCTCCAACAGAAAGTCAGAACCCCTCTAGTAACAGCCCTGCTGGAACTGACCAAGGGATCTGCTGTGCTATGGGAGCCTACATCCTGCTATCCTAAGCCAGCCTTTTGTGCCCACATCCTGGCTGTGGAACCATCTGGGATCAGGAAGCAGCTGGACAGGAGCTGGAAGCAGTGTGGCCACAGAGGACAGCATCAGAGGCAGGGATGCACCACATGGGTTTGGGTCTCCTCTCTTCCCTTCTCTTTGCAGCCTCAGCCATTCAAATCTGGATTTTGGAGCAGCAGCACCTGGCTGCCTCCCCCAGCCCATCCTTCCTGCCCGGCCCTCCTACCCCAGAGAAGCTCAGCCACATCCTGGCCCCACTGTCCTGCTACCCGCTGAAGAAGGTAGGTCCCCAGAGAGGGTGTCCGACCCTCACTGTGCCAGGCACACCCTGCAGACCTCAGCCCGGGTTCTGCAGCAGTGCCTGGGTGCCATGGCCCCTTCTGGGGCAGCCCACGGGGTCAGAGGACAGGGACAGGTGGTGGAGGGCAGCACCACCATGCCCTGTCCCAGTGCGCAGCCTCTGCGTGCGGGGGGAACATGCACTGATGGCACAACCTCCCGTGCCAGCTGGCTCCACTTGCTGCCACCTCAGAGGAGAGCCCTGTCCAGCTGGGAAGAGGCCCCAGAACCACGGCAGAGCTGCTGGCTTTGTGCAGGGCTGCGGGCACAGTGGAGTCAGGGCACGACAGCCCAGCAGGATGAGCTGCTGCGAGACGCAGGGGCAGCACCAGCACATTTGTGCTCTGAGCCTTGGCAGCTGTCTGGGGTCCAGCGAGGAAACAGGGACAGCTTCAAGCAACAGGCTGAATGCAAAGAGCTTTTCCAGCTCCAGCCCTCGCTGGGAGCCTCAGCATCTCAGGCCAAGCCCAGCCACAGGGCAGCACCTCGTCCGCGCTGCCGCACGCCAGCCACAGCACAGCCCTTCGGCAGCAGCCCTCTGGGGAAGCCAAAGCACAGCTCAGCCAGGCTCTCCCACCCACGGGGACACACAGGGAGCTGCAAAGATCAGAATGGTAAAGCTCTCCAGGCTCCAGCAGCAGAGGTGCTCCCAAAGCCCCAGCACGCCCAGCAGCAGACTACAGGCAGCAAGCAGGCAGAAAAGCAAAGCAGAGCTTCTCCGTGGGCACGAAGGAGCAGTGCATGGTATACTCACAGCCACGTCTGGACCAGACCTGCCCTTTCGTGCTGCCATAGTCGGGCACTTCAGCTGAAACCTGAGCCCGGTGTCCCCTCTCTCCCTCCTTGGTTATCTGCTCCCTGGCTTTCAGAGAGCCACTAAGTTGCATTGCATCCTAGCTAAAAATACAGGCTCCGGGCTCGCTCCGGCGCAGCCCCTGCAGGGATCGCCAGCCACTAATGGAATTTGTTCATTTTCTCTCCATTACTGTGTCAGACAGGATATTTAATACCCAGCTGCCTCCGGGAAGCAGGCGACTGCTGCCAAGTGCAGGGAGCAGGGCAGAGCTGCAGGTGCCACCTCAGGAACAGCGGAGGAAAGAGCGGCCCCCAGACGTGCCCAGGAGCCTGGGATCTCACAGGTAACACCGGCCAGGGAGGAGGAGAGGGCTGGTGGGTCACTGCTGGCCCTCTGGATGCTTTCTCCAGGGATTCTCCAGGGTGTTGGAGAGGTCTGAGTGCTTCCAAGGGACTGCCCTTTTGCTCTCTATGCTCAGCGTGCACCTTCTGGAGATGCACAGAGGGATGGAGGACATCAGACATCAGCAGGCAGGCAGCACATGGGAGCCAGAGAAGAGAGGGTAGCTGAGCTGAGGCAGTAGATCTGCAGCCACACTGCCTGCTGCTGTCAGCCTGCCTGTGGGACTGCCCTGTCAGACAAAGGACAGTGGTTCACCACAGCTTGCTTTGCTCTGGGGTGGCACAGGGATCAGGACAACACCGGATCAGCCAGGGAACCGAGGAGGGGAATGGGTCACTGCCAGCTCCTGAGCGTCAGCAAGAGGGAGCGGTGACAGCCAGAGATGCAGAGATCCCACGGGCACAGGCAGCTGTGCAGATCAGAGACAGACACCCCAGTGAGCTCCACACCAGGGCACCTGAGCACACACACACTGCACAGCTGCTGCCCACTGACAAGCACAGAGCATGGCATGGGCATGGCACCTGCACCCCTCTGGATCTGTGCTCCCAGGCCCGGGCAGTCACTTGCTATCCATGTGCCCCACGAGCCTCCAGATGCAGCCTGCCTCTGCTGGTTTGCCTTCCCTGGGAGTTGGTAGAGTTCTCATCTGTTCCTTCCCCTTCCTAGCAATTTTCCAGGAAGGAACTATTCCAGGGGAGAAGAGAAAGTGCCTGACCTGCCACTGTGTGCCCCTGGCACACTGACAGCACTGCTAAACCCTACACACAGGTCTTGTGCTCCACAGCTTTGTGGGCATTCAAGCTATGAAGGGTCAGGAGGCTGCTGCCAGCAGTTCCCCAAGGGAGAAGCCTCAGAACTGGACTTTGCAAAGTGCTTCAAGCTCTTCTAAAGCAAAAACCATTAACACAGCACATCAGACTCTGCTCCTGCTCCTCTCCTTCCCTTTCCTTCCTCTTTGCTGCTGACAATCTGATGAGGAGAGGCTGAGCGACCTGGGACTTTTTTAGTCTGAAAAAGAAAAGACTGAGAGGGGATTTAATCAATGTTTCTAAATGTCTGAGGGCTGGGGGTCGGGGGGGGGGACAGGCTCTGCTCACTTGCTCCTGCGATAGGACAAGCAGCAGTGGATGGAAGCTGCAGCACAGGAGGTTCCAGCTCAACACAAGGGGGAACCTCTTGACTGGAAGGGTCCCAAAGCCCTGGCACAGGCTGCCCAGAGAGGCTGTGGAGTCTCCTTCTCTGGAGCCTTCCAAGGCCTGTCTGGATGTGCCCCTGTGTGCCCTGAGCTAGATTGTCTGGTTCTGCTGTAGCAGGGGGGTTGGACTGGATGACCTCTTTGGGTCCCTTCCAATCCCTGACATCCTGTGAGCCTATAATCTAAATTTTCCCCTTTCCCTCTCCTGGTCCTGATTAGAGGCTTCCTCTGTTCCTATTCACAGGTGTCCTGATCCCATGAGCCTTGGCCCACGGAGCATAAATACTGCCTGCTGCTGTCTGAACACCCTACACACCCTTCCACCCAGCTCGAGAAGCCTGGACCTGACCAAGCCCATTGCATCATAGCCATGGCCAAGGCAGTAAGCAAAGTTCTGCCAAGCCAGAGGCTCAGGCTGGATTGCAAAGGCTGCTTCAGTAATCCTGCTCTGTCTTCTGGCTGTGGTCAGAGTCCTGCTTTAATCTCTTCTGGCAGTGCCTCACTCACTCCCACCCAGGGAGGAGCTCCCACCAGCTCCTTCTGCACATCACTGATAAGGAAAGGGAGGGGCTCAGCGTTGCCTCCTTCTGCCAAACGTGGCCACCTTTGTCAGGAGCCTGCTCTGTGCAGGCTGCTAAATGCTGCAAGGAAATGATCCCAAATGCAAATGAGTTCAGGGACTTGTGATGATCTCATAGTGTTTTCTGGGACACGAAGGCAGGCAGCAAATCACCACAATGTTCCAGACTGGCAAAAGGCACTCATGCATTCTGCTACACTGCCCTCTTTATCCTGTCTGCCTGCCTGGCTGTTCTGGCTGCAGGTCCTCTGGTGCAGCACCGAGGCAGCCTGAGCAGAGGCTGCAACTCCTTTGTGGTTTCTGCAGCACCCAGCATGAGGAAGCTTCTTGTTAAGGAGCTCCAGAGCAGGTGCAGCCTCCCCACTGCAGGGATGTGCAGACAGGTCTGTGGGACTGCCTGGGAAGATGTCCTGCTGTGGACAGGGCCAAAGATGCCAAGAGAAGGGAATGGGAGAAGGGACTGGGTGCCCTTTTCAACAAGTCTCTGACTCCAGCAGTCGGTGCAAGGCAGCCCTGCCTGTGCCACACCACCACCGCCTGGCCACAGCACAGGCAGGGGATGGGCAGCACACCCGGCCAGAGGCTGCCAGCATCCCCCAGACCTTCTCGCCCCTTGCTTGAAGCCAGCCCTTTCCCTGCTCCACTGGGAGAGTCACACAGGCCTGTCACAGAGGGGGAAGAGTGGTTTTGTCTGAGGAGCAGCATGGACCACCCCTTCTCTGGGGCACTTTAGCAGCAAAGTCAGCGGAGGCTCTTGGCAGAGGTGTGCAAGCTGTGTGAACAGCTGACACACAGCAGGAGGGGGCCAGGACCCCTTCCAAAGCCAAGGGCTGCTGCTGCAGGGGAGGCAGAGTTTCAGCAGCAGCCCTACCTGGGGGAGGCAGCAGTGGCTTTCAGCCCTGCCAAGCAGGCACAGTTCTTTCTGCCCATGACCACTCTGCCAGTGAACAGGGGCAAACAGCACCATTCTGTCATGGGCTCATAGGGCAGAGGACAGAGGAGGTCCAGCAAGGAAACACCTGGCAGGCTGGGCAGCACACAACACCCCAACAACCAGAGAGCCCCAGGACCAGCTGTGAGGTATGAACCTGAATCCTGGCACCAAAGTCAGCTGGTGTCCTACCTAGGCAGTGTGGGAATGTCCAACTCACCTCACCCAGTCACTTCCAGGTGCTGCTGCCAGGGTGCTGGAGCCCAAGGTCAATGCCACCAGCTGAGGAGGCAGTGCCATAAGGCTTGCAGCAGTCCCTGATGTTTGCTTTGCCATTTCTTTGCTCCTGGGGGGTTGTCTCCAGTCGTGGACACAATCCTCACCTTTAGAGCTTGTTTCCAGCAGGGACAGCAAAGCCTTTCAGCAGAGAAGTGCTTCACTTAGAAACAACTGCCCAGCCCAGGGATTTCTCTGGCACCAGCCAGGGGGACCTCCCTGCCTTGCATTTCATCCAGTGCCCAGGTCTGAAGGTGATCACCTGGATCCTTTCTGCCCAGGTGGGAAGAACAGACTAGTCCTGGGAGCACACTACAAAAGATTAAGAGCAAAGACAGCACCTAGGGCCTAAGACTGTCAGTGAAGATCAGAGAAATGGAATGGGAGGTTCAGCTCAGGATGCCCAGAGGCAGAAATCACAATGACCACCTCACAGCAACTTCCTCTCCTGTCTGTAAGCACAGAAGCCTGACATGCTCAGTGGTCCCAGCAGTGGAAACAAAACCTATTGGCAGGTTCCTGCCTTCTGAGTGGAAGACAGCATTCAGCAGAGCACAGCACCTCCAGAGAGGCCACAGGAGCAGAGCTGCAGGCAGGCAGCCAGCAGAGGATGGAAAATGAGCTACCAGGCACATACTGCAAACCCAGATGAAAGAGAAAAGCAAAAGCATCAGGAAAATTCATCAGATGAAACAATAAATCCACATGGCCAAATTCTAGTCTCTCATCATCCTCAGCCCTGCCCACAGGATTCAAGACAAATACATCCATATGCCCAAATTCTCTTCTCTCACCATCCTCACCTCTGCCCACATGGTCTAGGACAGGCCTGCAGACCTTAACAGGGCTGCTGAGAGCCAAGGCACAAGAGGTCATGTCTAGAAGGCAGCCCCCACCTCACTTTGGTCTCATTTCATGCACCAGCCTGAGTAAACCTTTTGCCCACGATTCTTTCTGCTGAGTGGAGATCCCACAACACTCCAAGTCCCCCCCAAAAGGCATGTAGCATGGAGAGTGATAGTTTACAATCCCAAGGGAGATCCCCAGACCACAATGCCAGGAAGAGCCCAAGCATCCTGCAGCAGGTGAATGGGAGCATGCAGGGAATGAAAGCTCTGCTCATGTTCCTGCAGCAAGGGACTGCTAGAGCTGGAAGAGAGCTCAGCGCAGCTGGCAGAGGAGACATCCCATAGCCAAAGGAGGGCCCCTGAGAGGTCTGTGGGAAGGGAGGCAAGTTGTCAGTTAGCATTTTGAATGTGCTGAAGAGGGGACAAGCTTCCAGGTACTGGCACCAGACTGCCCCTGCAATCCTCCACCGTTACCTCGCCAGGAGGAACTGGCTTCTGGAGTGCTCATTTCTGGGTAGAGGTGACCAGAGGGTTAACCAGTTCTGGTCTGTCACTGGTGGTAGAGTTCAGGGCCAAGGTTAACTTGGTTCCTGCTGAGCATACTCAAGTACAGACAGCATCTCTGTAGCTATTTGGCTCCTTCCTTCCCCCCCTCACAGGTTCCCTTTGCTGACCGCTGAACCTGGAACAGGTTCAGGACCGTCAGGAGGGTGGGTATCAGAAACAGCTTAATCTGCATGGAGCAAGAGCCTGGGAGCTGTCCCTGTACACCAGACTGATCCTTCTGATAAGGACCCCCCTGGTGCCACAGCCTGCAACTCGCCTCTGGCAATTCCCTCCTGCTGCTACTGGATTTTCTAGGTAGTAACATCAAGACTTTGTTCTGCCATATGCAAACCACCCCTTCCCCAGAGAAGCACAGTGCTGGGTCCAGCAGCAACGAGCAGAGAGAGGACCAGGGAGCTGGAGAGCTTTTCCTGTTGTTCCTTTCCCACAGAGCCTGAGCAAGGCAAGAATTAACACAGCTACTGCTCCTGCCAGCTGAGGCCACGCACACCCAGGGGAAAGCTGTCACTCTGCTTTGATGTTAGCAGGAGCCTCTGCTCTCTGCACATCCTGAAAAAGAAAAGCTATTTTTACCTCACCAGAAAACATACAGACTGTGACTGAAGACAATACAGGAGAGCTTTTTGCTCAGGCACTACAGCTCTCCTCACAACGTACCAGGGCCTCCAGCTGCTGAGGGACTGCTCCTCAGCTCCTGCTTTCCTGATGCGCTTCCTCCCTGGACCACGGCATGGCTCAGGCAGGTGTGCAATGAACACTGGGCAGCTGGAAGGGCTCCAGAAGGTTGCTCGTGCAAGGGCAAGAGCAGAGCCATGCTCTGAGCTGGCCTGGTGGGACTCAGGCAGCAGGGACTAAGGCACAGCCTGCAGAGAGGGCTCTGGGCAGTGCCTTTGTGCTCGGGGGATGCACTGCAGCCCCCACGATGCCAGCAGGCTCCTCGTGGAGAGATCACCTCCCCTTTTCCAGTGCTGCTTACAAGCTGCTCCTGATTTCTGCAGTCAGTTCTGACTCATGCTCTACCTTTGCTTCATCAGGGCTTGTCCACACCTGCCCTGCCTGCCTGCACCAGCAGAAGCACTGCCCAAGGGGGCTTTCTGCTGGGATCTGCCAGCAGTCGCAGTGCCTGCGCCGCGGCTGCAATGCATTCCCTGCCAGCAGCGTTCAGCAGCCTGCTCTGGCCAGTGCTCAAGGTGCAGCCTCCGGAAGCCATGCAGGGAAGAAAGCACCGACAGGAAAGCACCTGAAGCACAGGCCTGGCGAGGTGTCCCTGCCAGCTGATCCCTGGTGAGGGGGCATGCGGGCAAAGCCAGAGCAGCACAGCCACCTGCTCCTCGGCAGAGCTGGAGCAGCACTGTGCCTAGAGAGTATCACCTCCTGCACCTGTCCCACAGCTTCGGGTGGGTAGAAGAAGAAAGATGAGAACACAGAGATTAACATTCACCATCCCGAGAGCACAACAAAGTCAGCACCTGGTGGCACCTCCCTTCTGCCAGCAGAGCAGTGGGGAGATGGACGAGGCAAGCACAGCACCAGGGGACCCTCACTCTTCTGGATTCCACACCAGGCTCTGACACTGCCTCCCAGCAAGACCTCAGGCAAGTTCCCAGTGACCCAAGAAGGGCAGCAAACCCTTCCTGCCATCCCATGGCCTATTTAGCCAAGGGATGTTTGTCTCTGGACCAGACTGAAGTCCATGTCACTGGCCAGGGTACACCTAAACTCTCACCTGCAAACCAACACCAAGAGAACTGACCTGCTCACTGCCCTCTCAGTGCTGCCCACTGAGCCCCTTACCATGCCCAGGTACTCACCCTCAGGCAATGCAGGCATGGCATGGCTGCGGGACACAGTCAGCTCACCCTGCACAGCCAGGGTCTGCAGCTCTGATCAGCTGAATGCTGCAGCCAAACCGAGTGTGAGCAGCCAGGCTGGAAGAGGTTTATCAGAGCAGAGCTGTGCCCTATCGCCTCTCACAGTCGCCTGCCCGTACGCAGGCACTGCGGGGAGGCTCCTGCCTGGAGGCTGGAGATTACAGGTGGTCCCACGTCAGGAGCTTAGGGAGAGCTGCCAGGCTGGACAGGAGTGAATGTCCTGCCTGGGAAACACCTCATAAACATATGTGTGAGCTGTAAACAGGGAGCAGCCCGTGCGGGTGTGAGCCCTGCCCTGCCAACAGCACAAAGGAGACTCGCAAAGCACGGTGGAACTGCTGCCCCTTGGTTTGTGCTGCACAAAGCAGGCTGGACCAGAGGCAGGCAGCAGAAGACCCAAGATCGTTCCCTGGTCTCTGCAGACCTTGGCTGGGCACAGTCCCAGGTGAAGGACACCGAGATGGAACCGGAGTGGCAAATGAGATCCAGCGGCCCCGTCCCAGGGCCCGAGCCTGCCGCTCGCCAGCGCCCGCGCCCCTTCCCCCCTTCTACCTGCGCATCAGACTCCTGCTCCAGCATCCCTTCAGGAGATCCTTGCTTGCAGCAAGAAGGCAAGGGGTCCACACTGGATGGTGCATGCCCTCTCTGAAAGACACGCAAGGAGTCACACCAGTGGTTCAGAGGAACAGAGCTCCTGGAGACCGCTCCCGTCCCACCCTCTCCTGTGCTCAGGGTGGCTGCAGAGCGACGCTCCCCTGGCACTCCTCTTCTGCTAGCCCCATCCTGGACTCAGCAGCTCAGCTGGGGCCATCTTGACAAACCACTGGGGGGCTGCAGGGGGCTGCACGGCCTGGTTTCTGTGTCTAGCTACTGTTGGCATGGCCCTTTTTGCTAATTACAGGTTCAAGAAGGCCAAGGCACTTCCCCCCAGGGCCAAACCAGTGGAAGCTTGGCCAGGAGGTGATGACACCTGGAGAGGCCTGGGCAGCACACAGCTTGTGACTCCTGCAGCCTCAGAGAGAGAAGACAGCAGCTCTGCCAGCTCTACCTCCCTCTAAGCAGCCCAGCCCACCACTGGGAAAGCTCTTAGCTGCTGAGAGGCAGGGAAGGTAGATCAAGAGAACCTGTTAGGATGGAAAAATGCTTTGCATTACATAGAAATTGAGAGGTTCATATTGAGCAAAGGCCATGTTGAAGTATAAGAGCAAAGCAGAGTCCTTGCCTCAGTCTAGGGAAAACACCTTCCCCTTGTCCAGTGCCACTCAGCACTGTCCTGGAAGTCTTGGATCCCTCTGGTAAATACCAGAGCTATGATAGACTCCACCTCCAGTCCAGGCAGAGCTCAGATGCTAATTGTCAAAAGGATGGACACTGCAACTGCTGGCACACTGCATTTGCTCTGAGAAGTGCTGCTGCTCCCCATCTACAGATCAACACCACCAATGCCTCAGGTCCTGCTGCCCTTTTTTTCTTCTCCCCTCCATAACTGCATGTCAGGAATGCAATATGAGTCCTCTGCACCCTCAAAACAGGATCTTACCAGAGCCTGTCCAGAGCTGCTGCCTCTGCACAACCCAGGTCCTGCAGCCAGCAGGGTGACAGCTACACCTGACAGCCCTAGGAACAGGACCTGTGCCCTCCAATCCACCTGGGGCTATCTCGCACCACAGCTAAGGGACAAGCGATGCTCAAGTGCCCAAGAGGCTGCTGAATGGATGCCTCCCCACTTCCATCACCAGTCCCCCCTCAGGCTGGGACTGGTATTTAGCTTTGATCTGTGCAGCCTCTGGCACCAGTGGGCATCAGCAGTGCTGACTTCCACAGGCTTGTTACAGGTGAGCTCAGGGATGGATTAAGCTCTGGGGCAGCAAAGCCTTTGGCTGCAAGTCTGCTGAGTAGCCTCAGAGTGGTGCAGCCCTACAGATTCCCAGGCTGGTGGATTCCCTTGTCCCAGTTTGTGGCAGGGAGGGTGGAGCAGATGACCTCTGAGGTCCCTTTCAGCCTGAGCCGTTGGATGATTTCTGTCTCTCCAGGGGTGCTGTGTCCTCCCCGTCAGAGTGGAGAGCTGAGCCCCGAGGGCAGGGGATGTGGAACTCTCCTTTTTGGCTCCATCCTGGGATTCCTCATGCACATCATGTAAATGCTGCTCCCCAGAGGGTGGGGAGCAAGAGGATGGGGTCAGTCTCCTTCCATTTCCATGAGAACACCTCAGAAGAGTAAGGTCTCAGGCAGCTCCTGAACACTTACCTGTTTCCAGACCCTGAACTGAGCTGGGCTGTTCACTCCCTAAGATTCTGTACTGTGTCCCCTGAGCATGGCAATGTGCCCTTGATGACCTCCCAGACAGCACAGGTCAGGGTCATGTTGCATCCTGGGCTGGCTCCTGGGATGGGACTCAGCAGCCCTGGTGCCTCAGTGCCACATGCTCCAGGCTTCCACCTGAGGTCAGGACACTGAATTCCAGCAGCAAGTGCAGAGCCTCTGGGGCAGGGAGACACTTGCTGACAGCAAGGAGAGGGAAGAGCTCTCTGAACACTTCCCCTCCAGCTCGGCAGGGGTTTGGGTTTTCAGGATACAGAGTTCTACCTCTGACCTTTGGAGAACTCCTCAGCTGCGCTATGATGTAGCTGCGCAGGAATGCACAGCTCCTTCCTCTGCCTTGTTACCTTCCATGTAACCAGAGAAGTGAGCTCCCAGCACCGGACACCCCCTGGCTGCTGCTGGCCTGTCCTCAGCTGCTCTCCTCCCTTCAGTTAAGGGAGTGTAGAGACCCTTCAACACCTCACCCTGGGGGAGAGCAAACAGCCTCCCAGGGCTCTTCAAAAGAGCAGCTAAGCTGGAGGAGGGCCTTGAGTACAAGGCTTAGGAAGAGTGGCTGAGGGGCCTGGGGGTGCTTAGTCTGAAGAAGAGGAGGCTGAGGGAGACCTCATTGCTCTCTGTAATGCCCTGACAGGTGGCTGGAGCCAGGTGGGGCTTGGTCTCTTCTTGCATGCAACAAGGGACAGGACAAGAGGAAATGGCCTCAAGTTGTGCCAGGGCAGGTTCGGGTTGGCTACTAGGAACAGTTTCTTCCCAGAAGGGGTTCTCAGGCCCTGGCAGAGGCTACCTGGGGAGGTGGTGGAGTCCCCAGCCCTGAGGGTGTTTCAAAGCCACTGGCTCAGTGGCAGTGGTCAGCAGCAGTGAGCTGCTCACACTCAGAGGCTGTGAGCTCTGGGTGATGATTTGACCTGCTGACCCCAAACAGTTCTCTCTTTCTGTTCCTTAACAGTGGCCTTTAGTACTTTGAGGAGGCTGTGTCCTGTGCTCAGGCAGTGGAGTGCAGCCCCCCTGCGCTCAGCAGGCTGAGAAAAGATGCCAGGACAGGTTCAAGGCTGAAGTCTCAGAGAGAGCTGCTCCTCTCCAAGTGCTCACTGTGCCCTCCTGGTACAAGGACCAGGGCACGCCAGGGCTTCGCCTTACTCCAGCATGTCCCTTTTCTGCTTACCAAGGAACACTGCCTCTGCTCCTGTCACCTGCTGAGGCTCCAAGGAGCAGCCAGGCTCCCTGGTTCTGGTCAACAAGCTGTTATCTTAGGAAACACGAAGGCAGTTTTCAAGCTGAGTCAGCAGCAGAAGCTGAATAATTTAAATCCTTGGCAACTCTGCCTCTGCTGCCCAGCCACGGATAACAGAAGGTTCTCAGACTCAGGCAAGGAGGGAGCTGGGATGACAAACAGTGGCATTCTCAGACTGCTTCCTCCTGTTAGGAGCGAACAGCAGTGATGCAGGCATAAATAAGCAGCTAACAACGCTCTGCAGTGCTGATCCAGGCTGCTGCTCGGAGCAGGCAGTCCTCTGAGCACAGCCAGGCTGAGCCTTGCCTTCCACTGGCATCTGTGCTTTCTGGCACAGTGGTCCCTGACTGCACAGAAAGTCCACGAGAGCTGCTGGTGCTTCACCTCTCAGAAGGCTAACCCCTCAGCTTCCAGAGTGCTGGAATCATCAGCCACGAGCCACAGGAAAGCAAGGATGTGAAAGGTCCTCACTGACTGCAGCCCTTCTGTTTCCTGTCAGAGGAGCAGCTATGCAACGTCCTGCGGTGGGAAGGAAACAAAGATTTGCCAGGCTTGGGTTCCTCAGGTTGGATATCAGGAACAATTTCGTCTCAGCAATGCTTCCCAGGACCTGCCCCAGGCTGCCCAGGGAGGAGGTGGTGGAGTCCCCCTCCCTGGAGGTGCTTCAAAGTCACACGGATGTGGTGCTGGGGGAGGTGGTTCTGCGGCAGTGGTTAGCAGCAGTGCTGGGGCTGTGAGCTCCGGGTGGGTGCTTGGACTCCAAGATTTGTGGCCTCTTGTTTCTGCTGTGCCTCAGCTCTATGCTATCCTGGCTGCACAGGTAGAGAGCGTTCAGCAAGCTCTCCCTGCATCCAGCTCTCCTGGGCCAGCACACCAGGACATGTGCAACACACGAGATTAACCTCCACTGGTTAGAGAGCAGGCACTTGGGAGAGCGAAAAGCATCACCTAACTCAGCCTGAGCCTGAGGAGCTCAGAGTGTGGCACGGTGCCCAAGGGCAAATCACTCCTTAATTACTGCTTGTGGTGCAGATTTCTGCCTCCACCCAGGCAGGTACCAGTCTGAGAGACTCTAGCAGGCTGCACTTAATCCACCTCAGCTACTGATCCTTTGGGATCAACCGGTCCTGCTGTAGCTGCAAGATCACAGATCCACTCAGACATCTAAATATGATGCCTCTGGGGATCTCAAGATGGAGATATCCAGCACTTGGCTGCAGTGCATGCCTGGAGGCAAGGCAGACTGACCTCCTGCGAGAGCAGATGAATGCAGGCTCCAGCTGGTAGGCTGCACTCTGCTCTTGGAAAGAAATCTTCTGCCCTGCTGCTGAGCATCGAGCAAGAGAGGGAGAACTCAGATCACAGAATCATAGAATCAGCCAGGGTTGGAAGGGACCACAAGGAGCAGCCAGGTCCAAACCAGGGACACCCTACCCTAGATCACCCTGGTCACAGCCTCATCCAGCCCATCCCTAAACACCCCCAAGGATGGGGCCTCAACGACCTCCCTGGGCAACCCATTCCAGCCTCTCACCACTCTCCTGCTCAACAACTTCCTCCTCACCTCCAGCCTCACTCTCCCCACCTCCACCTTTGCTCCATTCCCCCCACTCCTGCCACTCCCTCACACCCTCAAAAGTCCCTCCCCAGCTTTTTTTGGACCCCCCTTCAGATCCTGGCAGGNAGTCCCTCTCCTCAGGGCTGCTCTCCAGCCTGGCACTGCCCAGCCTGGGTTGGTGCTTGGCACTGCCTCGACCCAGCTGCAGGACCTTGCACTTGTTCTTGTTGAACCTCCTGAGCTTGGCTTGTGCCCACCTCTGCAGCCTGTGCAGGTCCCTCTGGATGGATCCTGCCCTCCAGCCTGGCTGCTGCAGCACACAGCTTGGTGTGGGCAGCAAACTTGCAGAGGCTGCACTCAGTGCCTCTCTCCAAGGCACCCACAGAGATGTTGAACCAGACTGGTCCCAGGACTGATCCCTGAGGGACTCCACTTGTCACTGCCTGCGCTTGGCCATGGAGCCATTGCCAGCCACTCTTTGGCTGCAGCCATCAAGCCAGTTCTGTATCCATCAGTGTTCCACCCCTCAAACCCATGTGTCACCAGCTTGGAGACCAGGATGTGGTGTGGGACAGTGTCAAGGGCCTTGCTCAGGTCCAGGTAAGATCTCACCCTACACCTCCAATGTGCCCTCCTTCTCAGCAGCCACTCAGTCCCTGGGGTCTGCAACACACCAAGATTCCAGGGTCTGTTCCAGATCCCACTCAGTCGTTCAGGCAGGGTGACAGGAGCTCAGGAGCCACTGCTGCAAACCTCTTCAGATCTGTCAAAACGTTTGCTTCTGGGCTTGGATCAGGAAGAAAAGCCTTCAGCCTCCAGGCATCTCTGTGAGGTGTGCAGTCCTGTCACCTGCTTCTCCACCTGCCCTGCCAGGTTTCCAGAGCACTGCACTGAGCTCACATTGAAGAGGAAGAAGTTTCTGCTTCAGTATTCACAGCAGGGACTGAAACTGGCTGTGGACCTGGGATCTGACACAGAGGTGCCCTGGAGCTTGATGAAGGGCTCAGGTATCAGTAAGAAGGCAGGAAGGTCTGCACCAAAAATGAAACCAATTCCAACTCACTTCCACACCACAGCTGGCTGCAAGTCGTGCAGCTTCTTCCTCTGGACAGGCCTGGCATGCAGCTGGGCAGAGTTACTAAGAAGCTGGGCAGTGCAGCCCAGCCAGCTGCGGGCAACATCTGGGAGAGTGGCAGTGCTGTGTTGCAGGTTACCATGAAGTTGTGGTCACAGAGCCAAGGGAGCACCAAAGCAAAACAAGTCAAGGGAAGCCTCCACTCTCTGCATCTCTCTAATTGGTTTGGGTCTTTAGCCAGCCCCCTCCTGGGAGCTTGATAAGCAACAACAACTGGGTGATGCCATCAACAAGAGAGTCCATAAGAGGCACTGCAAAGAGTGTCTGTGAAAGCAAGAAAATGCTGGCCAGAGCCACTTGTCACTGCTATCTGCTCCTGGGGATTGCTCAGAGAGAGTCATTGAGAGGAGGTTGAAATATCTGTAACTGCAGCAGCTCAAGGCAGGACCTGTCCCTGTGTTTCTGACTCCCATGCAAAAAAACCCTCAACCCCAAAAACCCAAATCAATGTTCCCCCACCCTAGAACAAACACAGATCAAACCAAGCACTGGTGCTCAGTCCAAGCCTCTTGAACTGAAAAGTTCATGCCTTGAGGGTCTGCAGTGCAACTGCAGGTTCCTACTGCTTCCCAGAGTCTGCTGGCTAAGTGCTGGAAGCTTTGTGCCTTTGGGCATCACCTTGCTGAGCAAGGAAAGCAGCCAAATGCTTTCCTGGATGCAAACCTGATGACTGCTGGGACATGGTTTCATGGCCACAGTGGTCTCAGGTTGAAGGTTGGACTCTGATCTTGGAGGCCTCTTCCAGCTGAAGCCATTCCAGGGTTCTGGGCCTCCATGCAGCTTCTGGCCAGGGGCAGCTCTTCCACACACCACTGCTGCATTCATTCCTGAGCACCTGTGCTAGTTTGAGCCTAGCTAGAATGTTTTGGTGAGAAGGACTAGATCATAGGCACCCTTGGCACACCTGGGCACACCTGGGCACCCTGATGGGAGCACCACAGCGAGAACAACAGCCCAGCCCTGCACCCTGCTCCCAGAACAAGTGCACCTGCACCTTCCTCCAGCTACTGCAGTGCTCTGGAGAATGCTTTGGCAGATCTGCAGCACATCTCCTTGAAGCCCAAGAGCTCCGTTTAAGGGTAATTAATGAATGATTCAGAGCCGTGCACATCCCTGTCGTATGCCCACAGCCCTGCCCTCACAGATCAGTCTTCAGGATGATTTCACCACACAGCAGCTTTTCCTGAGGTCTCACTCAGTTACATAAGCTGCCTCTGGATGAGGGAAGCAGAGTCCCAGAGTCCCAGGAACACTCCTTCATAGCCTGCTTTGGGGAGTGAGCGATTCTGCAGAGCAGGGGTGAGGACAGAGCTCCAGTGACCTGGCAGAGCTAATGGCAGCCTCTGTTCTTCTGAAATTGAAGGCAATCAACTATTTCATCTCTCCCTGGGGACCTTTCTCCTGGAATGTCTGCAGCATCAGCACTTTTCCCCAGCCTGAGCAGTAAAATTTTGGGCACCAAGTCTCACTGTAACCTGCCCCTCAGAGCTCTGCCAGCTGTCACACAGGAGCTGTAGGGGTGACGGCTGCTGGACATGCACATCCCTGACACCTGATCTCCTGGGGTCAGCAGGGTAAGGGAGGTTCTCTGCACCCTCTACTCTGCCCTGGTGAGACCACAGTTGGAGTACTGTGCCCAGTTCTGGGCTCCCCAGAGGGACAGGGAGGTACTGGAGAGAGCCCAGTGGAGGCTGTGAGGATGATGAAGGGACTGCAACATCTGAGGAGGAAAGGCTGAGAGCCCTGGGGCAGTTTAGCCTGGAGAAGAGAAGGCTGAGAGCAGATCTGATCCATTTGAAGGGTGGGGCTCAGCAGGTAGTGGCTGGAGGTGCCAGGATCACCCCAAAGGGAAATGCTCCCAAACCAGCACTGAGTTCCTGGGGGCAATTTCCCAGCACACAAGCAGGGGGATGGGCATTTTGCCAAGGAACCAACAGCCTGGCAGACTGCTGGTGAGGGCCAGCAGCAGACCCCTCGATCGTGCAGCTGCAATGTGCTGCCCAGCCAGAGCAGTGTCCTATTTTCACAGTGTTTCAAGCTCAGCTTTATGCTCACTCCTGGAAATCCACTGCAGCCAGCGTGAGTCACTGTCCCTGGAGGCACTGAAAAGCCTGGGACGTGGTGCTGAGGGACACGGCTCAGTGATGGCCTGGCAGGGCTGGACATGATGATCTTCAAGCTCTCTTCCAACCAAAATGATCCAGTGAAGAGCTGCAGGGCCAGAGGGGGCACCTGAGGCAGACGTCCTGAGGGCAGGCTCAGCAAGGCAGCGTTAGGCACCTACAGAGTCAACACTGGAAGGAGGATTTGATGTCTTGGCTCCCCTGAGAGCCGCTGCAGAGCAACCAGCGCTGCTGAGGGTACCACTCAGCTGACCTACTTCCCTGTGTGGTGCAGCACGGGAAGGATCTCTCCTTGGCTAGAGGGAGCCGAGGTGAGCAGCTCGGATGCAGAGGTCTGCATCGCAGCCCCCCGAGCTGGGGCAGAGCATCGCATCTCACAGCAAGGGAGCCGCATGCCAGCGGCAGCAGCAGGCTGCTGGTGTTCACCATCGCGCTGGGCAGCGGTGCGTGGAGAGCAGCCCTGCTCTGCCCCAACACACCCAGCAACAGAATCCCACCCCTGAAACATCCAAATCCTCTCAGCTGCCGCTGCCATGGCAACGCCAGAGAGAGGCTCCACCAGCCTTTGATGTGCTGATCTGTTTAAAGCATGCAAAATGCCAGTCAGAAGCTGGGGAGCTGCATGGAGGAGCACCTGACTGCCCCGAAGATGGAAGAAGACTCTCCAAGGAGCAAGGATTAATGCACGCTGGCAGGCAGCGCTGCCGCCTCCTGCCACAGCAAGTCATTACCAGCCTGCTGCTGGTTCCAGCTCCAGCTCACCCACTTAGTGCAGTTTAATATTTAACACCAGACAAGCTGCTGTTTTACGGAGTAATTTGGGTTATTAATAAAAAATCCCCTTCCCCCTTGCAGCCATTGGAAGCTGAGATGCTGCTCCTGCAGGTCACCAGACCTGGCAGCAAGTGCTGGGAGCTGAGCACCACAGGAGTGGTCAATGGGAAGCTGGGAAGGGCTGGCTGAGGCCACAGGAAAGCCACCAGAGCCAAGCAGCATGCAGCATGATGCTGTCCCAGTCTCCCACTGCATCCCAGGCAGAGGAGCAGGAGGCAAATGACAAATAGGCTGTGCAAACCACAGCCAGAGCAGGCTGCCTGAGCCCTTCTCCATCAGCTCATCGAGGTCTTCTGCCTCACAGGGACACCTCCAAGCTCACAACTGCCTTTAAAGATGCACACTCCTGCAGCACTTAGCACTGGATCCCTCGAGGCTGTGCAAAAAGCAGTGCTGCCAGTGGCAGGCAGCACTGGATACTGACCTCCATGTGTGTGCCCTTGCTGGGCTGCCAGGTTAGGGTGCTTCAGTGCCACCCAAGAAGCTCTAAACCATGAGGGCAGAGAGGATGTGAACTGCTTGAGCAGTTTATGCCAGACTTGGGACAGAATTTGCTTTCCAACATCAAACACAGCCAGATGAAGCAGTCTCCTGCAGGGAGATCATCTCCATCCTGTGCTCTGCCGTTTCCAAGGCTTTAGTTGCAAAACTTCAGCCTACTCCACAGCTGCAAAGCTTCCCCTACCTTCATCCACCCTCTGCCTGGTGTTCCCACACCCCGAGTAAGAGGAGGCAGCCTTCAGGTGGCCAAGGAAATGCTAGAGAGAACTCCAAGAGCTGGAGAAACACAGGACTTGAAGGGGGCAGAGTGCAGTTATCTGAGAAAGACTTTGGCTGAGCAGAGGAGTCCATCCCCACCCGTGCACAGAGGAGCACACACACACTAACCCCTGCTTGGGATGAGCATCACAGGGCCAGAGGAGCACACACACACTAACCCCTTCTGAGGATGAGTATCACAGGGCCAGAGGAGCACACTCACACTAACCCCTGCTTGGGATGAGCATCACAGGGCCAGAGGAGCACACACACACTAACCCCTGCTTGGGATGAGTATCACAGGGCCAGAGGAGCATACACACACTAACCCCTGCTTGGGATGAGTATCACAGGGCCAGAGGAGCACACACACTAACCCCTGCTTGGGATGAGTATCACAGGGCCAGAGGAGCACACACACACTAACCCCTGCTTGGGATGAGTATCACAGGGCCAGAGGAGCACACTCACACTAACCCCTGCTTGGGATGAGTATCACAGGACCTGTGACAGTAACTCTAGAGGAAGGTCTTTGAAAACGTGGCCAAAATTAGGTCCCTGTTTTCATGGCTGAGCAGCCAAAAGAGCTTCCCTGAATCTCTGTTGGTCCCTGGCAGCTGCCAAACACATCAGTGGCATGGCAGAAGCCTCTTCATTTAAACCTACAAATGCTACCTGCACATTTCCCATCCTTAGCCAAGCCCAACGCTGCCCCAGGAAGGTGCTGGCAAGGCTTGGCAGCAAACAGCAGACAGCTTGAGGGTGGGGAGCTAACTGCAGTGGCTGCAGCTCCAGAAGGAGGACAAAAAGTGTGTTACTGCCTCTGTTTGGGTTTGGGTTGTTTGCTTGGGTTTTTTCCACAACTCTCACAAGAACAACACAAGAAACTCTGAAGCCTTCTCCTCTGCTGAGCTCTGGAGTAGTTGGTTGGGTTTTTTTTTTCATCTCCTAGTATGTTACAGCAGATTCTACCTGTCAAAAACCCCCTCCAGGTTCATCTGTCACTACTGGGCAGCTTTCATTCTGCTCCCCTGTGGGCATCCTTGCATTGCTTTCCAGCAAAGTGGACAGAACTCAGCACCCCTGCAGAGGCAAAAGCTGTCCAGAGTGAGACTCCCCATGTGCAATGCCTCTTCCCAGCCAGTGGACCTCACCTCCAAGCTTTATGAGGACTGGAGAAGGGTGTGGAGAACAGGAGTGGTGAGGAGCAGCTGAGGGACGTGGAGTTGTTTAGTCTGGTGAGGAGAAGGCTGAGGGGAGACCTCATTTCTCTCTACAGCTCCCTGAAAGGAGGCTGCAGTGAGGTGAGGCTTTGGCTCTGCTCCCTAGGATCAGGTGATAGAAGGAAAGGCAATGGCCAGAAATTGTGCCAGGGGAGGCTCAGCTTTGAGATGAGGAAAAAACTTCTTTGCTGCAAGAGTGGCCAGGGATGGGAAGAGGCTGCCCAGGGAGGTGGTTGAGGCCCAGTCCCTGGAGGTGTCCAAGAGATGCGTGGCCATGGCACTTGGGGCCATGGTGGTGTTGGGTTGATATTGGACTGGAGGATCTCACAGAATCATAGAATCAGTCAGGGCTGGAAGGCACCACAAGGAGCAGCCAGTTCCAACCCCCCTGCCATGCCCAGGGACACCCTACCCTAGAGCAGGCTGCACACAGCCTCAGCCAGCCTGGCCTGAAACACCTCCAGCCATGGGGCCTCAACCACCTCCCTGGGCAACCCAGTCTCAGAGGGCTCTGGCAGGGGGATTGGCCTGGATGATCTTTCAAGGTCCCTTCCAGCCCCTGCCACTCTGATCCTGTGATTCTAACTGAAATAATTCTGTGAGGCAATGGAACTGCTTCACTGTTGCAGCTGTGAGCAGAGCCTCTAGGTCTATGTCCTCACAGTACTCCTAGCTCTAAAACGTGGTTTTAGAGCAAAGGGAATGAGTGAAAGGTGCCAGCTCCTCTGCCCAACTATCTGCAATCTGCCCCCAGTGCCTGTGGCAGAATAAATGCCCCTGGCATGACCCCCACTGCTGCTGCGTTGCTGCTCAGGGTCTCATAGCGCATTGAGAGGCCTCACGGTGAGGTGCAGCTGATCCCTGCTGATATGGCAGAGGCAACGAACGCTGCTGCCTCCCTGCTTGGATCAAGAGAGGCTGATCTTGCCTATGCCTTACAGAGCTGCTGCTGGCCCTGGAGAACTCCTGCAGCAGGTCCAAGAGACCAAGCTGTGTGGTGCCGCTGACTTGCTGGAGGGCAGGGATGCCATCCAGAGGGACCTGGACAGGCTGGAGAGGTGGGCCCAGGCCAACCTCATGACGTTTAACAAGGCCAAGTGTAAGGTCCTGCACCTGGGTCGGTGCAATCCCAGGCACAG